>SJYF01001098.1:3250930-3272406 GCA_006410515.1 Procapra przewalskii | reverse complement strand
AGCTGTTCTTCCGATGACGCGGGCTGAGAAAAGGTACGACAAAGAGTGACAATGAGCGTCAATAAGCAGCCTGCCCAGGGAACTGGAAATCGATCAGCACACGCGAGATGGGCCACGCGGACATTCTAGCAAATTCAGGATTTGAGAATGTCTGGGATGCGGGGGTGTCATCAGGCACGGAAGAGCACGGGAGAAACACACAGGTATCAAGGAGGAACAGCAATTCCAATGAAATACGAGTAGAAGCTTTAAACCTACCACTGGGAATCATCTGAAACAGGTTTCTCTGTTACCTAGGAAACGGGATTAGAGTCTTCCTTTATTAAACAGCGAACCTCTCTGAAAACTCTTCCTGGAGGCTGCAGCTTTGATGATTCAGTGAAGTAGCTTATGTCACAGTGTTAAGCTAATTGAAGGACTCATTGAAGGGCATACTGGCTCCTTGAATCTTTGCTATTTAAATACAGAAGAATGGCAAATTTCACACAGGAATTTCCCTTCCTCTGTTCTGATTCAAACGGACCACAAAGGAAACAACTGCATGAGACCAGAGGGAGCTTTTGTACAGACATGGCTGTCGGTAGCTTAAACATTAGCATTTCAGTATTGCCACTGGTTCTTTAGATAAACCAGCTGCAAAAGACAACCTGTTCTCTGACAGCCTTTTGCTGCAGCTCCTGTGCAGCTGGTGAGGAAAATGAACCCATTTCTACCCCTGGCCTTGAAATGACAAAGTGAGAACAGAGAAGAGGCTGAGGAAAAAGGTCTGTAAGTGCAAGGAGGTGTGGAAAATGGGCGGATGAATGAGCAGACGTGGAACAGCAGAGGAACCCAGAAAACACACAGCTGGCTCTGGAAGAACCAGGCACCCAAGCCACGCTCACACTTCCTCCAGGTGGACAAGCAGCCATTCTGTAATGACCAGCCAAGGATTACCGAGTGTCCGTGACTGGCACACTGAGCTCAAACGGAAGATCCAGATGTCTCTAGAGGTGCCAGTCTTTGGGCTGCTACTGTCCTGACAAACTCATGTCTCTGAAGCAGCAAGCAAGGCTGAGAAGCTTGAGAGCGAGAGCAGAAAACAATCTGCAAGAAAAGTGGCAAGAAAAGCTGTCGCGCCTCCAGGATCCGAGGCCACACAAGCGCTTTTCAAACAAGGCCCATCCGGAGACCGGTGACTATTTTTCTAATGCAAATAAGATCTGTACACGTGAACCATGGGCATAGGACACAGACCACACACACAAATGGGAATTACTGGGACACGTGGAATACAGCATCCCACGCTGGTTTGGTTTGGGAACAGAAATGGAACATTTGGACAGAATGATAACTCCAAGCTGTTCCTGTCTTGGTGAAAAATTCCCAATTTTTCTGCTCAGCAAGAGCCAAGAAGCAGCAGGGATGAGAGGGAGAAAGCAATTGCCAGGCATGTTCCTCAAAGATGGGGCCGTGGCTGGGAGTCATGAACGTGTAGAAAGAGACCAGACTCATGGAGACATAATTCTTATCTAAGGAGACATCTGAGCAGCCCAGGAGCAACAGGCTTACATGACCAGGTTCTTACCTTTCCTGTCCTCCTCAAGGTTGGCTTCTTGAGGGCAGGAACCCTGGGGGCGGGCCGGCGGGGCAGAAGAGGCGCCACCCCCGATGTGGGCTCTGGTTTGGAAGATTCCTGGTCCCTCAAAGCTGGAGCATTTAGGGCTTCTCCTGGGACGCCTGAAGCATGGAATGGCACGGCGGAGGCATAAAGGACAAGGCATTATTCAAAGGATAACACAATGTATTTCTCTTTGATCTAAATCTCTGAGGGTTGTCAGGACCAACCAGCTAGGTTTGGCCTCAGCTCCTCATGCTCACCTTCACAACAGGGATGGTAATCTGGGGGTCTGTGTAGGGGAGAATCAGTGAGACCCTAAGATCAGGTGCAAAGTTTAATGTGTACCCGTGTTGCTCAGGGGAGATGATGGTAGAATTCCTTGAAATCTTAGCAGGGCCCATGAGAAGGAAAATATTAAGTTGCCATGCAAGGTAGAGTTCAAACCTCAAACCTCTCCCACTCTCCACGTCTATACAGACTTAGAAAAAAAAACCCCTTGACTGTAATCTAATTAACATACCATAAAATTTTCCCTTTTTTAATGATTATACTTTGGTGGTTATAGTCACAAAGTTGTACAACCATCACCATATGGTCCCCAGAACGTCTTCATCACCTCAAAGAGAGACCCCACACGTTTCCACAGCAGCCACCGCCCCGTCCCTCCTGTCCTCTCGCTCCTGGAAACCACTATAATTTTCTTTCTGTATAGATCTGACTCTTCTGGACAGTTCACATAAATGGAATCATACGACACGTGGCCTTTTGGGTCCGTTTGCTTTCACTCAGCACAGTATCTTCACAATTCACCCATGACAGAGCATGTGTTAGCACTCTATTCTTTTTTACAGCTGAATAATATTCCATGGGATGGATATGCTCCACTTTATCCATCTGACCTTGGCATATAGAGCAGGGGCTGACAGAAGGGGTAAGTATGAGAAGTTCAGGTCAGTTGTCTTGAGAGAAGAGGCTATAAAGAGACCTAGCGGGGATGCTGGTAATAACAGCAATAGGATTTTAGAGGCGGGCATTCTAGAGGGTGGCACTAAGCCCTAAAGAAGACTATGGGTGAAGGTCAATGGACTAGAGGTGAGGAAGGAGGGCGTGCCACTGGGGGCCAGGTGGAAGAGAGTCCATCAGCTGATGGGCTGTTTCATCCATACAATGAGTTTTTGTCTTTTTTTTAATAAAAGAGAAACCATGGTGTTATCACGCAACAGAGTTTCTCCTCCTCTTAATTCATGCCCCCTTTAAATGTTATTTGGTAATTTCAAATAAATGAAATATCCAGACTAAAAACAAATTGGGCAACTGTAACTACAGCTGGCTCTTCTGAGGGCATACTTTGCCCTCTTCAAAACAGAGTCTAGTATAAAGTCAAAACAAACAAACAAACCCCAAATTGCTAGTTACCAGTGATTTTGAATGCATAGGGGAGATTCTAAGTTAAAACATGCTTAACAAGAGTTAGGTGAAGTGACTGCAATAAAAAATGAACAGGCAGTATGGCAGAGAAGAGGTCCCTGCCTGACAGTGAAGAATCGAGGGATGCTGGTAATTAAAAGACGAGATGTTCTGTCTGAAGGAGAATGCCTACTTAACCATCTCTTTCTACAGAGCCTTGAGCATGAACCTCTTCTAAAACTCATTTTCGTTTATTTCTGTCTCTCCCTTAAGTGCTCCTTAATAATCTTGGGATTATTTTTATCTATTGATACTTACTGAATTTTAAATATATAATTCTAAATGGATGATAAATCTTCATAGATGAATTTTATAAAATGTTGCTAAAGGATACTTTTACTGAATACTGCCTCCAGAAAAAGAGTTCTATTCTTTTCTAGGCCCCTTTTTGCAAGAATATGAGAAGAAAAGCAGAATCTTGAAGGAGCCCTGGGGGAACACCTACCTCCTCTGGCTTCCAGGAGACATCGGATGGCTGCTTCCGCCTCCTGAGCGTTGGTTGTTTTGATCTGCTTGACATTATAAGGCTTACTTATCCCAGTCCTTGCTTTGGGCTTGAGGACAAAAATTAGGGAAGAAATACATATTAGCACAAGTGGGAAAACAGCCCTCGCCTGGTGAGACCTCTGCCTACAGATCCATACATGAGCGTGAGGTTGTCAGAGCTCCATCAGCGATGAAGGCACAACTCCCATCTAAGCTGCATCCTTCAAGTCTCTTTTCCTTGGAACGTTCGAATACCCGAGGGGAGGGATGCAATAACATTTAGATGATGCTGGTCTCCCAAACTGGGTGGTTCTAGGACTGTGCAATGCGGACCAACCATCCTCTATCTTTATTTCAATAGCCAGGTAAAAAGCAAGAAAGATTAGTCAGAAGTCACTCCTTCCAAAGTCCAATGAGTCACTCAACACTTTCCAGATGTTTCTCAAAAGTGCTGATTCTACTTCTTCACTGTTCTACCTCTTAACCTCCACCTCTGGGTCGCCTTTGAGGACCTGCCTTCATCACTGTAAACCACAGAGGCCAAGTCAGCCTCCTACCCCTGCTGTGAGCATGACCGTGGCCATCAGCTGGCCCAGCTCTCCTCACTCTCCCTTCCACCCAGCCCCCGATGGCACCTCTCTCCTTCCTCACCTCTAGTCCACTGACCTTCACCCACAGTCTTTCAAGCTCAATGCCACCCTCTAGAACGCCCCGCCTCTAAAATCCTATTGTTACTATACCAGCATCCCTACTGCATTATTTAGATCGCTTTTTAGTCTCTTCTCTCAAGACAACTGATCTGAACTTCTCGTATTTCGCCTTCTACCAGCCCCTGCTCTATACACCAAGGTCAAACGCAAGAGTCAGAAGGGAGAGAAGTAGGTATGTCTGGAAACCAACAGTGCCTCCATGAAGGGGCACTTGGGAGTTTTCTTCAAATGTGATTTTCTCTCTCACACTCTGGACGACCATTAAAAACCCCTATAAAGGACCTGGTAGTAAGTTATAGGGTTTGGGGAGGTAAATGGTGGATAGGCAGAGACTTAGAGACAGAAATCTATGTATTCACCGGGAAGAGGTGACCCAGCATGATGTTAGGGGCTATGCATGGACCTCGGGGCAGATCTCATGGGTTTCAGAAGCTGGCCCGTGTCACTCTGATCTGAGAAAGGAGAACTCACCGCTTGCTGAGGGGCTCCCGGCAGGAGTTTTGCCGTCTGCAAAATCGAGTACTGCCCGTGGGTGCCGGAGGAGATGGAGGCATCCGAGGCTGATTTTTTCACCATGAAACCAGCTGTAAAAACCAAGGAAGGCGAGATTCCATCTCAGTGAAGTCACAGCTACTTCAACACAAAATTCCCAGCCAGCCGAGAGCAAGAGCAAGGTCATGGTCTGAGTACGTCCATGGCCTTCAGCGATTCAGAGGTGCTTCTGAGGCTGTCTTTTGATTCTCTAATAACTTGGGCCTATTAATGTAGATTCTCTGGAGAAGCAGTGTTTGAATGAAAATTTTAATCTAACATCCTGGACGAGGGGATGTTAAATCTGACATAAAACCTAATCAATCATTTTTAAGTGGTTTAAAACACACCACTGTTATTAGGACCAAATTTTAAAGATGTTTCATGGGTAAAGTCTTAAAAAAAATTCCTAAAGCAGGAGAATAAACTATATTTAATAATACTTATAGCCATTAATTAATCATATTTAGAACAACATTTAGTGACAGAAACACTAGATGAAAAGATAGATGACCAAAAAAAAAATGGATACCAATTCTGTTAATAAAAATTGATTTAACACAGACATAAATATATCTAATCGGAAAAAGGATGGAAATCTTTTGGTTAACAACTGTCATTGCTAGGTAAGTGAAATTAAATTTTTTATTGTTTCTATTATCTCTTTTTGTAAACCTCCACAATAATATAGGATATCACTTTATTTTTATTTAATATTTTAATTTATTTTCTGAGCATGAACTCTGAAAAGTAAAAAAAAATGCTTAACAAGTCATGTGTTTCTGACTTGCCATTGATTACTATTGTGATGTAACCCACGATGAACCCAATTCTGAAAGGATGGCTTAGGAAAATCTTTACTGTCACGGCAAGGTGGAGGTGGGGAGAAGCAAGCAGTAGAGGTAAATGGAAACTGATCAAAAGCATGGTACAACCTCATTTCCGATTATTGAGGAGTGTTTTATGAGCAAAGCATTGTTTCTTGGGGGAGTCAGGAAGAAAAGTGCTACGCTGAGACCCAGACCGGGAAAAGCCATTCTCAGCAGACTTGGACTCGGGCTCACAGATGGAGCGGTGCCTGCTTAGAGGCGCGGGCATGGCCACCTTCCAGGTCAGGGCACCTGGGCTTACTCGCGTCCTCGTGAGCAGAGAGGATGGGCAGTGGTCCAGGAGAGAAGATGCTGAGAGATGCCGTTCGGGGTTGGGGGGAGAAGGAGCTCAAAATGTCCCCAGTTCATTTGTGGCCCCAGTTCTCCAACCTATAAGGTTTCAAACTGAAAGCAGCTTCAAGCAAAAGCAGAGCCAGAAGAGGGCGAACAGCAGCTTTGGGAAGGGCTGCTTTGATTTGCTCACAAGACACAGAGCGATCTCTGATACCAAACTCGCCAAAGATTTAGGACGAAGAGGAGCCCTAGGAGGAAAGCGCTGTGAAAATCCAACAGCAGGATTTTAGAGCCATTCGCTCAGCAGGTAGGAAGGGCGCGGTTATTCCCAGCAGGCATCGTGGTGAGTGGAAAGCAAGCGGAGTCTTACTTGGTGGGGGGGGTCTCTGCGGTGGGTGAGGTGGCCGAGGCCGACTGGGAACCGACAGAGACCTGCTTGGAGAGCGGTGGCGGAAGTCCCCAACTGCTTCCAGCTCCTGCTTTAACTCCACCAGGTCGGCATCATCTGGAGGACACGGCGGGATGTGAGTCAGGGCAGTCAGACTCGGGTCTGCAGGGACCCCTCCCGCAGGACGGCTTGAGGGGTCCCTTTCTGCTGGCATGGGGGCGGGGAGAGGGCACCCAATGCCTGCTTGGAACACTTGGTGAGCCGTGGACAAGGTGTGATATCCATGCATGAGAGACACTGAAGAACTTTAAAGCGTAGGCGCGCTTCCTTCCCAAATAATCCACAAGACTTCCACACAGAATGACAGCTGAAAACCAGAGCCCCTCCTTTTTTTTTTTTTTTTTTTAGATTGAGCTGTGTAGCATGTGGGATCTCAGTTCCTTGACCAGGGATCGAACCTGTATCCTCTGCACTGGGAGCCCAGAGTCTTAACCACTGGACCACCAGGGAAGACCCGAGAGCCCCTCATTTCTCACTCCCCACTCTGAAACAGGGCAGTGATAGTTCTGGCGTTGGGAACATTTTCACTTCTCTGCTGGCAGGGCAGCCTGCAGTCCAGCATGGAAGGTCCCTGCTCACTCAAGCCCCAAATCCCACAGCCCACGCCAGCAACTGCCTGAGGGTTCACCACGCTGACTCACCAGGGGCAGGGGGAGGGGGCTGCTTCTGTTTTATTACGTGTACATTTATTACATTTGGGGCTTTCCCTTGTAGCTCAGCTGGTAAAGAATCTGCCTGCAAGGCGGGAGACCTGGGTTCGATCCTTGGTTTGAGAAGATCCCCTGGAGAAGGGAAAAGCTGCCCACTCCAGGATCCTGGCCTGGAGAATTCCAGGGACTGTTCCCATGGTGTCGCCGAGAGTCAGACATGACTGAGCGACTTTTTTCACTTATTACATTTAAATTCAGGACAGTTTTAGGTCTTCTCTTCCACACCACAGCACACCTCGATTCATTTCATCATGGCTCATCCTCCCATCCCTCAAATCTAAAAGTGAGGTGCATCTCATGAGCTCTGCTGGGGGAGGCAGGAATTCTCCTTCGAAAGGGAGTGTCTGAGGGCCCTTTTCCAACCCACTGGAAAAGACCCTGATGCTGGGAAAGACCCAAGAAGGCAGGAGAAGGGGATGACAGAGGATGAGATGGTTGGATGGCATCACTGGCTCAAGGCACATGCGTTTGAGCAATCTCCAGGAGAGAGTGAAGGACATGGAACGCTGGTGTGCTGCAGGCCACGGGGTCGCAGAGTCAGGCATGACTGAGCAACTGTGCTGAGGGCCTTCAAGCACCAAGGAGATGTCCCCTCGAGGTCCACCAGGGGGCGAGTCTGCCCACGTCATAACCCCAAGCGGCTTTAAGTTCTTCATTCAAAAGGTACACTTGCTCTGCCTCCAAAGGATGCCTGAGTGATGGCCACCCTGGAGAAGAGGACCACTTCCTGTCTCAAGGGCACATCCCTTCAGCCACTTCCGCTCTAGGGCAGAAGCCCTCAGGATGTGCAGTGTACAGAAGCACCTTGATTTGCTAAAGAAGGCTGTTGCCTCTGAATTGGCAGCAGTCTCACACCATGAGTTTGGGTAGACCCTGGGAGTTGGTGATGGACAGGGAGACCTGGCGTGCTGCAGTGCATGGAGCTGCAAAGAGCTGGACATGACTGAGCTACTGAACTGAACTGAACTCACACCTGGACGTGCATCTGAGTCACCTGGGAGCTCCATGAGTCACCAGGTTTCCAGGGTCCCAGCCACACTTGCCAGGCCCACATCTCTATAATGTGGCAACTGATCAGGCCTCAGCAGTCTATTAAGCTCTTTCTTGATAGTTCAATGCAGCCAAGCTACTGACTGGCTTTGGGACCATAAACAGTCAAAGGGGCTTGGGGGTGGTCTCTGTACCTCCTAGGAAGTATCTAATTGTCACCCCTGTTTTTTGTTCTCAGCCCCAGCTCAAAGGGTCCTGACACACAGCTAAGCCCCTGCACCTGCTCACCACCAACAAGGAGATACAGTGTCCAACAGCTGGAAGGCACTGGTGGCTGTGGCTGAAACGGAGCTGAAGAGTTTGATGCAGAATGTGAATCACTCTAATCATCTAGGGACCGGCAGTTTGAGCCCAGTGACTTTCAGTCCCTCTCAAGTCTAAAATGACATAATGATGCTAAGATGTAAAATTACTGTATAACAATATAATGTTATACAAATATAACCAGACACCAACAACTCAGGACATTGACAGTGAGTGTGTGTCTTATGCGACTGAATCAGAAAAGTCTTGGAGTTGGGGCAGGGTGGGGGGGAATCACAAATGTAAAACCAGTTCAGAGCCATGCCAATTTAAATAGAGGAAACTAACTGACTCACTGGAAAAGACCCTGATGCTGGGAAAGATTGAAGGTGGGAGGAAGAGGGGATGACAGAGGATGAGATGGTTGGATGGCATCACCGACTCGATGGACATGAGTTTGGGCAACTCTGGGAGATGGTGATGGACAAGGAGGCCTAGTGTGCTACAGTCCATGGGGTCGCAGAATCAGACATGACTGAGTGATTGAACTGAACTGAATGCTCATGAATCTGGTGTGTTAGAGGGGTACCAGTTGTCGGAAAAAAATGAAATCACTAGAGGAAATCGGTGTGGTGCCTTCCCAGAGCCCAGTGTCCACCTCTTGCTATGACTCATTTTGCCCCTCTGTTCATGGGCTGAGCACACTGGATGGTGGCTTTACGTGACGCCCAGCTGCTGAGCGAGTGGACACTGCACCAGAGGCGAGTTAGAAAAGGAAGGTCCATGCTACCTTTGTAGGTCGGACGCTGCTGCTTCTTGGCGAGTGTCGGTGACCTGGCGGGAGGTGCCATGGAGGTGGAGCCGGGGGCATTGGAGACCTCGTCTCCTCCTGGATCACTGTCTGAGACCACAGGCTGACTCAGCTCATCCGCCAGATAGTCTTCGTCATCTTCGAGAATATCCCCTTGGGGAAGGAAGTGTCACAGCGAACAATTAGGGGGAAAGCGCCAAGTCATTCATTGATGGGTCTGTTTCAACATCGAGGCCTGTGGCTCGTGTTAGGACCCCCGAGGTCCCTGAGGCACAGCCACCAGCAGCCTCAGGCACCCACGTGGCAGCAAGGCTGAGGCCCCAATTCCACGGAAGTCTGAGACACAGGACCAAGCCCACAGCCCTGACATCCACAAATCACTGTCTTCAGTGAACCTTCAGACGCCTCCAGTCTTAGCGCTGCAGGCAGCACCCGTCCGCATGAATGCCCCCAACTCCGGCCTGGAGAGTAAGCCTGCACTTCAGGGGTCTCGAACCTTCCCCAGGCGGGGTCTCAGAAGAGCCCTTGAGGCTCTCGTGCTGGGAGAAGGTCCCGTCTGCCTGCCACGCCACACCGAGCAGGAAGTCCTGGCGGGGCGACTCACCTTCCGACTCATAGTCCAGACTCGTGAAGTCGAAGTTCTCCTCCAGCAGACAGGAGTTGGCCGTGGGGGACACGGAGGCCACACTGTCCCGCTTTCGGATGATCTCCTCTTGCAAACCTTTCAGCCAGTCCTTGGTCTTCGGTCTGATCTTCACGGCTCGGCCCTTCACCTAAGGACAGAGCAGCCACCCAAGAATGATCGCTGACCTCAGACCCTCTGACCCCAAAGTGCTTCTCACTCGAAGGCACGTACCAGGAGCCAGCCCACTTCACTTTTTGCCCAGAGGGTCTAGACCTCGGGCAGGCCTGGCACAGCTCACATTTGGTCTGAACAGAAGTCGAACTGTCATCCCAAGCTTTTCATTCGGTGTGAATTTAAAACCAGCACATTATCCATCAAAATGGAAACCACCTATGAGCTGCATGTCCCAAACCATGGAGAGAGAAAAAAGAAAGTCGTTCAGTCATGTCCGACTCTTCACGACCCCATCGACTATACAGTCCATGGAATTCTACAGGCCAGAATACTGGAGTGGGTAGCCTTTCCCTTCTTCAGGGGAATCTTCCCAACCCAGGGATCGAACCCAGGTCTCCCACACTGCAGGCGGATTCTTTACCAGCTGAGCCACAAGGGAAGCCCATGGAGAGAGCATGACCCCAATATTCTTTTCAGGGGTGGGGGAGTAAGCACAGGGAGCCCCAGTCACGCACAGGGCACGGTGCTCCAAAACTTGCTGTTTCTCCCCGGTCCTACAAGGAGCCGGGGCTGGAGGGTAGATGCCAGAAGCAGATGTGGCAATGAGGGGACCTCTCTGGTGGTCTGGTGGTTAAGACTCTAGGCTTCCAATGCAGAGGACATGGGTTTGATCCCTGATCAGAGAACTAAGATCCTGCATGTCTCATGGCATGGCCAAAAAATAAATTAAAAATTTTTTTATTAAAAAAATAAAAAGAGGTGGGGCTTCCCTGGTGGCTCAGTGGTAAAGACTTCCACCTGCCAACGCACGAAGCATGGGTCCGATCTCTAGTCTCAGTCCCACCTGGCACACAGCAACTAAGCCCGTGCCCCACAACTAGAGAAGCCACTGTAATGAGAAGCCCACACCCCTCAGCTAGGGAACAGAATCTTGCACGCTACAACTAGGGAAAGTCCATGCAGCGACCGAGACGCAGCACAGCCAAACATTTAAAAAAATAACGAAATGTTTTTTTAAAGATGTGGTAAATAGAGACCTAGCCCCTGCCCTCCTGTGGGCGTCTACGTTCGCAGAAACCCGGCACGTACAAGCACAAGAAGCCGGAGAGGACAAGCACGCCCCACTGGTGACCAAGCATGCCTCACCTTCATTCCGTCCACATCTAGGACACTGAGCGCTGAGTGACTGTCGGCAAAAGTCACAAGCATCTGCCCTTGGTTGATCCTGGAAGAGAGGAGATTTGCCAGGTCAGCCCCGGGGACACACTCTCCAGCAATGAGCACCCAGCTCCACCGGAGCGTGTCGCCACCTGACAAGCACGATTGTGCCGTAATTCCCCAAGGTCTGCATGAGCTCCAGGCGCACGTCCTCAGGAAACTCATCCTTCTCTTCTGAGCTTGGCGACTGCAGGTTGACGATGACTGTGGCATCCGGGGGGCCCTGGAAAGAGGACACTTCCTGGAACACCCTGTCCCGAGCCCCCACGTCGACTTCTTGCACTTCCACCTCCACGATGGCCAGCACAGGTCTGCGTTAGACATGGAAGGAAGAGAGGGCACCGTTAGCCCAGAGCAAGACCGTCCCCCGGCCCGACCACCATCCCGACTCTGCTGTCAACAGGAAACATTGGCGAGGCAGCCCAAGCATGCAGCACCCCCTCGGCCTGGAACTGAGCTCTCGGTCCTGGGGTTTCTGTCCATCTTTCCCTAACCTTGGCGTTATCTTGGCTTTTCTATCTAAGGATGATCTGAGAGAAAATCCAAAACAGCCATTAGCAAAGTCTCTTTGCATGTAATCCCAGGACTGCTGGAGAAGAAAATGGCAACCCACCCCAGCATTCTTGCCTGGAGAATGAATCCCATGGACAGAGGCTGGTGGGCTACAGTCCATAGGGTCACAAAGAGTCGGACACAAAGGACCAACTCACACACACAGGACCGCTGGGGATGCGGAAAAGTGGGGATTCTCCCTGGGCTGGGGGGTTCAAGCATTTTGTAGTGCGTGCTATTTGGAGATTTGCATTAAGAACCTCAAAAGTGATCATCTTTGGACCAACAAATTCAGTTCTAGAATTTTGTTCTGAGGAAATGACCAGAGTCAGACAAAGATTTATACACAAGGTTGAAATCTGCAGCACTGTTGATGGGAGGGACAAAGGAATAACATCTAACTGTCCCAGGAGAGGGAAGGAGTTACGACGAAGCCACATAACCATATGCTATGCGCTCACTAAGAACAACGTTGTAGAAATCTATGGCAACCCACTCCAGTACTCTTGCCTGGAAAATCCCATGTACGGAAGAGCTTGGAGGCTACAGTCCATGGGGTCGCAGAGTCAGACATGACTGAGCAACTTTACCTTACCTTACCTGACATTCACTGAAAACAGATCAGCAGGAAATAAGGCCAACCTTGTGTTTTTTACATAGGGATGGGTTTACTCTCTAAAAAATTTATAAAATCCTCTATTAGGCAGATGACATCATCTTATTGAAGACATCTACCATATTAAGTGGATAAGTGTAACTATATCTAATACCCTGGGATAAACCATAATGGAAAAGAACATAAGAAAGAATGTATATGTATGTATAACTGAATCACTTTGCTGTGTAGCAGAAATACAACATAAATGAACTGTACGTCAATTAAAAAAAAAAACCCCAAATCCTGAATCTAATACTATAAACTCCATGGTGTTTTTAATAATAAAATATTAGGAAAATATTCATCAGTAGGTGAGTGGGTAAATTCAGTGGGTATATTTAGCAGAATACAGGACAGTGGTTGCAAATGAGAGTCAGATCTCTAATAGCGACATCACTATCTCAAAAGGTGGCTCAGAGGTTAAAGTATCTGCCTGCAATGCAGGAGACCTGGGTTCAATCCCTGGGTCGGGAAGATCCCCTAGAGAAGGAAATGGTAACCCACTCCAGTATTCTTGCCTGGAGAATCCCATGGATGGAAGAGCCTGGTGGGCTACAGTCCACGGGGTCGCAGAGAGTAGGACACGACTAAGCGACTTCACTCTCACTTTAACAAAAAGGCAAGTTGCACAATGACCTAATTTATCAAAACTTAAATGATACACAACACCATACAGGTTTTATCTTCGCAATTTTCATAAATGCAGTCACTTTTGATGCGGAGTAATGACAAAAGGCTAACACTGATTAATTCTTGGTGGCAAGCACACAGCTACTTGTCACACGTTCTTTACCGCATGTCACATATGCACGCACACGCATTTGGATGGGCAGGTCTGTTCTCTGCAGGGAGCACCCGACCCCGCCTTCCCCAGCAGTGGACATGCCAACGGCAGCCGGGACCTTACCTGTGGTCAGACGCTTGCAGCTCTGCCCGGCCGTAATACTTGAGGGCACCGGGAGACCAGGTGTGTCTGAGTTGGGTGCCAGGGTCCAGATCGCTGTCTAGAAGGCTGAGTTCTCCAGCTGCTCGTGGAGATTCCAATCAAGAGATGCACACAGAGACATGCAAGACACAATTGTATCAACATGAACAAACGCGGATTACCCCCTGCTCAGGGGTCCACGACATGGACCCCCTCCTAGCTCAGTGGCTCTGACCCCTTGGACTTGAAACTGGGTCAAGGCGGCTTTGGGCCTGGAGTAAAAACCCCTCCCCCAGGACTTCCCTAGCAGTCCCAGGGTTAAGACTCCGCACTTCCAATGCAGCGGGTGTGGGTTCGATCCCTGGCTGGAAACCAAGATCCCATGAGCCTCGAGGTGCGGCCAAAGAAACAAAAACCACTCGTTCTGAGCGGACAGAGTGGGTGAGAACACAGCAGTCACAGCTGCAGGCATTCTGCCCCGGGCCCACGGTAGACAGGGTGCCTGCAGCTCTTTGCACAGTAGGAGAGGCAGAGGCTAAGAACACAAGGCTTCTTGAGCAGATGGCCACAAACTGATCTGGACAAAAGCGCATCTTCTCAATCTGCAGATGAGATTTCTGGGTTTTGCAATCTCAGCATCCGTCTCACCAGGACAGTTTAATTGTTTATGTATCAGTTTATAGGTGCTCAAGTTTTTTAACAAACTGCACTTCTTGCTGGGCCTCAATAATCGCTCAAAACTCAATCGATGACTAATGGATGAAATTCCTCTTTCCTGGGTCTTGCTCATGTGTGATCTAGAGTTGGGGCTTTCAGCAGGCAAGAGCTGGGCTGAACAAAACGGGCTGGAGAAAGGGCACAAGTGTGAGCAGCAGAGGTGCCCGAGAGGAGGCCCAGGGACCTCTCCCCTGGTCCCCACTGTGAGCAAAAGGCAGTGGGGTGGGCTGGTGTGGGCAGAGAGCCACGAGGCACAGATGCAGAGACCCAGGAGACCGCACACTCGCAGGCTGCAGTCTCTAGAAAGAGGCCAGAGCCCAAAGCACCATGCCCAAAGCTTAGGGGCAACATCTGGAATGAGTTTCACTAGTTCCGGGTTAACAGGAGCCTCGTTCTTTAAAGAGCGAAGAGCACTGGACTAAAGAAACGCGATTTCCCCTGTGGCACACGGGTCACCGCCCCGCTCCGTGTCTGACGGTGCACACGGGTCACCCACCTGTTCTGTCGGAAGGGTACCTCTTTCTCCACCACAGGACCCTGTCCGTCCAGGCGGGGGTGCGGCACTTGTCACTGGTGTCGTAGGCAGCGGAGCCCACGTCGTACTTGTAGGTGGGTCCAAAGTCAATGGTGCCCTCGTGGAAGTCTTTAAAAATCTATCGGGAGGAGAAGTCACAGGGCCATCTCAGTTCTCCTAGGTCACGTCCATTACACACACCAAAGGGCATGTCCCAGAGCGGTTCTTTTTGTCCCCGACAGGGACAGAATCTACGTCATAGTGGCAGGCATGTCAAAAATGGGACCTCTGAATGCCTTTTAATTAGCAAAAAAAGTGACGATCATCTCTTTGTTCTGCCGACGGACACACCACTGGACCTCCCCCCCACCTCGGCACCAGATCAGTCACATGGGAGACAGTGACAGACACAGGCAAGGAGGCCTCTTCCATGCAAGAGGATTGTCCAGCCCAGCCCCGGCAGGGCCTTGATCTGTATCTGTTAACTAAACCAGCTGGCTGCCAACTGCAAATCGGCGCTCGCCAAGGACGTTTCCCATCTGCGTCTGCAGACTGAGCTCTGTGCTGCTGCAGCTGCTTGACCTTCAACACCCCCTGAGGGAGTTCAGGGAGAAGACTTGAGAGTCCCTTGGACTGCAAGGAGATTCAACCAGTCCACCCTAAAGGACATCCACCCTGAATATTCACTGAAAGGACTGATCCTGAAGCTGAAATTCCAATACTTTGGCCACCTGATGCGAAGAACTAACTCACTGGAAAAGACCCTGATGCTGGGAAAGATTGAGAGCAGGAGGAGAAGGGGATGAGATGGTTGGATGGCATCACCAACTCAATGGACTTAAGTCTGAGCAAGCTCCGGGAGTTGGTGATGGACAGAGAGGCCTGGTGTGCTGTAGTCCATGGGGTCGCAAAGAGCTGGACACGACTGACCAACTGAGCTGAACTGAGGGAGTTCAGGGTGGAGAGTGAGGCACTCGGTGCTCCAGGGAATCCAGTGGGACAGGTCTTTGATAGATATTTTCAGGAACTGATTTCCTGATCCCAATCCTTGCATCCCTTCATATCGAGAAAATCACTAAATCCCTTCATAACTAGCAGAAAACCTTTTGTAAAGTGAGTGCTTGATTGCACTGAACTCCTCCTTCACCAAAATCCTATATATTGAATTTTCCCCACTGCCTCTTTGAAGCAGTCTCTCAGAGCTCTCTGAGGTGCTGTCTCCTGGGCTGCAGCCCTCATTTGCCCCAAATAAAACTTCATTCACAACTCTCACGTTGCACATCTTTTTAGTCAACACAGGCAGGGAACAACTCAGAACAGAAGCCCAGTTCCCCTCCATCTTCACTTAACCCTGGTCCAGCCCTGATGCTGTGGGCAGACCGGGAACAGACGCTCACTCGGTGTTCGAGTGGAAGGGTGTGTGGAGGGCACAGGCAGGGGGAAGGAAGAAGGACCCTTAACAGAAAGGCCTGTAAAGGTCCCTTTGCTCTCTGGCCATCCCCAGCGACCCACGTCCCCAAGGGGGACGACAGAAAACCCATAAGAATGACCGGATCTCGCTGCAGAAGGGGTCTTGCCCTCCCTGCCCATGCCATCTAACCCACTGCACTTTCACCCGGTGAATGGAACTAGCCACGCTTCCCTCCCCCTCAGACCATCGTGCTAGGAAGTAAACAGGAGCCCGAGATGTGGAGGCCCGCCAGTGTGACCTTGAACTGAAGACGGATCCTATAGCTGAATCTTCCCTGTTACATCGTGACCTGAGGAGGCACTAAAAACCTGCATGGGGTCGCACAAGGGAAGTCTGAGCTGAACTCTGACTGTCTCGGGCTGTATCTTGGCTCTGTTTACTGATTCCGTGATCTTGGACATGTTATGTGATCTTGGCCTCAGTCTTCTTATCTATAAAATGGGTACAATGCCTCATCTGTAGGATAGTCTTATGTGTACAAATCGGTGTGTGGAGTATATTAGACAGTGTATTAAATGAATTTGTTAGCATGCTCACTACCAAGAAACAGAGATATCACTGAAATGAATTGCTTTGAGCAGAGTCTAGCATCTCACTAGCTGGTTTAGTGTGCCTGACATACAGCCGTTACTATGAGCCTCAGCCTGAGTACAGGGTGCTTGGACTGTGTACATCAGACCTGCCATCCTCACCAGCTGTGTGCACAGAGGCTGATGTGGGGCTGTTTGAATCAGCTTAGATTCAAATTTACTCCCTGGGAAGCCCTGGACCAGGGTTCAGCTTTTCTGGAGGAGGAAGGGACGGCTTGCTGCCCCTCCAACCACAGAGCCAGGGCATGGAGGCTCCTGTCACCATGAGCTCCTCCGGTGGCTTGCGTGCAGCTAGTGTCCTTTCATACAGGGACAGCCCCTCTGGCCACGAGAAGACGCAGACCTTGACTGTGGTCAGGAAAGCAGAACAGGACATGAGTGTGGACGGATGCTCACGCATCTCTAGCTTCTTCTGCCGGGCACGTTTTCTACCATATCAGAATCAGTTACATCTGTGCATGAAGCTTAATGCAAACACGAGCGTGTACATTCAGCAGATGCTATTCCACACTGGGGGCTCCCAGGTGGCGCTAGTAGGAAAGAACCCGTCTGCCAGTGCAGGATACAGAAGAGACGTGGGTTCGATCCCTGGGTCGGAAGATTCCCTGGAGAAGCGAATGGCAACCCACTCCAGTATTCCTGCCTGGAGAATCCCATGGACCGAGGAGCCTGGCGGGCTACAGTCCACGGGGTCACAAAGAGTCGGAGAGGACTGAAGCAACACAGAATGCACGCACGCACACTTCACATTGGAACAGGTATTAAAAACTATTTCAAAAGCACAACTTACTTTTCCACTTGACTTCTGCAGCTGTAGCTGATCAAATTCCAGAAGCTTCTTCCAGTCTTGGCGTTTAACAAAATAGAAGACTTCTTCATACGTGAGATCGATGCGGTAGTTGAAATCACCACACCAAAACACATAATCGTGACAGAAAATGTTTCTTCCCTAAGTCATAAAAAGAAAGAAATCCTGATGATTTGATCCACCTTGCAAGGAATGTGGGAGAGGGGGAAAAACAAATTCACTATACAGAAGGTAAGCAGATATGTTTTTCTTAAAATGTTATTCTTAAAACAAGAGTCTGCTAAATCATCTCATTTTTCACTAATGCCATAAAAACCTGCGGATAGACTTGCACGTGGCTTACTTTTTACATTTTAAATAGCGTTTTTGAGTGGTCTGGGAAGCGCCAACCCTAATACAAGGCCCATGACGGCCAGTATTCACTCTGCCCATCAGATCTCGGCCTCCAGGCTGTACCCCTGCTTCGTTATGTCTGTATCCTAACAACAATGGCCCAAATATGCAGCGCTATGAAAATGAGGTTTAAGAAAATAAGCGTAAATGCTCAGGACATGCAACTCTATAAAAGCTGGGGGATTTCACACATTTTTATCCTTGATCCTCCATCACTCTCCTGGATAGGTCCCCCTGCCCCCAGCCTGCCCAGTCAGCTCTGTGTCCACATCCAGAGCAGCCCTGCCGATCTCAGACATCTTCCCCTCCCCCCACCCAGGAATCACAGCAAGAGGGCACAGCATCTGCCGCCCACAGTGCCGGACTCTGTTCTGGGGCGGCCTGTCCTCACGGTGGCCCTGCAAAGCACGTACTCCTGGTTCTCTGACAGATTAAAAGAAAGAAAAAAACCCAAAACTCAAAAACTTTGCTGAAGGTTACATCAGTAGCACATGATATAGACAAGATATGAACTCAGATCTGCCATGCCCCGAAACCTGTTTCTGTTCACTACACTGTGTGGTACTTCCACTCCCCTCAGCCCACAACAATATTCTGGACAGAAGACTGAAATTATCACAGCCCAATAAAAGAACCATGCGGAGCAGCCCTGCCTAAAAGAACGCTCCGTAGTGATGGAAAGGCTCTGAACATCAGCTATCCAAAGCCCAGCCACATGGGGCCATGCGTGTGAAATGTAGCCAGTGTGACTGAGGGCTTTTGGCTTTATTTTATCTATTTTACATTTAAATAGCTACTTGTGGCTAGTGGCTACTCTATTGAACAGCACAAGTATAGAGTATGGGTACCCTTAATATTTCTACCAAAAAAAGCTATATTATCAACTCTTTAATTATTGAAACTGTGTCCCGTGTTTTCTACTTCAAAATAGCACTCTTCAAGTGAGAAGGGTTGGATTTTACTCTTTTTTAAGTTACACAGAGGCTTCCCTGGTGGCTCAGACAGCGGTAAAGCGTCTGCCTACAATGCGGGTGACCCAGGATCGATTCCTGCGTCGGGAAGATCCCCTGGAGAAGGAAATGGCAAACCACTCCAGCACTCTTGCCTGGAAAATCCCATGGACAGAGGAGCCTGATAGGCTGCAGTCCATGGGGTCGCAAAGAGTCGGACACGAAAATATCAGTCCTACATAATCTGGAAAACTACAGTGACAAATTTCCCAACTCACTTCTTTCTTTTTATTCCAAGAAATAAAAGCTTCAACAAGGATTACTTGTTGAACAACTTCAAGCTCTTCATGAAAACTAAGGAATTCTTGCCTTGAGTGCAGGCCAGTGAGCAGGATGTCAGTTTTAAGGGATCTGGCCTTACACAGAAGAGCTCTGTGACCCAGCCGTGTCTCAGACAGAATCCGTGGCAGGAACGGCTGAAGTCTACTCTCACTGCTGGGAAACAGGTGTGTCTGCAGGGAGCTGAAGGTGTGTGAGACCATCATCTCCGCATAGAAAGGAAAACATTCAAATCTGAATTCGCAGAGATGCCTCGGCCTCAGAATGAAAACTTTGGAACCCCCGCTAGAGGGCAGCATGACGCATGATATTGGCAACGAAGAAACCAGACCAGGATCCAGGGGCTCCCAAACGGACTGGGACTGGTTTCAAAACCGGGTATTCTTTTCCATTCCACCACAAGAAGGTGCGTGTGAGTCTCGGAAAACCAAATCGTACACTGGGTTTGGATTCAAACGTTCTTCACCAACTTAAGACAGAGCACACAGGTTCTCCTTCCCAGTTCCACACAGTTGCCTTACAATAAGGACATGCGGGGTGTATGAGTGTGTTCAGAAAGGTACGGAGATACTGGGGGACCCAGCACTCCTGGGCTGGACGCCCCGCTCACCTCTCTCTCCGCTTCCTTGGCTGGTTCCCTCGCTGGAGTGCTGAGCCCCCAGGGCAGGGATGCCCCACGCTCCTGCAGCAGCTCAGGGCACCCGGGCAGGGCTGACCTGAGCAGGGACCCAGCCACCGCCCACCGCCCCGCTCACCATCGGGAAGCTCAGCTTCTGGGTGATCTCCCTGAGGTCCTCATTCCGCTCCTTCACCTGGGACTGCCCGGCTGTCAGGTGGCAGCAGACGACGCAGAAGCTGCTGCTGTGTAACTGGAAGCGGATGGCCACGGCGCCCTTGTTCCCCGCCTTCCCTCCCATGCCCGTCTTCACCGTGTCGATCGCCACGTCCCTGGAACAGAGAACACACAGGCGGTGGGGGGTTCTTCCCAGTGACTCTGAAGGTAAAGCAGACGCTGTTCGCCTAGAGATGAGCCACCTGGTGGCATCACAGGCTGAAGGCTCCGAGAACCCCCCACACCATCCGTGCAGAGGGTCCCATTGCCGGGGACCAGGCTGCACGGGGACCCGCGTCACCGTCCACTCCACATCTCCCCTCCCCTTCCCCACCCAGGGGCCAGCCCCCTGGGGCAGACGGGAGCATCCTGTGGTCCCAGCTCCATCCGAGGTTGCTCACACAAGCACCCACAAAGCACCTTGGAGTTGAATCACCTCCCCCACCTCCTGCTTCCATTCTCCTGGCTACAGCAGGAGCAGCCACGCACCCTACACAGCTTTTCTGCAAAGTACAGGAGGGGCCCCCTCAGATAATCAATCTATGTTTAAGAAACAGGAGCCATCCAGTTATCTGTGCTGGACTGGAGAGAGGGGTGGCTTCCAAGCAGTGGCCTGCTGGTGTTAAGATGCTGACTTACAATGCACGCAAGTGAGTGCACAGGTCCACAGGACCACGGAGCCTCCACCTGCTCCCTGGGACTGGCACCCAACAGACACAAGGCATGGGGGTAACCTGCCAGCAAGGGTGCAAGTTCACCCAGCTCGAGGCTGGAGGGACACGGGGCCAAGGACACTGGGGTCGGGACCTCAGTGGGCACCTGGGAAACCTGGAGCCCCTCAGCATGGACCCCTTCCTCGTGTTCCATCTCTGATCTCGACCCCAACCACAGCCTCACTCTAACCATAACTGACCTCTACCCACTGCCAGGCTGTCCCACTGCCAGGCTGTCCCACTGCCAGGCTGTTACAGCAAGCACAGGGGACACGAACTGTAAAGTTTCCCAAAGGTCACAGAATAGATTATCAGGAACACAGAGCATTTTGCTCTCCAGGTGCTGCCCCGGGGAGTCTGTGGTCCTCGACCTCTGAGGAGATGCACAACCAGTGTGACCCTATTGGGTTCAGGGGTCAAGCCAGCTCAATGCCAGGTATCAGCCAAGAGAAAGACTGGCGGGGATTCTGACATGAGTGAGACCAGGGAGCAAGGGAAGGCTATGAGACAGCTGAGGGAGAAGGGGAGTTCCTCCCAACCTTAAAACACATGCAGGCACGCGCACGCGCACACACACACGCCCTTTCCTAAAAGACATCCTGTTCCAAGGCTTTTCCCCGCATGCCATTCACAAAGCTGTCACTTTGGAGAATGAGTAACGGGGTGATAGCGGTAGAGAGTTTCTGCCCACACATCTTTTGAAAAGTACAATTCTTTTGAACAGAGACAACAACTCATTTCCTGATGAGTTACTCAGCTCTAGGTCAGAGGTTTCCTG
>SJYF01001098.1:3224505-3239098 GCA_006410515.1 Procapra przewalskii | reverse complement strand
AGCAGGGGCTCTGAAGAGCTACTTAGGTACAAGTGTCCTGTGGGTGTTTGTGTGGACTTGCCAGGAAGTGCAGGTCAGTGGCTGGACCCGCCCAACGAGTGAGCAGGGGACCCCAGCTCCCCGAGGGGGTCAGGGATGCATGGGGTGGAGCCCAAACATACATGTATGCATGCATGTATGCGTGCACACGTGTGTATGTTTGTCCAAGAGAGCTGGGGAAAGGCCCGGCTGTGCTGAGTCCTCAATGACCCAGTGGGGAGAAAAGGCATCTGGAGCTAGGAGATGCTCTGTTCTCATTCTGAGCAAATTCACCCAACCATGGGTTCACGAAAAATAAACTTCATTCGTCAGGAGCCCAGATCACTTAATGCTGAAGCTCTGATGGAAAAAAGTCTCCCCAAAGATGGGGCGAGCAGGCCATTGTCTCCAGTCCCCAGGGAAGCCCACCCTGAGCACCCCCCACCACCTCCTCTCTCAGCCTCGCCCCGGGCAGGGGGCCAGTTACCTTAAAGGCTCTGTTGAGCACCTCCTCTCCGCCTCTGCTGCCCAGCAGGTTCACAACCACCTGCTTCCCGTATTGCTCCTTCAGAAGCACCATATGCCTGCAACAGAGCAGGGCAGTCTGTGATCCCCCGGCCCCTGGGACACACACTGACAACCGCGCCCTCGAGGGCACCAGCTGGGCACTAGCGGTCCAGAGTGAGCTGGCCCTAGGAAAGGCAGCGGCCAGGAGGAACAGCAGATCGGACCTCTGAACACGCCTGGTGTCAGACAAGGATACGCTGGACTTCTGTGCAGTTCCCCCATAAATCCAGAACTGCTAACCTGCCTCTCATGAACAAAGCCTCATAAACGCAATCTGTATATCTCCAAAGTTAGCCTATTTCACCTGGTACTTTCTCAAATCTAGAAAAACCAGTAGGGGGGCCATCAACCTCGGGGCCCAGCCTTTTCATCTAAGTGCTGCATTTCATGATGTTTAACCTCAGCAAGTAGGTTACAAGAAATTTTCCATCTTTAGGAAAATTCTTTGCATATCAGAGACTATTACACATATACTGAAATAGTAGGGGGAGACTCCAATATTCTTACCACCAGCTATTGAAAAGTAACTATAATTTTAATAATGTTTAGTTCAGTTGCTCAGTCATGTCCAACTCTTTGCGACCCCATGAATCGCAGCACGCCAGGCCTCCTTGTCCATCACCAACTCCCGGAGTTTACCCAAACTCATGTGCATCGAGTCGGTGATGCCATCCCACCATCTCATCCCTGTCATCGCCTTCTCCTCCTGCCCCCAATCCCTCCCAGCCTCAGGGTCTTTTCCAATGAGTCAACTCTTCACATCAGGTGGCAAAAGTATTGGAGTTTCAGTTTTAGCATCAGTCCTTCCAAAGAACACCCAGGACTGATCTCCTTCAGAATGGACTGGATGGATCTCCTTGCAGTCCAAGGGACTCTCAAGAGTCTTCTCCAACACCACAGTTCAAAACATCAATTCTTCGGTGCTCAGCTTTCTTCACAGTCCAACTCTCACATCCATACATGACCACTGGAAAAACTGTAGCCTTGACTAGATGGACCCTTGTTGGCAAAGTAATGTCTCTGCTTTTTAATATGCTGTCTAGGTTGGTCATAACTTTCCTTCCAAGGAGTAAGTGTGTTTTAATTTCATGGTTGCAATCACCATCTGCAGTGATTTCAGAGCCCAAAAAAATGAAGTCAGCCACTATTTCCACTGTTTCCCCATCTATTTCCCATGAAATGATGGGACCCGATGCCATGATCTTCGTTTTCAGAATGTTGAGCCCTAAGCCAACTTTTTTACTCTCCTCTTTCACTTTCCTCAATGTTGGAATAGCTAAATGTAGCTTTTTTAAAAAATAGGGAAAAGACATATGCAAAAAACAGATGTAAAACTGATTTAGTAATGCAATCTTTATGTCTAAAACTAGAAAAAAACTGGAAGACAACACAGGACAATGTTAAAGGTGGTGGAATTTTATGTGCTTTTAGTTTCTTTTCTTCTTTAAACAGTTTTGCATTTTCCCAGCGTCTATAATAACGTTTCTCTCATAAATGGAATATTTTAAAGTCAATTATCACAAAAGAACCATTTGGGCCCCATAAGGGGGGCGAGAAAAGAAACATAAAAACCCTGTCTTAGTAGCTCTGAAGGACAACAGTGCAGAGAAGAACAAGGATTTGAAAGCGGGCAGTCTCTGCTGCTCTGCAGACAGCCGGCGATTAGCCTGCCTGCTCTTCTTCAGATGGGCCTCTGTCTCCACGGGGAGGGACTCTCCCAGGGCCATGGTCCTGGGAACCCGGCCTTGTTGCAGCCCCTCCCCCGGGAAGATGCAGGGCTGGGTCAGATGTAGGCGATCAAAGCCTCCCCACAAGCTGGCAGGCTGCACCCCGTCCCTGGAGCCGGGCAGCCCCAGGGGGTGGGTGCTGGAAGAACAGGACAGGCATGGCCTGGCTACTCCAGGCTCTGTGGTTCCTCCTGCCCAGAGAAGGTGCATCCTGGCCTGAGGTCTGACGTGGAATTGGAGCAGGGTCTGCTCAGGTGAGTCAACTGGGGACACAGGTGGGATGGTGTTACCGATTTTAAGGTCAAGAAGAAGGCTACAAGCAAATTTAAAGTCCAAATGAAGCTTCAGGTAGCATGATTAGAACACTTAAAAAATTACTTTGAAAATTATTTTTATAGCCATTAAGATCATTTTAAAATTAGCATTCAGGGTAAAAATAACATATATTTTAAGAAGCTAATAACTTTAAAGTACAAGTTACTAAGAGTTCAGGTTAGTGACGGCTTTTCTTAAGCTAGCTGAAAAACAGGAAGCGCGCAATGGTCCAATCGGTATTTTTAGAAATTAACTGTGTATGACCCAGAATTGAGAAGGGGACGACAGAGGATGAGACGGTTGGATGGCATCACCATCCGACGGACACGAGTTTGAGCAAGCTTTGGGCATTGCTGATGGACAGGGAAGCCTGGGGTGCTGCTGTCCATGGGGTCACAAAGAGTCGGACATGACTGTGCGACTGAAATGGAACCAGGATTTCTTCTAGAATGACACATGGAAACTAGCAGTGGGAAAAATTAAAAAAAAAACAGAACTAATAGTGGGAATTGCGAGTTAGGGTACTTCTGCCTTTTCCCTTATACCTTTCTATACCATGACTTTGTAAAGCCTGGGAATGTATAACTTCAAAAACAAAAGAAAACTGGCTTAGAAATACCCTATAGTTTAGATGATCTCTTATTAACTAGAGATCAATAGATCAAACTAGAGATCAATAGATAAAAGCGTCAGTGCAGAAGGAATGGATAAAATAACTGCAAAGTTTTACCTGAGCAATTTATTAAATGAACCTGCAGGGAAACCTGAGAGCAAGGAAAAAATGCCATTTTGTAAACTGCCTTTTGGCAGAAAGAACCAGAGTGAAAGGCAGATTCAGATGCACATTTGGCGTCTCCCCCTTCTGGCCACTCCCTGGCCTCCTGTCCCGCTGTCTGATAGGAGGAAGGATGGACTTGACGGCCCTACCTGTCGAAGGCAGGGGCGCTGGCCTCCAGGCCTCTGCTGAGTCTCAGATGATGGGAGCCAACCTACATCAAAGAGAGATGGCACTGGTGATTCTTCTGGTCCAGGACGCGATCGCCTTCCCATTTGCCCTCCACCACCAGCCAGGCCACAGCAGGAGCCCCACAGCCCCTCTGTGGTCTGTTTACAGCTCAGGATGGCCAGACCCTGAACCTGAGTCCAGCTCTGCTGTGGCCCTATCCTAAGTGCCGCGTGGACCATACTGGCTGGACTCATCCACAGAAGACAGATCACGAGGCCCACGCTGGATCCACAAACCCTTCCATGGGGTTGAGATGTGGCCCAGCCAACCGGGAGAGAGAAACCAGCCTCCAGCCTCTTCTGCGAGGCCAGGGACCTTGACTGCCCCTCAAATCTGAGCTGTCATAACTACCCGCAAACCAATCTGCCTTACTGTCTAGAACTACTTACTTCACACCGGCAGCTTAAAACGCAAACTTGAAACTATGCGTTGTTATTGACTGAGGGCCTCTGCCGCTGGACAAATCTAGGACAGCCTGACACGGAACAGTTTTAAGGATAGTAGTGGATTATAACCTGATGAAGAGAACAGGAATCCAGGAATCTCTAGAGAGGCGAGCTGGCTGGCTGGGTGGATGAGTGGATGGATAGATGGATGCAGGCAGGTGGATGAGGCGGTGGCCGCCTGGTGAGATGGCTAACTGGGTGGGGAACAGGGATGGGGAGAAGGGAGAGTTTTTACAGGAAATACCAACCAATAAACACAGAGAGAGTGATGGGAAATCATCGCCTTACAACCATCCCGGGAAAAAACTGCTTGGCAAAAATCATCCCATTGGCCATACATCTTAAGGGAGTTTGACGAGGAGCAGGATATTTGCACGGTCGCAAAGTGTCCCCGTAAATCGCTTCTTGGTTGAAAAGTAAGACATTAAATAGAGAAACTGAAGAACACCTTGCACAGGTGATGGAAAGTAACATCACGATGAGGGGCCAAGGGATGCTGTGGGCTCCCAGATGGGATGGACTCTGAGGACGTGGTCCTTGAGCAGAAGCGGGCCTGGGACGCTCTCTGGAAGGTCACCCTTCCTCTGTCACCTGGACAACCCTTTAGTCCGGCTGCCCGAGGCCTCATGTCTGCCTCCCCACACTGGGCCCTGCCTCTGCCCTTGCCCGGCTCAGACACTGACCTGTGGCTCTCCTCTCTGATGTCACTTAGTCCTGAAGCCGCTGTTGGGCCAGAGCCGCAGGGAGCAGCTTCGGGCAGGGCTGGAATGAAACCACTGCTGGCCCCACAGACAGGAACTGACCTCACTGCTTTTTTTAGTCTTCCTCCTCCCCCAGCCAGCTGGACGCGTGACCAACCACCCCCTTTTGGTCCCTAAAGCCAGAGGTGCAATCCTAAACGCTCCAGGCTGAGCCTGAGGAAGTGGCTGGAAGAATAGTGCCTGGCTGGTAGACATGGAGCCTCCACCAACTCCTGAGAGGGTCCCAGAGCCACAAAGGGCGTCTCCGAACATCTCCCCGCCCCTCCCCTAGTTAAAGATGCCAGCTCCTCTGGTCTGGATCCTTGCCATCGTCCTACCTGCTGGCTTTACCTTGATCTTCACAAGCCAGGGTGTGTCCCAGCTCCACGGCTAAGCCGTTGGCTTTAAATCAGCCATAATGGGAGCATTTATACCACAAAAATGAGCAAAGGCACCAACCCCAAACTTCTCCCTCCTGGCCCCAGAAAAACTGGTTTACCACCATAACTTTGAGTGGTCCCCAAGCCTTCTGCACACTGGAGCCATCTAAGCATCTTCAAAACAGCACGGATGGCTGCTCTTGCCTGGGGTGATATAACTGGGATAGCACGCGCCCTGAGCACCAGGAATTTTATGAGTTGCCCAGTAGTTTTAACATACAGCAGTTTGGGCACCACTAGGGCAAAATTCAAACTTCTCAGTGTAATGTACAAAGTCCACGCTCATCAGGACCTCGCTGGCTTCTCCAGCCACACCTCTCACCGTGAGCCTGTCCCCAGGCCGAGCTGCAGGCGGCCAAGCCGGCACAGTTCCTGGATGTGGTCTGATGCAAGGGTTGCCCCTCTGCTTTCCTGGCTGGGGTGATCCCACCCCACCCTTCCCGGGTCAGTTCAGATGCCCACCCCCGCAGCACAAGGACCTCAGCTGCCCTCTCTCCTGGCTCTGCTCATACCACACCGTCACGACCTGTCCCCTCCTCCTGGAAGGCAGGGGTAACCTGTGATGTCAGGTGTCTGAACATACCAGACATGTGATGAGAGCCTGTAGGATGAACAAACGGCTTCCCCGGGGGTGTGTATGAGGGCTGGGTGGTAGAAGAGCCCAGAGACTGGTCCTCGCCCCGCACATGAACTCAGAGAGGCAAGGACACTGTCTCTACACCACACAGCATCCTCGCAGGGACTTGGGGTGAAACTCCTACTCGACCCCCAGGGCGCAAAGAGCCACGCCTCTCCTAATGCAACTTGGGCTTTTTTCTCTGCCTGTGTGCTCAGTCACGTCTGACTCTTTGTGACCCTATGAACTGTAGCCCGCCAGGCTCCTCCATCCATGGGATTTCCCAGGCAAGAATACAGATAGTGGGTCGCCGTTTCTTCCAGAGGATCTACCCAGCCCAGGGACTGAACCTGCGTCTCCAGTGTCAGCGGGCTGATTCTTTACCAGAGCCACCTGGGAAGCCCTTTTGTCTCTTAGACGCTATATTCTATGTTATGAATAACATTAACGACTACCATTTTTGTACTTTTTAGATTCTAGATACTGTACTGAATTCTAATACATTTTATGATATTCAATCCTCTCCATAACCCTGTGAGACTGGTACAGTCAGCCCCATTTCACGGAAACATAAATTAAGGCTTAGCAAGTAAGAGTTTCTCCACTTTTTTTTTTTTTTTTTTTTGAGATAAAAACTCAGCAGTATATGGTTTCTGCGTAGGGGAACCAGAACCTGAACTGGAACCCAGGTCCCTATAACGTCAGAGCCTATGCTCTGACCCACACGATAAGCTGTCTTGTTTCTTTCTGTGATGCTGCTGGTGAGCCCAGGAGCTTTGTGCAAGGCCTGCGGTCTGCACCGCGTGCGCCACGTCATGCTGGCTTCAGCTCACATCCATTTTAAGCGCTTTTTCCTCCTCATCCCAACCTCGTCATTATTTCTAGAGCTGCTGCAGTTTGACCTCCCTCACGTCGTCTTTGGAACAAAGGAAGCTACAAACACCCAACTGAGCACACACAGGGCTGCGTAGCCCGGAGCTTAGTGAACAGGCTGTGACAGGGAGGAGGTGGACGTGGGCAAGGTGGGAGCCGCAGAGGGGCACGGTCTTCTCCATCCTCCTCGGCTGAGCCACATGAAACTGCAAAACACAGACCTGACCCACCTGTGCACGACCTGTCTATGTTCATCTTAGAGGGAAGAAGAAGCGAAAGCACAAGAGCCGCAAAGTCTTCAAAAGAACCCTGTATAAAAACGTCACTAAACAGACTTGACTGGAAGAGCAACTAGGTTTCGATGTAGCTCCTTATAAACGGCACAGCCTTCTGACACGACAAAGATCAACTGTGAAAGGAACGTGGTTGCTGGAGACGGAACCCAGGAGTTTGCAATGAAGGTCCTGGGCCTGTGAAAGCGTGTAGACAAATCACCATCCACAGACCTCACTGCACACCCCATACCCCACCCCACCCCCCACAACCAAGGCTCATCTGCTCTCTGGGGCAAGTGTAAGAGGCTGAAACACTGCAACTTAAAATGCAAGCTATTCACCCTCAAATCTTTACACCGTTCATCTAACCTAAGTGAAGATGGGCAGTGAGAGTTTTTCAAAATGGAAAAAACCCACCAGGACTGATCATCAGACTTGCTACTGATAGTCCAGGTAGGGGGTTTGAGAGCTAACCCCCTGCAAAGAGGACCTCATCTGCCTTTGATGCGGAATAATATTTAGAGGGTAAACACAGGTATCAAACCCAAAGGTTAGCAAAAGATTCATGAACACTTTTGAAAGTCTTTTTTGAAACACTTTTGAAGTCTTTTGAAACTTATTTTGAAGAAACCACAAAGGCTGTGAAGGAGCCTTAACAAGCATCACTGAGTCCAGGAGGTGCTATAGCTGCAGAAAAGTGAACCAGCCAAGGTCCACAGATGCACGGTCGTTCCATGGCAGGGTCAGGCTGCGTTTAGAGCATCTGCGGGTTCAACGTGAAGACCGAAATTAGAGAAGGGAATGACAAGCTTTATTTACAGAAGAGGGAGACCAGAGCATGGAGAGTCCTAGAAACAAGACAGAGACGATGAAGGAGGGTCCTGGAAAAGATGAAGTGGGAAAAGGGGGACCATGAAGGTCTGAGGACGTAGACTTCGTGTGGCATGGCCCGGGCAGAGGCAGACTGTGCCAGGCAAGGAGAAACTAGCTAATGATAATAATAATGATGATGGAGCCATCCTGAATCATGACCTCAAGCCTGGAAGAGGAACCCCAAACTGGGTGAGAGGCTAAAACAGATGAATTCCAAAGGGTCCTTCCCAAATTCTAAGATGCTCTCATAACTACCCCCTCCCCCTGCCCAGGAAAACTCCACATCTAAAGAAAATTAAACTTCAAAACCCCTTTTAGAATGTCTAAAATAGGCAAATTATAGAGACAAAAAACAGATGAGCAGTTGCCGAGGCCTTGGGTAGGGCTGGAGGGGATGAGGAGTGACCGCTGATGGGCACAGGGTTTCTCGGTGGGGAAGAATGTGTTCTAAAAGTAGACCATGGCGATGGTTACACAACTCTGTAAATGGACTAAAACCCAGAGAATTGTACACTTCACAGGCTTCTCCAGGTTTCTCTGTGTAAATTATACCCCAGCTGAGCTGTTTAAAAACACAGCTCTCTTGGGACAGGCTCCAGAGAACACTCCATCCGTCCCCGGAAGTGCCTCTCTCTGCAGCCACTTAATGCCACCAGCTGCCGCATGCGTCTTAGGCGTTCCTTTCTGTTGGAGAAACTGAACGTTCTCAGAGCTTCTTCCGTAGAACTCAGAGCCCACGTAAGACATTCGCCCACCTGTCTCCCCAAAGGGCAGACAAGCTTCCTTTCCACGGCTGCCAACTGCGTGAGGACAAGGTGCCCACAGCTGAGGCCAGGTCAGGTCAAGGGCAGTGAGACCCGCATGTCAAAGGCTCCCAAGGATCTGGCAGGTGGCCCTGGGCCTCGAGCCCTCAGGAAGAAGGGCCAAAGCGACAGAAGCCGGGCACAGGGGTCTTGTGAGGGCACCTACGTCCCCTCTGGCCAGGAAGGAAGGTCCAGGGGGACGCGGCCGAGACCCTCCTGGGTAGGAACTCACTCAATGGGGCTGCATGCTGTTCGGTTGACGACAAATGTGTACTTGGCCTCATAGCCTAAACACTTCCCAGGAGACAGAAGGCCAAACAGCCCTGGCACTGGCCAGAGCCCCATGTGGGACGGCGAGGGGTATTTTTAGAAATCACGAGAAACCGGTGTGTGGTTCTCAGGTGGCCCAGCAACAGGCACCTCCAAACACCAGACCTGCTGCACGGCCACTGGGGACCCCAAAACCTTTCAAAGCTTTCCAGGAGGGTCACAGGTCTCAAAAGTCATCAGAGGCCACATTTTCAATGCGCCGAACTGGGGTCTGAGCAAAGGGAACTGCAATCACACGACGTGGCCCACTTACCCATAGAGACCGCCCTCCTCACCAGTGTCACCAGGGAGCTCGAGGTGGGAAAATCACACAACACGTGTGTCTCTGTGTACAACGCCACACACACGTGCAACGCTCACATGCACATGTGCACAGTCAGGCACAGGTGCACACACACTGACAGCTCAGCTCAGTCCAGCGGGGCTGGGGAGAAAGGCCCGAAACTGTGCCAGGAAAGAAACACAGTGAAAAGAAACGACCCACACTGGTGTGCAAGAGCAGGTGAGCAAGGACACACCCAGACAGGCTTGCTGATCACTTACCTGGAGCCCTGGCTGCTCCCAAAACAGCGGAACGGAGCCTCGGATCTGGACAAAAGAGGACACGCCATCATCCATGTAAATCGTCTGCACCGCAGGGAGACAGAAGGGGAGAGGCATTCTTCAATGAAAGAGCACGTCCCGGGGCCAGGTAACAGGATCTGGCTGCTGAGACCCGACACCAGCCAGAGCGAAGGCGGCCACGGGCTGGGGCGCCCTCTGCCCCTCGCCCTCCTGGCCCGCTCCCCGCCCTGATGGCCAGCCCAGCTCACGGGCCTGCTGGCCACCTCCCAGCCTCCGAGGACGGACGGGAATTCCCACAACCTGACCCACCTTCCCCAAAAAGCCCCGCGGTCCCCTCCCCACCAGCTCCAGGAACAGAAGCAGATGGGCTCTGGGACTTAACTAAGACCTTCCTGGAAGCCCTCGACTGTCAGCCAGTCAGCCGGCCAAGTAGCAGGCGCCCCTGGAAAAGGACCAGAGGAAGTGAAAGGGACCAGCGGCGGCGCAAAGCCCGGCTGGCGGCACCTGACTCATAGGCGGTCCTGGCCCCACGCCACTGTGTTCCTAACCGTGCCACAGAGTCCACACACACACACACACACACACACACACACACACACACACACTCCTTCCACAACCTTAAACACACACACCCTCCACAAGCTTCCACACATACCTTCCACAAGCTTCCACACACACTTACCTTCCACAAGCTTCCACACACACACAAACACCACACCTTCCACACACACACACCTCCCACAACTTACACACACACACACACCCCTTAAGCTTACACACACACACCCCTTCCACACACACACACCCCTTCCACAAGCTTCCAGGGTAACAGCACCTGCAGGACACAGGCGATTCTTACAAGTCAAAGTGTCTCCCCCACCCCCACCCTCACCCCCACCGCACACAGTTCCTTCAGGGCGTACCAACTCTTCACCTGCCTATGGGCCCCCACAGATGCTCCAGCGCCAGGGAGGTCTAAAGGGACAAACAGTACGGTGCTGAGCATCACGAGGGGGAGGCTGCGGCAGCTATCAGATGCTGCCCTTTATCTGGGTAACTCTACCCTGGCCTGGCAGGGCCGGCCCGGGCGATGCCGCTGGCTCTTTCTATTTCTTGCCAGCCTGCTCCCTCAGAGAGTAGCTTTCCATGCGGCTAGATCACGCTCAGATCACACATGCATTAGTAATTCTGCAGTGGAGGACCTGAGCACTAGACGTGAAGGCTCCCTGGGCCACAGGAACCACATGAGCCTGGTCGTCGCTAGGTTGGGCTGAAACTCTATCCCTTCATCTCCAAAGGAAAAAATGCACTGGGCTAAGAACTTAGACGTCTGTTTCCAGATACTGATCACCAGCAAGTGGGTTACCCGCCACTGTTTTACTGACAGAAGCAGAAGAAAGTAGCAGGCTGTTTAAAGTACTGTTGGCTACAAGGAGATTAAATGCATACAACCACGCACACGTCCAGACTCTTGAGAGATCACCAATCCGGCCAACATCTCCACATAAAGGCAACTCGTAAAACCCCAGGATTTGGTGTATGCTAAGGACTTCCCTGGTGGCTCAGATGGTAAAGAATCTGCCTGCGATGCAGCAGACCTGGGTTCGATCCCTGGGTCGGGACAATCCCCTGGAGGAGGGCATGGCAACCCCCTTCAGTGTTCTTGCCTAGAGATTTCCATGCACAGAGGAGCCTGGCAGGTTACAGTCCATGGGGTCGCAAAGAGTTGGACATGACTGAGCTACTAACACGTTCGCTTTCAAGGAACTATCCCTCACTTTATTTTGTTGTCATTTTAGTCACTGAGTCGTGTCTGACTCTTTGCAACCCCATGGGCTGTAGTCCGCCCGGCTTCTTGGTCCATGGGGTTTCCCAGGCAAGAAAAGTGGAGTGAGTTGCCATTTCCTTCTTCAGGGGATCTTCCCGACCCAGGGACTGAAGCTGTGTCTCCTGCTCCGGAAGGCAGATTCTTTACCGTTAAGCCACCTTCACTTTATTTAACAAGCACTGCTTCCAGCGTTAGACCACGCCCCTCCTGAGCCGGAACTCGCACAGAACTAGCTTCAGGAAAACCCCCGACAGGCAGTCCCAGCACCGCAGACCCCACGCCTGGGGCAGGAAGGAGAGAGGCCTCCAGATTCCTCCATCCTCCTCCCACGTGAAAATACCCCGCTCTGTGCCCCATCCTCCAGATTCCTCCATCCCTCCTCCCGCATGAAAATACCCCGCTCTGTGCCCCATCCTCCAGATTCCTCCATCCCTCCTCCCGCATGAAAATACCCCGCTCTGTGCCCCATCCTGTCGTCAGGAACACCAGCCTCTTGGTTCCCAAGGTGACAGGACAGCCCCGACTGTGACGGATTTGCAGAGCTTCCCTCTCTGGGTGGAAACACAGGTGTTGGAGCTAGTGGGAGATGCAACACCTGCGGCCTAGCTTCACAAAGGTAATTTTAACAGCGGGAGCCTGGCGGAGGGGGGGAGGGAAGATGAAGGGTGAACATGGGTGAGCGTGCGGGCTCTGGGACACCACCAACCTGGGTCCCACGCTCATCTGATTGCGGGGTGGCCTTGGCTATGTTCTTTAACCACCTGAGCCTCGGTTTTCCCTCTCTCAACGGAGTTTGCATCACCTGGGGCACAGAGGTGTGGACGAGACCCCACAGGGGAGGGAGTGAGTCGGGCAGGGCTCAGGCTGCAGGCAGGAGAGGGAATCTAGGGGGGACAGACAGAGGTGGGGGTGCCACAGAGCAGGCGGGACTTCAGGAAGGGGGAGTCACGGCAGAGTGTGGCTCGAGGCCAGGCCTGGGACCCCTGGACCTGGCACCTGCATGCCCTCTTTCATAGAGAGGTGGGAGCAGCGACCCAACAACCCCCAAGAGAAAGGGACAGCAGGAAGACTCACCAGTAGTACTGATGCTTTTCTCTAAAAGGCTTTCGGCTGAACTTCTGTTGCAGGATGAGGTGTTTGCAAATCAGTTCTTTCCAGGTCTGCACTCACGTCCCTCCCAACCTCCCTGATTATTCAATGACCTTATCTTCAGGAGCCAAATATTTAGCTTTAGCTTTTGCTTTCTTTGGGTAGACGAGGGGACCTTCTGGGCTGAGTCACGGTGGCAGAGCACGCCAACCAGGCAAGTCCTCCAGCTGAGTGGCCAAGACTCCAGACCCTTCCTCCCTGTCACCAAGGAGACCAAGATGCCATCCACACCTGCACACTGATGTGTGTCCAGAGCACATATGCACACACAGTGTATACACGTGTGCACACAAGCATGTACACAGCATACATATGCTGGCATGCCCCCCACCCCCCCAACAAAAGCCCCCTACCCACAGAGTGCACGCACACATAGCCTGCCTTGGCGGAGAAGGACTGTTCTTTCTTCTGAGAGAAAAAACATAAAAGGCAGGAGTGGGTGGTTTGAAAACACCTCCCTTTTCTGGCTTCCCGAGAGTCTGACTCAGGAGAAGCCCATTTGCTACCAAGAGATTGCATCAGGGATCCAGCCAGCTCCATCTCGCCCCATCCCTTGTCTGGACGACGGGGGCACCGCAGCCTGTTAACTGCCTCAGGCGTCTGCTATGGGAGCCCCCTCCTCGACAGCTAGGGGCTGACCCCTCCCAGCCCATTAGCAGGGGACACAGGCTGGAGGTGACCCACCGGCATCACAAGGGGCTGAGCCGCCAGAGTCAGGGCACCTTCCTGCCTCAGTCTCAGTACCAACCAAAGCCGCCGCCTGCCACCCTTGGGTGTGGACGTGGGGTTTCAGACCCTGCCGTTTTTCTAAATGCCAAGTCAGCAAGCAGGCAACACCTTGTCTTCCTCTTGCCCTGTAGGACTTCCGCTCTGGCTCCAGGATCCTCCTAGCACACAGACCTCTGCCTGCCCACACCTGCTCTGCTATCTTTCTCGTCTCTCTCCAGGCAGGAGGCTGGCAGCTAAGCACTGACCACTCACCCTGGGAGACAGCCCCAAGATACAGATGCCTGCCCACGAGGGGCCAGCTGGTTCATTTCCTTCCTGCAGTGTCCCCAGCCGGCAGGTTCACGATCAAACTCAGGATGTACATCCAGTTGCCAATGAGGGTGCTCCTGGCATCAGCTCTGGAATCCGACTCCTCCCTGGTGTCCCCTCCTCCCCCACATGCCAGGGTAGTCAGGCTGTTCAGGGGTGGGGGGGGCCTGATGGGCGTGAACCATCCCCGGCTCCTCCCTTCCGTGGTGGAGAGCACGGGGCCCCCTGCAGAGCAGCCTGAAATGGATACACCCCATGAGGAACTGCCCTGGCTGCCAGCCTACAACCTCCTGCCCCGTCTGGGTCTGTGAAAATGAAATCACTGGGCTGCAGACACCAGGAGCTGTGGGGCAGGTGTGGTCATCTCTAAAGCCTCGCTGGGCCACCACGTGGTACTGGAGGTGACAAAACTCCAGATTTGTTGCCCAGAAACTGGGCCTGTGGGGGTACCAACGCAAGTCACCAGGCACCTTAGATGAAACAAGGAGCCGAGACTCAAGCCCTGTCTGTAGAGAAATAAAAGCAACGACTATAGGGATTTCTCATACAGCTCAGCGTACTGCATTTAAAGCAGAGTCCTAATCTGCTAAGGTCAGATGACGCTCTTGCAACGGACTGAATTGTGTCCCCCCACCCACAAAGGATATGCTGACGTCCTAACCCTCAGCACTGCAAACGTGACCTGATTTGGACAGAAGAGTCACTGCAGGTACAATTAGGTAAGCATGGTCGGGTTGGGGTAGGACACCATCATCCAACCTGCCTGGTGTCCTGAACAGGGGAGAAGAGCCACGTGGAGGGAGAGACAGAGACTGGCGCAATGCTGCCTTGGCCGGCCACCTGAAGCTGGACAAGGAGAGGTGGACCGCAAGGCTCCAGAAGGGGCATGGCCCTGCCCACGCCCCAACTTCGGACTCTGGCTTCCAAAACTGAGAGAGAATGCATTTCAGCTGCTTTAAGCACCCCCACCCCCAACTCCCCCCGC
>SJYF01001098.1:3213889-3224492 GCA_006410515.1 Procapra przewalskii | reverse complement strand
CAATTTGTGGTACTTGTTACAACAGCTCCAGGGAAGTACCACCATCTTCTTGACATTCTCAGTGTCTTATCTTTCAGGAACGGACAGTGATCAGGAGGGCAGTGGCTTTCCCAGTGACTTCCTTGACAAGACACAGTAGATGGGGCCCCAGTTAAAAAAAAACTGGTTGAGGGACTTCCCTGGTGGTCCAGTGGTTAAGAATCTGCCTTCCAATACAAGGGATGTGGGTTTAGTCCCTGGTTGGGGAACTCAGATCACACATGTCTCAGGGAGAGACATGCTGGCTTAACTAAGCCAGCGTGCTGCAACTAGAGAGAAACACCTGCAGACCCAGAGGAGCCCATATACCGCAGTGAGGGGCCACACGCCATGACTAATATGACCTGAGGCAGCCGAAAACAAACAAACTTACTTTTTTAAAAAAACCTCATGGTTGTAAGAGAGGAGATGGGGGCCACATTTCCTCTCTCCGTTTTTTAAAAATATTTCTGGGTGTGCCTGGTCATAGTTGCGGCACGTGGGATCTAGTCCCCTGACCAGGGATCGAACCCAGGGCCCCTGAGTTGGGAGTGCAGGGTCTTAGCCACTGGACCACCCAGTGAAGGCCCATCCTCTGTCATTTTTAACCAGGTGTTCATTTACCAGCCTCATCAGTGGGAAAACAGAAGTCACAGGCGAGACACTGGCCCTGTCCTTCATCGTCAGGCTGCTGACTGAGGTCCTCCTACTCAGCATCTGACACCTAGAGGACCCTCCCCCGAACTGTGCCTTCGGAAAGCCAGGCAGCTGCAGCTCACACACCAAGGACAGAGACTCAAACCTGTGCTGGATTAAACCGCTCAAGTCCCAGAAGGAACCACCTGGTGCAGCTGTGGCAGTGAGAGGGGTGCGAAGTCACGTCTCCACTAACTAGACACGGGCTGTTCACAGCTCAACATGCACGGCGACACCGCACACGTGCCGTTCACGGGCTTTCCTTTACGACTTACTCCACTGCCAGTCTACATGGTGGTGGTATCCTACAAATCGCATGTGAGCATACAAACATAAATAAAGCATCTCTGGGAATGAGAACAGAATTTAGGGGGATGAAGTCAGTAAGAGATCAAGCAGATGATTCTACTCCACAGAGCTGACAGTAACTGATGCCCAACTCAGAACTTTCACAAACCTCAGAGGCTAAGACTTGCTTCTAGGACAAAGCCTCAGCAGATCAAGAATGAAAAATAACTTTCTTCTCTCATCCTGCCATTACTCATCTGCTTTTATTGTTTCCTGTTTAGTTGCTAAGCCACGTCCAACTCTTTCATGACCCCATGGACTATAGCCTGCCAGGCTCCTCTGTCCGTGGGATTCTCCAGGCAAGAATACTGGAGTGAATTGCTATTTCCTTCTGCAGGGGGATCTTCCCAATCCAGGGATCAAACCCACGTCTCCTGCATTGCAGGCACATTCTTTACCACTGAGCCACCTGGAAAGCCCATTCATCTATTTACTTTTGTCTTAAAAAGATTTTCAGATCCTATTGGTTTATCCATCAGCTGCTCTCTGAATAACCACCACCCTTCCTGATCACAGCAAAAATTCCTGCTGCTTTTTAGCTGCAATTACCCTAGGTAAGCCACGTTTTTCCAGCATGAGAAGAGAATCAAGAAAGAGAACACCATGCAAACCAGAGGCCACGCTTGCAGACACAGCCCCAGGGACGCTTTCTGTCCTCCTGGTAGAGTCAGGAGCCACACTCATCAGAAACTGCCCCCAACACCCCGAGCGGAAACACATTTGTGTGGGTGCATCCACTCTGGCACCCTACTCCAGTACTCTTGCCTGGAAAATCCCATGGATGGAGGAGCCCGGTGGGCTGCAGTCCATGGGGTCACCAAGAGTCGGACACGACTGAGCGACTTCCCTTTCACTTTTCACTTTCATACATTGGAGAAGGAAATGGCAGCCCACTCCAGTGTTCTTGCCTGGAGAATCCCAGGGACGGGAAAGCCTGCTGGGTTGCGGTCTATGGGGTCGCATGGAGTCGGACACGACTGAAGTGACTTAGCAGCAGCAGCAGTAGCATCCACTCTGAGCCACTGGGGACCCCGGGCTGGCCTTGGCACTGACCTGCTCCGTCTCCACAAAGTTGGACACGTGGCCGTCGTCGTTCACGCCGCGGGTGTGGAAGCGAGCGCCGGCACGCTCACAGCTGATGCGGGAGATGAGGCAGGCCTTGGCCTGCTTGTGAGAGGCGTACACCGTGCGGATGGCCACCACCCCGCAGATGACCTTCAGCAGCCAGTCACAGCAGTTCACCTGGTGCTGCCTCAGGGGCACGTGCAGCAGCTGGTTCCTGCAAAATGAAGCCACGGTGACCTGGGCCGCCTCACACCCTCTAGGAAGCACTGCACTCGTAGCAAGCAGGGGAGGCACCTGGGGGGCATATTCCTGCACTGCACTCGCCCCGTGAACGCCACACTCAGGACAAGGATGTCCACATGCTCTAGAGGCACCCCAAACAGCAGGGCCCCCGGGACGCGGGCAGCGGGAAAGGGCTGCTCCCGGGCATCAGCAGCCATGACAGGCATCCAGGTGCCCAGGTGCGGGTGTCAGCTGGTCGCTGGGCTTTCAGGGAACCACAGAGGCGCCTCTGTTTACACCACTGCCTTCTGCAGTTTTTGAACATAAATCCCTTCGGTAAAAATTTAATCATGTTTTATGATGAAAGAATAATGATAAATGACAAATGATAAAAATAATTAAATACATGTATGCTTAAATTATATACAGATCCCACAAGGTGAACATGATGAGAGCATTACAAAGCAATGGGAAGTAAATAAAAAGGATGAGATGAACATAAAACTTAAAGTTTCAGTACTTCCTCCCCAAACCTAGCGGATGGTTCTGGGTTTCTGGCGTCCATGGTGACCTTCCTGGGATAATAGCCAGTGTTTAGCAAGGGCACTGAGCTTTATTCTAAGTGCTTTGGGACAGATCGACTCATTTCATCCTTGTATCAGCCTATGTATAGGCATTATCATTCACCCCATTTTACAGATGAAGAAACTGAGGCACAGAGGGGAAACGTTTTCCCAAGGTCACAGAGCCAGGTAAGTGGCAGCGTGGCATGGAAGCTGTGCTCTTCAGCCCAAGCCTCTCCCGCTGAAGGCCCTACCTATAGAGCCTCACCTGCTCACCGTCACACCGGCTCTCATGTGTCACTCGCCTCCCCAACATCCACGGGAGCTTACTAAGCAGGTGATGGCTGAGAAGTGGGGCTCGGGGGTGGCACAAACCTCAGGCTGCTTCCAGACTACACGCTTCACCCAGGGGACCTGAGCTGTGCGGTTCGGAGGTCCTTAACATGCTCCCCTGGGAGGCAGGGACCCCACAGTGTAGCGAGCTCATCTGGATCACAGTGTACAGCAGCACCATTCCTGCCCCAAGCCCTCATCAAAGACGCAGCGCCCTCGTTTCTGGAGAAGTGTGCTGGGAGCTCTGACATCCCAGGTGGCTTCTCCAAGCGGCAAGAGCAGCCACTCCCCACTCTCAGGCAGCCTCCTCCCTGACATGGCCACGTGGGCACGAAGGGACACACCGCCCCCCAGGAAGCAGGGCCACGTCTGAGCTCTCACTCCAGGGCGCTGGGCTGCCTGAAGAATGATGAGCACAAAGCATCAACTTTACAAAAACACCTTCCCCTCTTCTGAATCCCTCTCTGAAATTCAGCTGATAAACCAACTTTATTGTTGTTCAGTAGCTCAGTCGTGTCTGACTCCTTTCGACTCCATGGACTGCAGCACACCAGGCTTCCCTGTCCATCACCATCTCCCCGAGCTTGCTCAAACTCATGTCCATCAAGTCAGTGATGCCATCCAACCATCTCATCCTCTGTCATCCCCTTCTCCTCCTGCCCTCAATCCTTCCCAGCATCAGAGTCTTTTCCAATGAGTTAGCCCTTTGCATCAGGTGGCCAGAGTACTGGAGCTTCAGCTTCAGGATCAATCCTTCCAATGAATATTCAGGGTTGATTTCTTTTAGAATTGACTGGTTGGATCTCCTTGCTGTCCAAGGGACTCTCAAGAGTCTTCTCCAGCATCATAGTTTGAAAGCATCAATTCTTTGGTGCTCAGCCTTCTTTATGGTCCAACTCTCACATCTGCACTAAATAAACTTTAGTAACCCATGTATTAAATCTGCATCAAGGGAAGGTCTCTAGAATGTTCCAGGGTCTTCCAGTGATGGCTGCCATCAGTCAGCAGGGGTCAAAGCAACCTTCTGCTAAACAGAAAACTCTAAACAATCCCTGTTGTAGTCACACTGGCCTGACCCCCCATAGGAGGACAGCTCATAACCTCAAAGGAAGAGACCCAAACCTACAAAGGAAAAGAGCTTGCATCTCCTTCCAGGACCTGACTGTACCCAGGAAGCAGTTATCGGTGGGGAACAGTAACCACCCAGAAAAACGCCTTCACCCACCAAACCCTCACTCTCATGCACCAGCCACGTCCATTGCTGACCCCATCTGACTCCAGATGTGGGCTCAGACCTTGAACCCAGCACCCCTAATGGTGGGTTCAGGCAATCAAGCCCGTGACCACGCAGCTGGGCCTGACTCAGTTGTCAGCTAAACGGGGGATGCCCTGAGCCCAAACACCACACACCCTCCAGAGCTGACTTCTCCTGGCCAACTGGAGGCAGTCCAGAGTCCAGCTGAGGCCTCACCCTTCCCAAGTCCCTCTCAGTCTTCACTCGGTGATTCCCCGCTTTGTCTTTCTCTTCCCTGAGTACCTCAAATCTCCAACCACAGAGCTGGCACAGGAGGCCTGGGAAGAGGCAGTACAAAGGGTGACGCAGATTCCCAGGCACTCAAGGCTTGTTATAGCTTCCGAGACCTCTAGCCTTGGCTTATCAGGCAGTCCCAGCTGAAAATGGCCCGATGGCCTAACTAAGACCCCGTCATAATCCACAGCCCCTGCGTCCCTGAGCTTGGCTCCCTTCAGGAGCACAGACATCCGCAAAACAGAGCTAGTGATTCAGACACACCATCCGGCACACCATCCACCAGACCTGATATCCGGAGTGTGGCCCTTGAACCAGCGGCCCTGGCACCACTGTCGGCTGCTTGCTGGAAACGCAGAGTCTCGGGCCCCAGAGCAGTCCTGCTCAATCAGATTCTGCATGTTTAACAAGATTCACATCCTTGATGTCTGAGCATGCTACTACCCCCGCAAACCCCACATAACCAGAGAACCTAAGAGGGTAAAAGTCGTACGCAAACACACTGTGAACCCCTCTTTCTCCAAGTGTAAGTCAGGAGCTCACTCATGGGGTCCCAAGTGCCAAGGAAAGTACACTTAATAGGTGATGAAACCTGTGACCTCCTCTGCTTGGGCAAAGGGAGGAAGGAACAAACAGAGGGCACAAAGATGCCTCATCGGCCCTGACTCAGGGCTGGAAAGGCCCCGAAGGCCAGCACTGGAACCAAGAACAGCCCATCCTGCGAGATGTCTCCGAACAACTCCTACAGTGGGACTTTCATCACTTCTGCTTCTGACTCGAATCTCCTGGTAAATCTGAAGGGAGCAGCTCCACTGTATGCAAATCACCATGGCCCACCCCGGGTCTTCCACAGGACCTGTCAAAGGTCATGGCCCCCAGGGCCCACAAAGGGTGACAACTGACACATTTAGGGGTCATCCACGCCCCGCTGGTCTCCGAAGGGGCCCATTACTGCTCATCACCTTGGCAGGATGACTCGGCTCTGCCTTTGAAACCGACAGGTTTGGTTGTGGGATTAACAGCCTGGGACCTGGAGCCAGGATGCCTGGGTTCAAATTCCCTGCCTCATTCAAGCCTCAGTCTCCTCACCTGTTAAATGGGAATAACAGACCCTACCTCATTGTTTCCTATGAGGAGTATGTGAGTTATGACCCACAGAGAACTTAGAAGAGTGCCTGCTTTACAAATGTCTGTACGCTGGAGGATCACCATGAGAACTGAGGGGACCAGGGAGATGCTGAGCACAGGCCCAGGCGCTCAGGGAGCACCGACCCAGGCGCTCAGGGAGCACCGGCAGATCGTGGCACTTGTGCTCTTTAGTTATGGAGCAAATTTTCCATCTGGAGTCTACATAAGACCAAATTGAACACCCTCCCTGATGCCAATGGGGGCTAGTTTTCTTCTCATTGTGCAGAGATCGTGGGCACCAATCACAGCTCCCACAGGTAACCCACGTGCCCAGGGATGATGCTAAGAGACAGAAGACGCAGGTGCCCATCAGAGCCCGCCCTCCGTGTGAGCGGGGGCAGAGGACCAGGGCCTCACCAGAAGAAGGAGTTCCCCCACTCGGAGCTGTCGTCGCCCTGCTTCTGTGCCCGGACGGTGAGGTCAAAGCGAGACCCATCGTTGGGCCAAGAGAAGTAGAAGACCCCCGAGTTGAGGATCTTCCGCAAGGCCGCGAGGCGGTCCTCCTCCTTGGCCTCTTCCTGGAGAGGGCAAAAGTCGGTGGCAGTGATCTTGTAGATCTCGGCCTCTGGGATCCTGCCCACGGATGTGCAGCCTGTCACCAGGACCAGGAAGCTCAGGGAGGCGCCACCTGGAAGGCAAGGGAGACACGGGGACCGAGGGTCGCAGGCGGCGACACGGGCGGCAGGCAGCGGCGCCACGAGATGGGCTTCCTATTCTCTCCCTCACCTCCCCGCACCCCGCCTTCAGCTGGGGGATCTGCCTGCCACCTGAGCCCGAAGCCTGGCCACCAGGAGCCTGTTAGAAATTGGAACTCTCAGCCCCACCCCACCAGGCCTCGGGGGCAGGGCCAGCACCCTGCTCCTCACAAGCCTAGGGGTTCCAGGTGGGTCCTCCCCCCACCTCCAAGCCTGAGATACTGCCTGCAGCCTGCCCAGTCCACACCCCAAGCCTCTCAAATCCACCCTCCCCACAAACCCCCAGGGCTCAGTCCTCCAAGCACCACTAATGGAGCGGCCTGATCGCAGACCGACTTCCTGCCTCTCCCCACCACGCAGCACACAGAGTCCAGCCACTCTTATGGGCCATCTCTGTGGCTCCCCAAAAGCACCCTTGCACTCTGGACTTCTGCCAGCAAGGCCTTCCTTCCCACTCACCTTCCTGCCACCACCCTCTAGACCAGCTGGGGCCTCCATGATGTCTCCACCCAGCCCACCCCCTTCCTAGAACTCCTCTCCACCCTTCTGGGGTCAAGTCAGCAGTGCCTCCTCCAGGGAGCCTTCCCTGCTCTCCTGAGACACCGCCAGGCGCCCCTTAGGCACTGCGAGGAGCACTCAGATGCTCCCTATTAGTTCTCATCACACACAAAGCTAACAGCCTCCTTCCCTGCACGTGTTCCCCAGCCGACTGCGGGTTCCTTAGGGACAGACACTGTTTGGTTGTCATATCCCGGCAAGCCGGCACTTCACACCGCAAGTGTTTGATGAAAATGTCCTAAATAGGCCAATGAGACAGCAGCTCAAGCCCCCTTGCCCCCTCCCCGTGAAAGGCTACCTCAACCACTGCGGACCCACCCTGTCGTTCGGAGGAGGAGAGACATCCTCCTTCTGGGGACCCCGCCACACCAGCCACGGCTGTTTTCTGTTCCATGTCCCCAGGGTGCAGCAGGTCCAGGCACACAAAGGTGCTTAAAGATGCACTGGGGGGGAGATGGTGGGGACACTGACCCACCGCCCTCTATTTCAGGAGAAGGCCCAGGAGACAGTTTGGTGGGTAACTGGCCTCGAGGGCTGGCGTGATTCCGGCAAGCCAGCCAGAATCCTCGTCCCCCTGAGGTTTAAGGGACTGGCTCCCATCAAGACCTACTCTGGGTGACCTGTAGTCACCATCTGGAGCCCTGGTGGTCAGCGTTCTCAGATCTCTGGACACTCCGCCGAGACCCCGAAGACTGCCAGTCTCTCTGCTCACCCACCCTAGATCCCCTCCTCCCACTTCACAGGAAGAGAGGACTGCTGGGGGCCAGGGGACGTCAGGTTTCATTAAAGACCCCTTCATTCAATAAATAGGTCACCCACTCCCATAGGCTTCCGGCATAGGGGAGGAGGTCACATAAAACAGGCGGCTATACTGGTTCACAAACTGTCTCTCGGGTCATATGATCAGGAAACCTTTATTTCTTTATTTTTGGCTGTGCTGCGTCTTTGCTGCAGTGCAGGCCTCTCATAGCAGAGCACAGGCTCCAGAGCGTGTGGGCTTTGGGAGTTACAGCACACGGGCTTAGCTGCTCTGAGGCCTGTGGGATCATCCCGGACCAAGGCTCGAACCTGCGTCTCCTGCACTGGTAGGCGGATTCTTTCCCACTGAGCTACGAGGGAAGCTGGGGAAACCACTTTGAAACAACCTAAGAATAAGGCCGTCTATAGGGTCGCACAGAGTCAGACATGACTGAAGCGTCTTAGCAGCAGCAGGAATAAGGTGGTTATGGCTGTGGACAGTGACAGGGCTCAGGGGCCGAGTCTCTTAAGGAGAACCGGTGTCATTTCTGGAAAACAGGTGGGGTTTGTGTGGGGCTGAGGGCCTGCGCTAGAACCAGCGCGCAGGCATCTCATCTGGCTCCTCCCGTGCGCTCAGCAGGGGTAAGGCGGAGTTCAGGAACCGTCCCCTCACACGGGCCAGAGGACAGCCCAGTGGTTCAGGCTGCGCGCCTGAGACAGGGCTCCGGGAGCGGGCGGGTCCCATCGGAAGGGGGCGGGTCCCGGGGGAGGATAGGAAATTCTCCTCTCTCTCTCTCTCCACCCGCGTTGTGCAGTGGGTTTCCAGCCCCGCTTCCTCAACAGCCTCTGCGTGGGGGGACCAAGTCCCTGGCAGAAGTCCCAGGTTGCTCTGAAGACAGAAGGCACCTTCTGTGCAGGGCAGCGGCCGGGGGTGGCGCGGGGCGTGCGTGCGACAGCAGGCGTGAAAAGGCTCTTGAAATAAATGAGCGCAAGGGAAAGGGCCGTCACCACCCAGGAGGCAGGCTCCCGAGTCCTGGGCCGAGGGGCTTGGGAGAAGATGCAGGAAAGAGCCGCTGCGTGGGAGCAAGCTGGAAGCAGATGCTTTAGTGACAGTCCTCAGGGATGCTTACCGTGTGCCAGGCACCGCTCCACAAACCTGCTCCCAGCACCCCCAATGGGGAGGTCCCATTTTACAGGCAGGGAGATGGAGGCACAGGGAGGGGGAATAGCCTGCCCAAGGCAGCACAGCGGGGAGCTGGGATTCAAAGCCACTTTCTAGCCCACCCCAGGCAAGTCGCTCAAGCCAAGTCTGGTTCCAGGGCCGAGGTACAGCCAACCTGTCTAACAGCACCGCTGTTTTAGACTTGGGGACTGGCCCACGAGGAGCTGAACTGCCTGTCCAGTGCACGGCTCATCTCCGTTGGACCCAAGATGCAAACACGGGTCTCACCTCGGCCCAGGCTCCGTCCAGCCCTGGGGGCTGGTGGCCTTCAACCACTTCAGCTATTGTCTAAGAATTGTGGTTGGCCAGTGCTCCCCTTGCTTATTTTCAAAATGACACTAGAAGTTTTCATCATTAGTTTAAATGGTTGTGAGTAATATATTTTCCAGCATGTGCTAAATATTGACGTGTAAAAATAAAACTGTTGTGGGCCTCTGTACCAGTATCCAGAGGAATCTAGGTGGTGATTTATATTCATCATCATCTTTTTAAGGAATCATGAACAAGATCTTCTTGAACAGATGGGATTTTTACTCCTATTTGCCGTCCACTTTCCCCACGGAATTTCATCCTAACGTTACATTCTGTGCTTCACTCGATCATATTGTACAGCACTTTGATCCTAAAGTTCTGAGTCTTTAAAAACTTTTTCTTCGGGCTTGAGTTATCCCTACAATGATTTTTAGTAGAGATTGGTCAAACAGTGTAAACAAAACATTTTTGTTAAACAGTCATTTAACATAAAAAGTAAAGATTTGCTGGAAAGGCTTCTCTTAATGAGATGAATGGTATTTCTTGTTCATGGGCACATATTTATTGGTAGAATGAAACTAGATTCCAATTCTGGTTCTATTTTTCATTTTTATAGATGCAGACGTTAAGGAACCTTGTTCGCATTGATAAACAGATGGGAACAGAAAGGGCTTCATTAGAGAAATGTCACTCAATTCTTCAAAGTCCTTCTGAGTTACATGTTAAGAAAAAAGAAATCTCAATGAACTGTTGACACAAGCGCTGGTAATGCTGTCAGCTGACACCCCACTTACTTTTTCCATTTTGTGGAAAGAAAACAATTGACTGTCATCTGACTTGTCAACAAATCTGTCACCTAGTCACTGAGGTGACTGACTTGCTCAGCTGCTGACAATATTCTGAATTGTCCCTTTGTCTGGCAACCTAGAGGCGTTTACATCCGGAACAACACAGCATGGTGAGATGCTGCGTGAAATAAGACAGCAGAAAGGGTGGTTATGGATGGAACAGGGAGGGTGAGCAGCCAGCTCCACATCCCAGGACATTCTTCGACAAACTGGTGACCGGGAGGCGCTGAGGAGCAGAAGTTGTTTTCCTCAGATCTAACCACGTCCGTGCTCACAGTCTCCGTGACCCCAAGGAAATGGCCCCTCAGCGTGGCAGGGGTCAGTCCTGG
>SJYF01001098.1:3200182-3213392 GCA_006410515.1 Procapra przewalskii | reverse complement strand
GATACGGGCCAGAGTCAGGTGAAGTCGTGGCAAGGGCAAAAAATGGGTCACAAACCAAAAAGACGTCTACGCCAGAACTGGGAAGGCCATACCCGCACATAGAGGCAGCCTGGGTAAGCAGGGTGGGGCAGTGGATTGCAACTACCTCAATATAAATATGGGCTTCCCAACTGGGTCAAGGAGTAAAGAATCCACCTGCCAATGCAGGAGATACAAGGGTTCGATCCCTGGGTCAGGAAGATCCCCTGGAGTGGGAAATGGCAACCCTGCTCGAGTATTCTTGCCTGGAAAATTCCATGAAGAGAGGAGGTGGGCTACAGTCCATGGGGTCTCAAAAGAGTCGGACATGACTGAACACATTATATATACAGGTTAACTGGGATGGGGTTTCAGTTTGAGACGATGAAGAATGTTCTAGAGATGGATGGTGGTGATAGCTGCTCAAGAACGTGAATGGCCTTCATGCCACTGACCTGTAATGCTTAAATGGTTAAAATGGTAACTTTTAGGGACCTCCCTCATGGCTCAACTTGTAAAGAATGTGCCTGCATTGTGGGAGACCTGAGTTCGACCCCTGGGTTGGGAAGATCCCCTGGAGAAGGGAATGGCTACCCGTTCCACTATTCTGGCCTGGAAAATTCCACGGACTGTATATAGTCCACGGGGTCGGAAAGAGTTGGACATGACTGAACAACTTTCACTTTCACTGGTGGTCCAGTGGCTAAGATGCCACGCTCCCAGTACAGGAGGCCTAGACTCAATCCCTGGTCAAGGAATCAGATCTCACAGGATCTGATTGCAGGATCACAACCAAAGATCCTGCAAGCCACAACCAAAATCAAAGATCTCGCATGCCATAACTAAGACCAGGAGCAGCCAAACAGATAAATAAATAGTTTTTTTTAATGGTAAATTTTATTATCTTATATATGTTAGTTGCTCAGTCACGTCCAACTCTTTGCAATCCCATGGGCTGTAACCCATCAGGCTCCTCTGTCCATGGGGTTCTCCAGGCAAGAGAATCCCACTGGAGTGGGCTGCCATTCCCTTCTCCAGGGGATCTTCCTGGCCCAGAGATTGAACCCGGGTCTCCTGCATTGCAGGCAGATTCTTTACCATCTGAGCCACCTGGGAAGCCCTACCTTATGTATATTTAATCACAATTTATAAAAACCTCCAAAACCTCAATTTAGAAATCCTCTTCCTCAAGACAGCCATCCTCAAAGCCCAGCTATCCGGGAGAAACTCCAAGCCCTGCAGGGACAGGTCCCGAGTTTCATCCAGCCGTGGCCACTCGTCATCCAGCCGGGAAGGTCGGGCGCCGGGGCCACCATGAATCACCAGCACACACAATGGTTCATTCAGAGACAGTGCCAGGTGTGTTCTGCGCTGGAATTTCTCTGTTTGCTCAGCCTAGGAGTTCTCTCCCCAGCCAGGTACAAGGAATCTCAACCCTGGGTGCCTACACACCAACCCCCCTCTTGACTGCCGGTCCAGGATACTCTCAGATCTGTGAACAGGGGACCTGGGAGCCAATGCTTTCCCACTTGTGAAGTCGGCAGCTGTGGCCGGAGAAGCCCGAGCCGCCTGCCCCCACCCCTTGCCAGCGAGCTCAGAATCCTGAATACCTGGATCCACCAGGTGTTCCCTGCGGAGAACACAAGCGCAGTGAAGGCAGCAGTGTGCTGGCTACTTTCACTAGCTTCCGGGAGCCGGCTGAGCACAGCGCATCCCAATTTCATCCTGGCCTGAAACCACCCACACTGGATACACTCACACGACGGAATCTGACAAACACAGACTGTCAGGGTTCCCCACCAGAGAGCCGGACGGCAAGTAATGACCGGCCCACCACTGGGTGTAAGAGTTACATTAAGACTGATGGCCATTTCAAGACTTGCTAGAGAATACTGCATTTTCCAAACCTCAAGGGAGTCCTAAAGACCATCAAAGGTCCCCCTCCAGAGACGGTCCATCCTGCGCTGACTGTCCAGAGAAGTCAGCCGTAGCTGACTACCGCCAGGAGTCACAGACCCAAAGGCGCTCAGCCTGGGCCCCACGCCTAGTTCTCCCCGAGAGAGTGAGAGTCCAGCTTTCCTCTGCCACCAGGATGACCAGCCCGAAGGTCAGTCTGTCGAGAAGCTGAAATTAGACTTGAGGAGGGCTGTCTGATGGAAGGCTTACGGGACTGTTAAGTACAGCTTTGCAGGCTGTGCACTGCCCAAATCCAGGAAACACAGTTCAACAGAGACCTCAATGTATTCAACCTCCAAGGCTATGAAATAGGGAGGCTTGAGAGCTTAGGGGAAAAGGGAGCTAAATCCCTATAATCATTGGAATAAATTCTTTTTATAACAATAGTCTCACTTTCTATGCCTTGTATTGTGTATGTGTCAGGAAGCCCGACTCTCATATCCATATATGACTACTGGAAAAACCATAGTTCTGACTATATGGACCTTCCTATATTCATTGGAAGGACTGACGCTGAAGCTCCAGTTCTTTGGCCATCTGATGCAAAGAGCCGACTCATTGGAAAAGATCCTGATGCTGGGAAAGATTGAATACAAGAGAAGAAAGGGGTGACAGAGGATGAGATGGTTGGATGGCATCACTGACTCAATGGACATGAGTTTAAGCAAGCTCTGGGAGATGGTGAATGACAGGGAAGCCTGGTGTGTTGCAGTCCATGGGGTCACAAAGAGTTGGACATGACTGAGTGGCTGAACAACAACAGGAAGCCAACTCCAGGGCTTACCAAGGGGACTCCAACCCCCTCCTGCTAGCATTTCAGAAAGGAAGGAGAAACTCTGAGCTCTCCATGGAAATCTACGAACTTCTGAACATTTCTTAATTTCTAACATAAAAGGCTGTGTTCACTTAGGTAGACTGAAAGAGAACTGCCCCAGGTTAATTAAGAACCTGAGCGGAAGTCTCTCTCTCTGTACAGAGACCTTCAGTCTAAAAGAGTCAAAAGGGGGCCCACCTCCCACTCGGGCTGGTCATCCTGGTGGCAGATGAAAGCTGGAATCTCACTCTGTACTGCCAGCACCCTCAACAGATGGGGAAGAAAACAAAACACATCGTAGTTCTGGGATAGGGACTTGCAGATGGAAAAGAAAATCAAGTTCAAGCCAAACATTCCTCAGTGTAACCGAAGAGAATTGGAAAAACTCGATGACAAGGCCCAGTCCTTCCATCCTTCAGACTGTTCAGTTGGTCAGTCATGTCTGACTGACTCATTTTGTGACCCCACAGACTGTAGCCCGCCAGGCTCCTCTGTCCATGGGATTCCCCAGGCAGGATTACTGGAGTGGGTTGCCATGCCCACCTCCAGGGCATCTTCCAGACCCAGGGATGGAACCCGAGTCTCCTGCACTGATAGGCGGGTTCTTTACCACTGAGCCACCAGGGAAGCCTGCCCAGATACCCTGGGCACTTTCAGAAATGTGTTGAGAAAGGCCAGATAATCCTGACGTTCCAAGTCAAACACACTCTCACCACACTCAGGGAGCCTTCACAGGCCCTCTGGAGGATGACACAGGCAGGCAGGGCTGGGGGTGTTCACAGGACACCAGATATGGCCGGGGACCAGGCTGTGCTCCCTGCCCCCTCGGGGGGAGGAGCAGGTGGATGGAGGGCCGCAGGCAGGGAGGATGGCCTTGTCTGCGGCAGCACTAGGAGCTGGTCACCACTCTCCACTCCCTGCCCTGGGATAAGCCTGCTGTCGCCAGGCACCCACAGACACCCTGGCTCACTCGGACACTGTCCATGGGGGCTGCCAGCCTTCCCTGTCAGGACCGGTTTCCTTGACCTGATCTCCCACCTCAGCCCAGGAAGACAAGCTTTCCCCTGGGATACAGGCAAGGTACCACTTCCCTGGTCTTAGAACCTCAGTCTTCCTGCCCCTTTCAGGACAGAACAGCCTAGCCAGTGAAGGCAGCCCCATATGCCATGAAAAAGGAGTTTAAAACCGAGTCACAGGTTCAAGGGGCTTCCTTGTGGCTCAGCTGGTAAAGAATCTGCCTGCAATGCGGGAGACCTAGGTTCAATCCCTGGGTTGCGAAGATCTCCTGGAGAAGGGAAAGGCTACCTTCTCCAGTATTCTGGCCTGGAGAATTCCATGGACTGTAAAGTCCACGGGGTTGCAAAGGGTTGGACACGATTGAGCAACTTTCACTTTCACAGGTTCAAGAGGGAGGGGGCATATGTATACCCGTGGCTGCTTCACACTGCTGTATGGCAGAAACCAACAGAACATTGCAAAGCTATTATCCTCCAATTAAAAATAAACATATTTAAATTTTTAAAAAACCCACTTGCCACCAGCAAGTCACCGATGCAAAATGGACCTTAATTTATACACAAGAAAAATATTGCCAATCATAATTGTAAAATGCCAACAACTGTAACATATCTGAAACACCCAGATGTTATAATATTAAAAAATGTGTCATGGAATAGAGGAATTACAACTCTTAAGCTTTCTCACAGTTCCAGTTCCTACCTCAAGTTGTTGGGAGAGCTGAGTTAATAAATTAAAACACTTAAAACTGGGCCCAGCACAGAGTAAGCACCACATAAGGTCAGCTGTCATCTTCATATCCTCGTGATTGAGGAAAGGCCGCAGGAATTTTTTATAACCTCAGAAAATAAAAATCATGGCAAGAGGGAAAAAAAAAAAAAACCTACAGAAACCCTTGGCAGGCAGCACATCTTCATGAAAAAAATTTAGTAAGTGTTTAGAGGCCCCTAGATCCAGGTTTCAATTCTAGTTGAGCTTCTTGGGCAAGTGATTTTTACCTTCTGTTTCTTTTACGGAGAAGGAGAATAAAGACACAGTATCATGTTGGCTTGTTTTTAGGATTAAAGAAGCTAATGTACACTTAGCCACTGACACAAAACAGACATTTAATACATGCATTTTGTCATGTGGGTACTGAGTGTTTTTCCTAAACACTGTTTGGAGATGATCACCATCATAGTTCAGAGGAAAAAAAAAAAAACCCACCCAATTAAAGAAAAAAGAGCCAGAAAAGTAATGGCAAACAACTGTGCTATTCTGTCTGCTGTGAAAATCCTCAGACCAGGGAACACAGCAGCTGTGTGGATGTGGAGAAGAAAACAGCTGCTGTGTGGATGCAGGCTTGGAAAGAGCCTGCGTTTGAACAGCTCACAGCCTCATCTGCTCTTGGCCCCATAAGTCACCAGAGACACCGGGCAGGGACAGTATAAATAAGATGGCAGAGAGGGGAGTTGAAGAAGGGGGTTGCTGAGCTCCAGCATCGCATCAGGGCTCCTGTGAGGCCAGGAGTGCAGAGGTGACCGAGTGGCCTCAAGGGGAGACTGTGACTCCCCAGCGGCAGCTGGGCCGACGCTCAGCCCATTGCGTCTTACACCAACAAGGATGCCGGTGCGTTCCTGTGAGTCCTCTGCCCTTTCCAGTCGGATCATGTGGCCCAGTTCTGGAGCTCTTTTCCTTTCTCTTGCTCACACCCAACCTCAGTGCCCAATGGTCAGGCACTGGTGGCTTTTCTCTCCTTGCCAACGATGCCCCATCCCAGCTTCACTCCATAAACACACACTCAGTAGGTCCAGGGGCTTCTGACCTCTGACCTCCACCCCCTTTTAGAATACAAATCCCCTGTAAAACAACACACCAGCCCCTGGGGAGATGCCCCCCCCTCTCCCCCCGCAGACCAGGCTGGAAGACCTAGATCCCAGCAGGCACCCAGAGAAGGTAAGGTCCTCTGTGCCCAGGGTGGGAAGGCGTGCCAGCAGGGGAGGACCAGGCTCTCACCTTGACCTCTGCCCCAGCCTGGAGGAGCCGGCTCAGTGAAATAAACATTTTAAAAGAGGGTAGCTGCTGAAATAAAACGACTAAATCCCACAGCCTCTTCAAACTCACATAAGAGAAGCTCTGCCCGACACTTAAAGTCTATATCCCCGAGCATGTGAAAGCTGCCGCCCTCCACGCGGGTACTCACCGGACTTCAGCCTGAGCTCCCCCAGGCAGCCATAAGCGTCGGTGAGCTTCCCATACTGGCCTTTAATGACCTCCTTTTCTTCCGGGGCTGCGGGAGAAACACAGCACAGACAGCATCAGCCAAACCTCCCGGTGGAGTTCATTCACTGCAGCTTCCGATGCGGCTCCCACCCACTCGGCAAAGAAAACGCAGAGTCGGTAGCTCGGCCCCAAGTCATCTGTGTGGAGGCTTGTGGATCAGCAGATCACCAAGCTCCAGGGACTGAGACCTTCCCACCTGCTATCTGAAAGCTCCGGCAGTGTCCGGGGGGCGCTGCAGAGGTGGAGGGGAGTCCCTGGCCCGCAGAGGTGCTGGATTTGAGGTGGGAGCAGGTGTCTCAGGCCGGCCCCATCCCTCGGTACTGCAGCCCATGTGCTCAGAAACAGCACTGAGTTATCGCTCCCCGATGGGGAGGACCTTCCTTCCTAAGTATCATCCACCAGAGGCCACATCATGTAAGTGCTCACCTGCCCCCCAGGGACCTGCTAACACACAAGGGCTGAGCAGGAGGCCAGGGTGACCCTGGTGCGCCACGTCCATGGCCAGTGAATCCCAAGGCAGGCTGACGAGCAGAGGTCCCCGGGGTCTTCAGAGTTACAAGAAACACCCAGGACAACACACCCAGCCTGCTGAGAAGCAGAAGGACCAGGAAAAGCAGGGAGCCCTTAACCTTGCCAGTGATAGCACAGACACCACTGGAGGCGCCACGGGCTCTTACGGGGGCCAGGACTTTGCACCCTTTTCTCAGAAGAACGTTTCTAAATGCATAGAGCAAAACACACACACGGATGAATCCTTAAATAAGGGCCCCGCAAATACCAATAGGGCGACTTGCTATGGAAGCAAAAACTCAGCCTCAACTGGATTCATCCAATACAAGGGCTCTCCAGCGGGGGAGACAGAGGGAAAAGCCTGGCAGACACCACAGCTTCATAGCTAGGTTTTGGGGGGCTCTGTATCTCAAAAAAGTGAAAGAGAAAGTCGCTCAGTCGTGTCTGACTCTTTGTGACCCCATGGACTGTATACAGTCCATGGAATTCTCCAGGCCAGCATACTGGAGTGGGTAGCCTATCCCTTCTCCAGCGGATCTTCCCAACCCAGGAATCGAACCCAGGTCTCCCGCACTGCAGGCGGATTTTTACCAGCTGAGCTACCAGGAAAGCCCTATAATCTCTAAAGTTGTATGCAAAATTTTTGACGTATATTTTTATGAGACTAGGATCGTAATTTTCATCAGAATCTTCAAGGAGCTCTAAGGTTAAGAATGAGTTTAATAAATGATATTTTCCTCCAAAATTCACATGACTTTTTCTAATTAGGGTTTTTTGCTGGGGGGGGGGAGGGAGCAGAGTAACCTAAAGGTAATTACCCAAAACCAGGGCTTCCCTGGTGGCTCAGCAGTGAAGAATCCACCTGCCAATGCAGGAGACTCAAGTTCAGTCCCTGGGTTGGGAGGATCCCCTGGGGAAGGGAACAGCTGCCCACTCCAGTATTCTTGCCTGGAGAATCCCATGGACTGAGGAGCCTGGCGGGCTACAGTCCATGGGGTCACAAAGCAGCCACTAAACAAGTGTATATAAGTCAGTCCCAATCTCCCAATTCACTGCACCCGCCCTCGTGTCCACATCCTCTCTCTTCAAAACTAGCAATTGCTTCCCTCCAATCCCTGCTTCCATCTTCACATTTCATTCTCTCTCCCTCTCCCGCCTCCCTCCTCCGTCTGTTAAGGACCACTGTAAGTACACTGGGCCCCTGGATCATCCCCAACAACCTCCTATCCCAAGGCCCTTAGCTTAACCACAGGTGCAAGGCCCCTTCTGCCACACGTGGGACCCGTTGCAGGAAGTGGGCACCAGGACAGGGGCACTGAGGAGACCACAGATGGGCACGATCCACTTCCTGGAGCCCACAGGTCTCTGCCCTAACAATGATGACAGTGCGGAGGACGAGGCAGCCTTTCATGCCCACCCCAGTCTGCTCCCCAAAGAGATGAAGGCCTCCTCCATCCAGGTGATGACGAGTCCGCCGTTCAGGGACAAGCCTGGTGCCACGTGTCTATGGACCCCTCCTGGAAGTGGCCTGCCCCCTACTCTAGGTCAGGTGAAGCCTGTGAAATCCCATCCCCACAGGTGGAAGCAAACTGCTCCCTGCAGGCCTGTTTAGGGCCACACGTGGTGTCTCCTGGTCTAAAGAGAGAGAGGCAGACAGGCAGCTCCCATCCTCACATTGATCAACGCAAGAGCATAATTCTGACACACACACACAAAAATCATATTTCAACCCGTAAAGCTTTACAAAGCTCTTGCACAGAACCCTGAAGCCAGGGTATCATCTGTTGACCTTAAAACGAGGAGGAGGTCTTTGTGCCTTTATGTCCCTCTGCAAACAGTCCTGACCAAACAAACAAAACCCTGGGAAACTGCCGGCCAAAGGAACCTGGTCAGATCCACAGTTCAGAGGTGGGAACGGGACCGCAGGAGAAGCTGTGGAAACAGACCTCACCCCCTGCCCCGCTGGGTCACAGAAGACAAGCACACACAGCCGGTCCCCCTGCGCTGGGAAAATCAAACACAAATTTTAAAAAGGCTCCTCATCCTATTTTAAAAACAAACAAGCACAGCACCACCAGGCCACCTTGTCCCATCCGAATCCTGTAAATGATCAACTCCTTAATACAGAATCAGTACCCTCATCCCTGGCTTTCACACAAGGCACCGCATGGAAGGTCACAACCTGACTGCACGTGCCAGGCTTGAGAGAAGATGCTTTTCCTCCGTCACAAACAGACGACTGTAAACAAACCAGGGGGCTTAAAACTTCAAAGCTTTCTCAGCTCTGGAGTCTGGAGGCTGGAAGTCTGGAAGCAAGGTGCTAGCCGGCCGCCACCCTCTGAAGGCTCCGGGAGGGTCCTCCCCTCCTCGCCCTGGCTGGTGGTGGCCGTCCACCGGGACCTTCCCCTCCTCGCCCTGGCCGGTGGTGGCCGTCCACCGGGACCTTCCCCTCCTCGTCCTGGCCGGTGGTGGCCGTCCACCGGGACCTTCTTTGGCCTGCAGCTGTGTCACTCCAACCCCTGCCTCCTTCATCACACGGCCGTCTTCTCCCTGGGTGGCTCTGGGTCTCTCTCCTCTTGCAAAGACACTCATCGCATTGGACTGGGGGCCCACCCTACTCCAAGATGACCGTATCTCAACCTAATTACACGAAGGACCCTATGTCCAAACATGGTCCCATTCTGAAGTATTGGAAGTTAGGACTTGCATGAGACTTTTGGAGAACACAGCTGAACCTGTAAGATTCAGTAACCTTTTCCTTCCATGAGCTAGCCCTGTTAAAAGTCCAGACTCTCTACAAAGCGTCTCTCCTTTTCTCCAGGCCTTCCCCTCCAAGGCTCCTTCCCACCCCTGCAATGTGTAAGTGGGACACGTCCCACGCTTGGGAGACAGGGCCTCCTCACTGAGCCCCCAGGACCCCCAGAGGCCTGGCCTCCCAGGCAACCTGTTGCAAAACCGCCCGACACTGCCGCTTGCCCCAGATGACCATATTTCCTCACTTCGTGTCAAAGGAAGAACAAATCCATTTTGCTCTTAAAAGGGAGCTCACAAACCAAAAGCCTCAGGCAGGTAATGAAGGAACGAAGCTGCAGGAAGGGATCCGTGGGTGACTCAAGCATATACGCACCTTCTAATGGGGACACATGGTCCGTTTCTGCCAACTGCCCCCAGGAGGTCAGACTAGCCTGGGTACCAGCGAGTTTCCAGTTTTTTGAGAGAAATAGGACACTTCTGATTTCTCAGTCTTGGCAACCAACCCAGGTTTATTTTAAGCTCTGTGTGGGCTGCACACACCTCTGCAGACTGTATTTGGTCTGCCCATTGGCAACTTCTGTCCTTCCTTAATGTCTCAAAAATAGAATTTTCCCGTCTTCCGCGCTTTTGTTTGTTGCATTTCTGGAAGGTTTGTCCATGTGAGAATGTTTTTGCTTCCCCCTGCTCGCTGCCCCTCAAACCCTGACCATCAGCCATGACTTTCCAGGAAGTCCTCCCCTTTACTCACCCACCCTTGTCCTCATCCACCTCCTGCCCTAGGATTCAGCCACTCGTTCCAGTGAGCGTGTATCTGAAGGCCGGCTAGGCACAGGGACCCAGCAGGGACCCGAATAGACCCAAACCCATCTACCCCAGAGGCAGCGAGGCAGGCACGGGGCCTTAGCAAAGAAGGGACACGTGTCACGAAAGGATGAGTGACAACAGTGGAGGCCAACCCGCTGGGGGCGGGAGCCAGGAGCAGGGGCCCTGACAAGGCGGTCACAGAGGTGGTGGAGCGGCAGCGCCTGCTCAGGGCCAGGAACCACTCAAGCTCCCTGCCGAAGGGGACAGACGCAATCAGCAGCACAATACGGTGACCTGAGCTACGAAGAAAAAGCGAGCCAGGAAGAGGGGTGGAAAGCGGGGGAATGAGGGCTCTCACACAGAGCGGTTTGGCAAGGTCTCACTGCAGGGGCAATCTGTGAAAGCAGATGAAGGAAAGGAGGGAGATGGCTGAGTGGAGGGCTGGGGAGCACTGTGGGCCCAGAGGAGCATGTGCAAAGGTCCTGGGGCTGAAGCATTCCTGGAATATGCAGGCTCAGTGAGGTCAGCGAGTCTGACAGAGGGAATGGAGCCAGGGACACGCTTCAAAGCACTGTCTAGGTCATAACAAGTCTTGGGGTTTCATGCTGAGCCAGAGGGAGGCAGTGCGGGGTTTTGAGGATCACTCTGAATCCAGGAGGGGCAAGAGGAAGGCAAGGAGACCAGTTAGGAGGCGCTACAATGATCCTGCAGAAAGGATGCTTGGAGCAGGGTTGGGGGGGTAGGGCCGGAGGTGCTGGTAACACACACACACCACACACACACTCACACACCTTATTATTATTGAAACTTCCAAAGAAAAGCAGAGTAGTGTAATAACTTTATGTGCCCACCAGCTCTGACTGGTATCTATTCACACTCAGGCTTCCTTCCTTCATATCTCCCATCTGAGAGGGTAATAGGCAGGAAGGCCAGGGGTCTCCAAACGGAGGAAACAGGCTGCAAGTGTCTCTCAAAATTCTGTGTTGCTATGACGACACCTGGTTCCACCTGAACTTCACATTTCTCAAACCTTGAGCTACCCAATGCATTGTTCTTATGGAAAAGTTTTTCTCAAGCTATGTTAATGAAACTAAGTATTGCTTTGGAATTTGCCTTTCTTCAAAATGGTTCCACCTAAGACTAACTTTTTTTCTTTTCTCAAACCTTGGGCTGATAATAGCTGAACAAACCAGTATTCATATTAATTGTTTCATGGCTGGGGGATAACATACCTCATGCCATCCTATCTCAAAAATGCATATTGTGGGAGAGGGGCCTAGTGAAACTCCCTCAGCCTTGAGGTGTCTCTCTTCTGATTAATAGCTTTCTAACAGACATAAAACAGCTTGCTAAAGACTAGCAAGGGGGCACTCTCCATCGCCCTTCTGATGTCTATCAGACACTTTCTCTGTCCCCTTTTCACTTTAATACAACTCTGCTACACAAAAGCTCTTGGGTGATCAAGCCTGGTCCCTGGTCCCAAAGCTAAACCTTCTTCTTTGGAGACCACGAATCCGACCATTGTTCACTGTAAGCTATCACATCCCATTTCTGACAGCTCACATCAGTCTCATCTTGTGGGCTCAGACAATAAGCAACACTCAGTGTCAGGAGTTTAAAAAAAAAAAAAAAATCCTAACCCCACTAAATTAGAAACTCTGGCCTTGAGACCCAGAAATCTGTTTTCATGAGTCCTCCACTTGAGAACCACTGCCCAAGATTATTCCAATTCCAGACTTCATACTGTTCTATCTATAAATATTTCAGTAAGACTCTCTAACAGATGAGGTTTCCTTTTAAAAATACACCACAATACCATGATCATATCTTTAAAAATGTAACCATAATTCCTTAACATCATCAAATACCTGCATATACGTCAAAGGCAATTGCAAAAGGCTTTGTGGACGGACCCGACATGGGACATGAGTGAAGGACAGGTTTCAAGGATGATGCTGAACAACGGACAGGATGGTGTGACCATCACCCCTGGTGTCCATGGAGACTGACCGGCCATCTGTCATGGGGTCAGACCGGCCTGGTAAAGACTTTGGGGCTGCAGTCACACAGGCATATCGGCTGAAGATAAAACTGGGCACTCCTGGCTAACAGAAGCTCCTTAAAATCAGACTCCGGGAGATCGCCTTGGGAGCGCGTGGAGGAGGACAGGGGGCTTAAAGGTCTAGGAGACGGAGGAAAAGCCAGAAAGATACAAGGAAAAGTGCAGTGCCTGGAGTCAGGAGCCAGGGGCGAGCCTGTCAAGGAGGCGAGACGGGTCGGCGAGGAGGTCCTATGCTGCCCTGAGTCCCATCCCAGCAGGACTGAGCGCTCATCGTTCGAGTTACACACAGAGGGGAGCCAGGGGAAAAGCAGCTTCGGTAAAGATGAGGGGCAGAATCCTGAATGGGGAGGACGAGGCAAAAATGGAGGCTGGGAGTAGAAGCAGTTCCTTGAGGAATTCTTCTGTGTGTGTGTGTGTGTGTGCTCGCGCATCTTTGCACGTGTGTGTGTGTGTGTGCATGTGGGTGTAGAAATGGGAGGCTGGGAGTGGAAAGTGGGGTCTAAAGGTTTCCCTAAGAAGAGGAGTTAACACCAGTTTGTACGCTGGCAGAACTAATCAAGGAGGGTAAAAACTGCTGGAGGGGAGAGAAGGGACCCACTGATGGCGCCCCGGGCGCGGCCATGGCCCTGACCTGTGAGTGAGTGGGGGCCGCCTGAACAAAGGGTCCGTCTGCGGCGACAGGAGAGCAGAAGGACACGGGGCAGAGGCGGTGGGGGGGCCGGGGCGCAGGCCTCAGGAGGAACGCTCCCCTGGTGCCTCTGGCTTTCTCCGTGAATTGCGAAGCAAGGTGGCTGCTCAAAGCCCCCGGAGCCGGAGGCGCGCGGAGCTTCAGCAGTGGGAAGGGCCATCTGAGGGTGAATTGACCTAGGAGCGTAACTGGAGGGCCCGCTGGGGCCTGGGGACTCCAAAGGGGAAGGGGTCCACTGCCAGCGTGGCGGTGGGTCCGCTCCAGAGACGTCCAGCCACACGGAGGCAGGTCCAGGTGAGGACAGGAGGACCTGCCCAGCGGTTTC
>SJYF01001098.1:3161879-3183900 GCA_006410515.1 Procapra przewalskii | reverse complement strand
AACTCTTCACATGAGGTGGCCAAAGTACTGGAGTTTCAGCTTTAGCATCATTCCTTCCAAAGAAATCCCAGGGTTGATCTCCTTCAGAATGGACTGGTTGGATCTTGCAGTCCAACACCACAGTTCAAAAGCATCAATTCTTAAGTGCTCAGATTTCTTTGTACTCCAATTCCCACATCCATACATGACCACAGGAAAAACCATAGCTTTGTTACTCCTCGTTAAAATCAATTTATACCAGATGAACTCTCTCAGTCTTTACCCCAAACACCATGTGTCTGGAGAGAGAGGAAAGTAGCCCTTAAAAATGGGAAGTATAAGCGTCTGTTGGTCCACTCCAGAGACAGAAGACTTCAACGTGGAATTCTATTCTTGCAGCTCTACTGCTGGCCCTCTTGCGTTGCCCACACGGATGTGATCTGGCTATAGCTCTTTCCCCTGGTCTACCAGCACATCCCCTCCCGGTCCACAGGCTCCTCCTCCCTGGTCCACAGGCTCCTCTTTTCCTAGTGCTGCTGCTAAGTTGCTTCAGTTGTGTCTGACTCTGTCTGACCCCACAGACAGCAGTCCACCAGGTTCCTCCATCCCTGGGATTCTCCAGGCAAGAACACTGGAGTGGGTTGCCATTTCCTTCTCCAATGCATGCATGCATGGTAAGTCACTTCAGTCATGTCCGCCTCTGGGCAACACTATAGACAGCAAGCAGCCCACCAGGCTCCTCTGTCCACAGGATTCTCCAAGCAAGAATACTGGAGTGGGTTGCTGTTTTCTTCTCCACTCCTTCTAGTGGTCCCAGTGAAAAGAGAAGTAAGTGCCACTAGGCACTCGGACACTGTTATAAGGGCCTGGCTCTCTGGTGGCTCAAACAGTAAAGAATCCACCTGCAATGTGGGAGACCTGGGTTGGATCCCTGAGCTGGGACGATTCCCTGGGGGAGGGCATGGCAACCCACTCCAGTATTCTTTCCCGGAGAATCCCACGGACAGAGGAGCGTGGCGGGCTACGGTCCGTGATGTGGCAAAGAGTCAGACACGACTGAGCAGCTAAGCACAGGCCTGGGTGGGCAGCAAGCTATTTCCAGCCCTCATTTTTCAACATTCCTTTCTCTATCCACACTACGTGAATAGGAGCAAACAAGTCCTTGCTGGAACAGGCCACAAGGCGAGTGTCACGGTCCTGTCCGCCGGAGCAGGACAACGCTGCTGCCCCTGACGCTCTCCCCACCCCCACCCCTCTCCACCAGCAGCGGCCAGCTGCCTCTGCCTGACCTCAGCTCTGCTTGGTTGGGAGGCAGGAGCAGCAGAGGACTGTCTCTGCTTAAACAGTTTTTCTGACATGTATTTATCAGCCACCGATCAGACTGATGGTGAAGCTAAGTCCATGCAACATACAGGCAATAAAAACAGACAGATAAAACAAGCCCACACATCCCCAGACACAGAACTCACCCTACCCCAGTCTAGATTATTAAAAAAAAGCGCTACACAATATGATGAAAGGTATGATTTTGGGGATGTCAGTGGATATTAATAATCTGCTAAAAGAGCTACTGAATTAACAGTTAATGATACTTTAATAGCTTCTCTGGTGGCTCAGTGGTAAAGAATCCACCTGCCAATGCAGGAGACGCAAGCGATGTGGGTTTGATCCCTGGGTCGGGAAGATCCCCTGGAGAAGGAAATGGCAACCCACTCCAGTATTTTTGCCTAGAGAATCCCATGGACAGAGGAGCCTGGTGGGCTGCAGCCCATGGGGCTGCAAAAGAGCTGGATATGACTTACACACCAACAATAATACTTTAATAAATATTGTTATATTCCTAATTTAAGCTTAAATTGATATGACTTAAAATATTTTTTTGCTGATTATAGGAAAGGGATTAAGGAGAGACAGTCTCATGCATTTTAATTAATTGATGTCTCCAATTTTAAATGTATAGCATCAGATTCCTACATTTGGTTGAATCTTAGATCTCAGCCATGTTAGATTTTACTTTCCAAGTCATTTCTCCTAAGATTCAAATTTCTGGGTGGCTTTAATTTCAACTAGGTGTGTAAAGTGGGGGCACTGCTTATTTGTTTATGCTCAGTGTTTAAGGTTTGGTTTGTTTGTCTTTAAAGACACAAGGAATCTGAGAGTAGGGGAAGGCAGGAAAGGTGGCTATTCATTTGTTTTCAGATGAGGATTCTGAGGCCTGGGGGATTCACTAAATTCCCCCAGGGAAGGAACAGCCTAAGAACTCAAGGCTAAAATTCAGGTCTCCTCTCTCTTGCCAAGAGGCAAGAAAGGAAACAGGTGAGGGGTCGGGAGGACTTATCACTAGAACATTCCAGGGTCAGAAGTGAGGAAAGGAAAAGAGTCTGCTTTTCCTGAGTAGAGATTACTACCACCTGTCAGGAATGTCAGTACCAGCAGAACACAAAAGGCAACCAGCCAGCAGAGATCAGCTGTACGCGGAGCTCACCCCAAACCTGGCCTTTTCCCCAGATCTTGCCGGGTGACCAGCCCATCCCAGGTCTCCCATTCAGGACTGATGGGTCTGAGCATCAGTCCTGAACACGCTGCCTGCATCCCAACCACCCCCCCACCTCCCATGTCAACCCCGTTACTAGCGGAGGATTTGGTGGCCCAGGATCTGCTGCGTGAGACCTCACAGTGCCTTAGAGGACAGAGAAAACCTCTCTTCCTTTCTCACCATTTGTTTCGCCCTGGCCATCACCTCAGACCTTGTCAAAGAGCAGAAGTAGCAGTGGAGGGTGCCCTGTTCTCGGGGAGCACATGGTTTCCCTGAAATACACAAGAGTCAGAGAGCACTTTGCGTCCCCATGGACTGCAGCCTACCAGGCTCCTCCGGCCATGGGATTTTCCAGGCAAAAGTACTGGAGTGGGATGCCATTGCCTTCTCTGAGATTTGGGCTAGGTATTGTTAATTTCATATTTTTATTTCAAGTTATTGAAATGTGTAGTGAGAAATAAGAAATACTAGTGGAGATGTGTAGGTATGGAATGGCAATGTGTGGAGCTCCATGAACTTTCATGGTTAGATAGCACCACTGACTCAATGGACATGAATTTGAGCAAACTTTTGGAGATAGTGAAGGACAAGGGAGCCTGGCGTGGGGCAGTTCATGGGATTGCAAAGAGTTGGACATGACTTAGCAAATGAACATGAAACTTCATCCCAATAAAGCATTTGAAAGTGGTGTAAAACAATAATAACAACAATAACAACGCAGCACTTAAAATATCTGGAAATTGCCCTACCAGCATACAGCAAATGAAGAAACATTTACTCAAGGGAAAAAAAAAAAAAAAGAGAGCAGAGCACAGCGTCCAGGAGGTGGGAGGGGTGGCCCATCACGCCCACAGCCTCAGGGAGCGGAGGAGGCGGGGTGGAAGTGGGCAGAGACACAGGAACAGAATTAAGTGCCAGCTCCCCTGATATTACAGAAACCTCTCTGGGAGAGTCCCATATCCTCAGAAAACCAGCCTTAAAATTAAGTTCAGACTTGCATCTGCACTTTGGAATTGCTCCCAAGAACCAGAAAGAGCTGCCCTGCCCGCCCTCCACAGTTAACATGCTCAGAGTGAATCCTCCCGGCCGGATTCATTTTCTATAGCAAGCAGCTATATAAGCAAATCGTATATCCTGAGTACAGACCGCTACATCCCCAGCACCCACCAGGTGCATCCAGCCTTCCTGGGTGGGGCACTTTGCTGGCCCCACTGGACCCACACCAGGTGCCTGGTGCCCAACCTTGAGTGCAAAGCGGTCTGTCTACCCCCTTGGCAGAGCCACTCCCAGGCCCCCAGGACAGGCAGGCAGAGGACAGGAAGATACACCCCGAGGGGCACCCAGCACACTTCCTCAGGAACCTCGCCCCACTCAAAATCGAGGCAAGCTTCAGGGAGACACTATGTGTCACCTGTTTGCAGCCTTAATGGAGACGCATGTCCTTAGGACGCATGTGTGTTCAGTGAAGAGAAGGGCTGCTGGTAAAATCAGCATCCATGCCGCCGCTGCCATCTCTACTGAGGACCCCAGTGCTTCCTTCTGAGCCCTGAGTCCCAGCCACACTCTGCTCTAGGCATCAGGGTCTCCTCAGAGAAGGATAAGACCCGGCACAGGGCTTGGCCCTGCCAGAACGCGGAACCCACACACTTCCGGTGGAGATCTCCTGGTGGTAATATCTCACACACCGCTCAGGAAGGAGGGGACTGCTTCCCCCAGCTGGACACCCCTCTATAAAAAAGTGTCAGATAGGGGACTTCCCCGTAGTCCAGGGGTTTCAGGATCCGCCTGGCAGATGGGGGACTCAGGTTCCATAACTGGTCCAGGGAGATCCCACATGCTGAGGGGCAACTAAGCCCACGCGGCACAACTCCTGAGCTCAAACCCAGTCACGGTCGGGAGGCAGCATGGATGCTGACTTTTACCAGCAGCCTTTCTCTTCACTGAACACATATGCGTCTTGAAGCCCAAGATAAGCAGAGCAACACAGGACACAAAAGCGTTTTTCATATAGTGGGTTTTCTTATTTTCCTAAGCACGAGACTTCAGCCAACACATCGCTCTCTGGAGCCTCCTAGACTTGTTCAAATCACGGATCGGCCACTAACTAGAAACAGAACCTCATGCAAGCTCTTACCCATCCCTGTGCCTCAGTTTCTCCAAGCGTAAATGGAGATTATCAGGACCTGCCCCTCTGTGAGGGCCGAAGCAGTCAATCCATGTAAACCTCAAATAGTGCCTGGCATGAGGCAAGCACCCCACAAGCATTAGCTAGGATGATCAAGTGAACCAAAGTTTATTTGACCACCTGAAAATCCAAAACACTCTGTAACAGACATCCTTGAAGCAAATGGGTCCGTGTGTGTGTCTCCTGAGATATTCTAGCCATAGAACACTGGGTCAAGGACAGGCATGTTTCTAAGGTTTTTCAGTAAACTGTCCCCAAGAAGGACACATTTACATAACAGGGCCCCCAGTCGCCTTCCAGCAAGCCTTGGAAGCAGGAAGTGCCTGTAAATAGGCTGGTGTTGACTTCTGCTGAGAATCCAGCATCTACCGAATTGCCCTCCAGACGTGCAGCCTGGAGATGCCGGTGCAGCTGGGAGTCTCACTGCCAAGCCCTCAGCTTGCTCAGGTGCACACACCTTTGCCAGCCTGATTTGATTTTCCCCTGGAGGGGGGCTGGCCACCACACCCACCCTAATGCTGCCGCTGCTGAGTCGCTTCAGTTGTGTCTGACTCTGTGCGACCCCATAGAAGGAAGCCCACCAGGCTCCCCTGTTCCTGGGATTCTCCAGGCAAGAACACTGGAGTGGGTTGCCATTTCCTTCTCCAATGCATGAGAGTGAAAAGTGAAAGGGAAGTCGCTCAGTCATTTCCGACTCTTAGTGACCCCATGGACTACAGCCTACCAGGCTCCTCCGTCCATGGGATTTTCCAGGCAAGAGTACTGGAGTGGGGTGCCATTGCCTTCTCCACCCTAATGCTAGGGACCCCAATCTAATGCCCAAGTCTGAGACTGGGGCAGTTTGCCAGGGTTTTAAGGACATTTCAAGTGGGAAAAAACACACAGTATGTTCCCCATCCTCAGGTGAAAAGGTGACACTATTGAGCAACAGAAGCTGAGCGGCCAGAAATCACAAAAGGGCACCTGGGTGCCCAAGGAATGCCCCGGCGTGAGACCCAGACCCACCCAGGTGCCCAGGGCTCATCTGGCCCAACATCGATGGGGTTTGAGCCAGGCACCCTCAGAGCCTTGCACCCCCCATGTGGAAATAATTCTAATGTATCAATCAAGCTCACAAACTGCTAAAAACAAACTACGTTCTATCCTCTTGGCTCAAGAAAGACACCCCAGGACTAAAGTCAGGTCCAGAAGGTGCCCAGCAGAAAGAGCTGCCCCCAGCCTGGCTGCCTTCTCTTTCCACCGACCCCCGGGGTCCAGGCTCCACACCATCCTGCAGGGGCCTCATGCACACACCCGAGGATGCCCTAGCAAGTGTGCGTCCACTTCCACTAACACCCTGCAGCCTTGCCACACTGCTGCCCTGGCCCCGGGTGGGCATACCCACTGCGCAGTCTGTTAGGGACTCTGGGAAGAGACCAGCGCAGGCTGTATGCAGGCTGGGTACCACATGTGGAGGAGATTCCAGGATCCTCTGGAGTGTGGTCCAGAGATAGGGGGGGCGGTCGGCAAACAGCAGGGGAAACCGCCCCTTGGCTCGACCCCTCATTCTGGTGAGAGGCACGGGGCAAGGCCTGCCCGGCGGTGCTCCAGGGGCAGTGCAACCACTGAGCCCATCAACACTGTCCCAAGAGGGGACACCCTGCTCTTCCAGGCTGTGGTTTATTCTTGCCATGTGGTCAGTCCACTCTCAAAAATATATCTCGGCCAGAACCTCAGAATCAATTCACACCATCATTTCTATTGTTGGTCACATTTCAATCCATCTAATAAATTTTGAACTTGCACAAAATGCAAGCTGTGGGGGAGGAAAAAAGAAAGCGAGCCAAATAAATTAAAACTTGCTTGGCCATGAATCAGTTAGGAGATTTATTTTTCATAAAAAATTCAGGGATAGGTGACACAGAACGGACTGAGGTGGGCTACAGTCCATGGGGTCACAGAGTCGGATACGACTGAGCGACTTCACTTTCACTTTAATTTTCTTTCATCCTGTGGTGTTGGAGAAGACTCTTGAGAGTCCCTTGGATACCAAGGAGATCAAACCAGTCAATCCTAAAGGAAATCAACCCAAAATATTCACTGGAAGGATGGATGCTGAAGCTAAAGCTCTAATAATTTGGCAACCTGATGCAAAGAGCCAACTCATTGAAAAGGCCCTGATGCTGGGAAAGACTGAGGGCAAGAGAAGGGGGCAACAGAAGATGAGATGGTTGGGTGGTATCACCAACTCAGTGGACATGAGTTTGAGCAAACTCAGGGGGTTTCAGAGTTGGACACAGCTTTGCGACTGAAAAACAACAACCCACAGTGAGTGACAGGCACAGGAGAGTCACTTTTTCCTTCACTTTTGTGTACACTTGAAAATTTTCACAATTAAAGGTTAAAGGAAAGTTTTGGAGCCATGCAGTCCCCACAAAAGAAAAGCTATGACCAACCTGGACTGCATATTAAAAAGCAGAGACATTACTTTGCTGACAAAGGTTTGTCTAGTCAAAGCTATGGTTTTTCCAGTAGTCACGTATGGATGTTGAGAGTTGGACTATAAAGAAAGCTGAACACTGAAGAATTGATGTTTTTGAACTGTGGTGTTGGAGAAGACTCTGGAGAGTCCCTTGGACTGCAAGGAAATCAAACCAGTCAATCCTTAAGGAAATCAGTCCTGAATATTCATTGGAAAGACTGATGCTGAAGGTGAAACTCCAATACTCTGGCCACCTGATGCAAAGAACTGACTCACTGGAAAAGACCCTGCTGGGAAAGATTGAAGGCAGGAGGAGAAGGGGACGACAGAGGATGAGATGGTTGGGTGGCATCACCGATTCGATGGACATGAGTTTGAGTAAGCTCCAGGAGTTGGTGATGGACAGGGAAGCCTGGCATGCTGCAGTCCATGGGGTTGCAAAGAGTCAGATACAACTGAGTGACTGAACGGAGCCCCAAAAAGAGCCTGGCAAGATCTGAAATCACTTTCCTCACAGTGAGTTACAAAGAGCCAGCAGAAGCACACGCTGACCTGGCCTGCGATTTTGTTGATATTATGAGGAGCAAACCTGCAGCTAACTGAGAACAGCCTCTTCAGGAGCCACGGTCCACTAGACTGCTGCGCCTCCAACCCTGGGTCACTGGCCAGGAGTCCAGAGCCCCCGCCAGGCTCTATCTGAGCTCCAGTCCTCACCCAGGAGGAGTCATTCGACTCTCTCAGATACTCTCAGGCAGGTCAAACTTCAAGTCACGGACCAAATAAATCCAGGCCACGGAGCCTGACGAAGAGGCCAAGGCAACCGTTCAGACAGAGCCTTGCTGGGCTCCACGGCTGAGTCTCCAAGTCAAACAAGATCTGACCGGGTGGCCTCTGCGCAAACAGCGGCAGCAGGAAGAACCCAGGCCCGTGTTTACACAGAACCTTTCCCCTCAGAAGCTGAAAACAATTTCAGGTCGCTCAGTAATTAGCTTAATTAAATCTCATGGGGCTCCTGCCCACTGAACTCCCGGCTGCCTGTTTCACTCAAGCACGGCTGGGGGATGCAGAGAGGCGGGGCTGCACACCTCGCACACACATGTAAACACATCACACTCACAGGCCACCCTTCCTGGGGGGCTGTTTGGAGAACCCAGGACTTTGGAGCCTTGTCACTGGCTCTGCAAATGGACAAAACCCAGGAACAATGCACACTTCCCTTCATCTGGTCCAGAGGAGGATATCTAAAAGGGACAAAGAAGACAGCAAGCACTTTTTGTCCCGGTATGCAAATGAGAGAACATCTGGATGCTAATTGTGGAACATGGACCCAGGGGAATTGTTACAGGCTCCGGCTTTGTATCGATATTTGAGAAGCCCTTGGAAATGGAACCCCACTCCAGTACTCTTGCCTGGAAAATCCCATGGATGGAGGAGCCTGGTAGGCTGCAGTCTATAGGGTTGCAAAGAGTCGGACACGACTGAGCGACTCCACTTTCCACTGCCGAATCGGGTCATCAAGAAAACACTATAAAAACCTTTGAAATTGGTGCCAACATGTTAGGCTTTTCTGCCTCTGGAATAGCCTGTTCCCGCTGATCCATATTAAAGAAACATTTTCAAATCTTTTAGAAGCTGGAACTTGGACGTTTTCCTCACCGGCTGGCAGTCCGGATGGCCACCCAGGTCATTTTGGAATAGAGGGACTAACCCAGAAATCATCAGTTTTTCCTAAACTCAAAACCTAAGTCAAGCCCTGTCTCTGCAATACCTGAAAACATTAGTGGAAAGCCGTTTAAACTTATGACCCCATGGGCTAGGATGTGCCCTAAAGAGCTTTGCTTTCGTCCAACCCACGTCCCTGTAAAAGCAGCAGTGCGGTGTGTACCCATCACAGAGCTGCAGAGAATCTAGGGCCACTCAGTAAACACCCAGAAACCACTACCCCCGTGGGAATAAACCCTTGACTTGAGTCTGCTTGACCTCTCATTTCTCCCTGGGGAGACTCCTCAAGGGAAAGAAGAGAGACCCGAAGAGGAAGCTTGAACCTCATGGAACGGCCAAGGTTCCACCACCAGCTAAGCAAGCTGCCCCAGCTGCACTGCCCCCCACAAAAGCAGAGCCTTCATCTTTCCGGCAGGGTGCTGGGGGCAGGGAGAATGAAAGCCCTCTTAACCTTATCCAGGAAAGCAAAAAGCCAGCCCTTTGGAACACAGATGGGCATTTTAAGTTCAGAGCCAGTCTATCCCATTATGACATACTTAGGATGCTCTAAAAGTCTGAGACAACTTTCCAGTAACAGAGGCTCCTACAATCCTTCTCAGGACCAGCAACATCACCCAATGAATGCCTTTTTAAAATAGTTTCTTTGGGAAATAGATGGGGAAACAGTGGAAACAGTGTCAGACTTTATTTTGGGGGGCTCCAAAATCACTGCAGATGGTGATTGCCACCATGAAATTAAAAGACGCTTACTCCTTGGAAGGAAAGTTATGACCAACCTAGATAGTATATTCAAAAGCAGAGACATTACTTTGCCAACAAAGGTCTATCTAGTCGAGGCTACAGTTTTTCAAGTGGTCATGTATGGATGTGAGAGTTGGACTGTGAAGAAAGCTGAGTGCCAAAGAATTGATGCTTTTGAACTGTGGTGTTGGAGAAGACCCCTGAGAGTCCCTTGGACTGCAAGGAGATCCAACCAGTCCATTCCAAAGGAGATCAGTCTTGGGTGTTCTTTGGAAGGAATGATGCTAAAGCTGAAACTCCAGTACTTTGGCCACCTCATGAGAAGAGTTGACTCATTGGAAAAGACTCTGATGCTGGGAGGGATTGCAGGCAGGAGGAGAAGGGGAGGCCAGAAGATGAGATGGCTGGATGGCATCACCGACTCAATGGATGTGAGTTTGAGTGAACTCCAGGAGTTGGTGATGGGCAGGGAGGCCTGGCATGCTGGAAATAATGGGGTCGCAAAGAGTCAGACACAACTGAGCAACTGAACTGAATGTAAGAAAAGGTCTTCCCTGGTGGCTCAGACAGTAAAGAATCTGCCTGCAATGTAGGAGAACTGGGTTTGATCCCTGGGTGGGGAAGATCCCCTGGAGAAGGGAATGGCACCCCACTCCAGTATTCTTGCCTGGAGAATTCCAGGGACAGAGGAGCCTGGCAGATTACAGTCCATGTGGTCACAGAGTCGGACACAACTGAGTGACTAACACAAAAAAGACTTCAAAAATTAAGCATTCAGGCCAAAGTCCACTGAAAAATGGATGCCAGGTTAGGTGACAAATGTGGGCTACACATGAGCTGAGGCCACACCCCTTCCTTTCACTACTTCCTCTGTTCCAGAATCCAGAGAATGTAATCACCAGCATAATATACGTGATTTCAGCCCAAGCCTAATTTCCAAATGGAAAATATGCATTACACTACTTTCATGAATCATTTTAAAATCTTCACTTTTGAAAAAATAAAGCCTTTTTTATCCTAGTGGCTCAACAGTGCGCTAAGTCACTTCAGTCATGTCCAACTCTTCGTGGCACTATGAACCACAGCCCTCCAGGCTCCTCCATCCGTGGGATTTTCTAGGCAAAAATACTGGAGTGGGTTGCCATTTCCTTCTCCAGGAGATCTTCCCAACCCAGGTATTGAACCCCAACCTCTTACATCTCCTGCACTGGCAGGTGGGTTCTTTACCACTTGGGCCACCTGGGACGCCCAGAGGCTTCAAAGGAACTCTTAAATATACAGGGACTCTCTTAAGGTTGCTGTAATCCAACTGACGAATATTTTACTCTCTTTGATGAAGCGGTAGTTTTGTACCATGCAATTAATCTCTCAGCTCTGACAAATGTGGTATGAAGTAGACGTTTAAAATAGAATGGAAATTTCTGTGATTTTTTTTTCCCCTAGACCTTAGCAAATGACCAGACTTGGACTTTTCAGGCTAGAGTACAAATTGAAATAATCTGATAACAATTGAACCCATGATTTACTGCACAGCTTATGGTGCTGACGCTGCCGGAGACATGGTTTCAGTAACCGAGTGACTGGAAACAAGCTGGATAACTGTATGTTAATGAAATGATTAAGGAAGTGGAAACAGAAGAGATGGTCCTTCCAGGATGCATACTGAAGACTCTAACTGAAGAATGGATGTGCACAATGTGAAAAAAAGACTAGAGTCAATTATAAAGTGTGGTGGGGGTGAGTGCACTGGTTATCCACCTAAAGAGTAGAGACCCTCCTCTGCGCTTTGTGTTTAGCTATAAGCAAGGGAGATGGTGCAGGTGGACAACAGCTGTAAGCCTGTTCTCCAGTGTTCAGGTTGAAGTTCCAACAATCCTTCCTGCTTTCGCTCACGTTGGTGTTACCTGGCCTTCCTTGTGAATGTTAGACACCAAACAAGAAGCCCAATGGTGATTCCAAGAAGCCATACTCTGCACACCAATACAGAAACAGCCACTGGAAGTCAGGCAGTGCAGTCTGTCACCCTGGTCAAGCAAGTTTCTTATCCTCTCCAGGCCTCAGTTTACTCCTCTGTAACATGGACAATATAATAGCCCTTTTGCAGAACTGTGAAAACTAAATGAGATAGTCTCTAAAGCCCTTGACACAATGTCAGTGTTAAGACTTGCTGGTCTCAACAGAGTTGAAATACACAGACTTGGCAACTACCTAAGGTCAAATCCAGGCTTTCTTGGTGGCTCAGTGGTAAAGAATCTGCCTGCAATGCACGAGACAAACATATGATCCCCGGGTTAGGAAGATTCCCCTGGAGAAGTAAATGGCAACCCACTCTATTACTCTTGCTTGGGAATTTCCATGGACAAAGGAGCCTGGTGGGCTATAGTCCAAGGGGTCACAAGGAGTCGGACTGAGAGACATGACTGAGTAAACAGCAACAACAAAATCAAAAACAGCCAGTACAGAGTCGTGTAGTCGCCTCCAAGTTCTATACTTCGTGGGATGACGCTTCTCAACCAAGCAGTTAGTCGAGGCCAAGGTGCCGTCAGCTGTTCATCTGGTGTCTGGGTTAACGGTGCTTTGTCCCCATCCCCTCCAGGAGCGAAGGAGGCCCACAGGGCAGTGGGCATTCCGTGTTTCATCAACAGGTGCCAAAGAGAAACAGCGCCAAGCGTTTGGTCAGGCCGGCTCCTAAGTCAACCCTCCCGGATGGTCACGAATCTGGAACGCGTCCCGGGGGAGCAAGGGGCAGAAGGAGCCAGAAGCGGCTTTTCACGAGTGACCCGCCCGCCGGCAGGCGCGCGGATGGCAGACCCAAGGGGGGACCGCGGGCAGCCTGGGTCCGGGGACGCAGCCGCACGTGCTCTGAGGCGTGCCGGCGCCACTTCATTCAAACAGGCCCCTACCGGCCACCCCGCGCGTGCGACCCCCAGTCCTCGGCCGCCTCCGCGCCCCCGGGACCGATCTACTCGGGGAAGGGAGGTGCCCGCTTGCCTTGGTCTCAGCAGAAGGGGCAGGAGCCCTCCCCTTCGGGCACCACCCCCCTCCCGGGAAGGGGACGGGGGAAGCGGCCCGAGCCCCGCGCGCCGCTGCGGAGTCGCCTGCCCGGGAGCCCCGGGCAGCACCGCCTGCCGCACTCACCGAGCGTGGCCACCGTGCCGGCCTCGAAGAGCAGGCAATCCCTGCGGCCGCGCGCCTCCAGCAGGACGCTGCTTTCCCCCGAGGCCTCCAGCCGCCGGAGCAGCCGCAGCGCCTTGCTCAGAGCCATCGGCGCGCGGCCCGGAGCGGCTCCCAGAGCGCCCGCAACTTCCAGGAGTTTCACTTTGCGGCCCCGCCGCGGGCCAGGCGCAGGCTCCTCCCTGCCGGTTCCGCGGCCTCCGCCCGGCCCTCCTCCGCCGCGCCCGCGCGCGCCGCCCCGGGCAGGTGAGGGCGCTCGGCCGCCTCCCCGCCGCCCGGTCCGCTCTGCCGAGGCGCCGCGCTCCCCCCAGCGGCAGGGCCGCGGCTGGGTGGGTGGATAGGGAGCGAGCTTCGGGCAAGATGGGGGGCTGTTGGGGGCCAGGAGCGGAGGGGAAGTGCTTCCGCGGTGGGCGGCAGCCGGGGAGGAAGATTCCACACATTCCTGGACGCGGAGGAGGCTGCCGTCGGCAGGGCGCCCTGAAGCTCCTGCAACGTTACCGACGCCCCGCGGCTTTATATGGGCCCGCCGGGGCCTGGCCGGCGCCACTAGGCTAGAAACTGCCCTGCCCGGGCCCTCCGCAGCACTCTGGAGTCCTCCCCAGTCCCGTCCAGGGCGCTGCGCCTCCCCCTCTGGTCTGCTTCTGCGACTCTGGGCGAGTCGCCTGTCCTCTGTGACTCTGTGGCCCTAAAGGGTAAAGCGGGATTAGGAAGTGTACTTGCTTCATAACGTTGCAGGGGAGGATGGAGTTAATTCGTACAAAGGGCTTGTTGAACGCCTGAGGAGCGGAAAGTGCTCCATCCATGGTGCCTTTTACTAGGCTTCTGTTCAGAGGGTCCTGCGGCCCACTGTCCACATCAGGCAGAATTTGGGTAGCGGGGAGTCAAAGGTGGGTTGTCTCTGAGACACTGAGACCCTCATCTCTGCCGCTTACCGTGGGACCTTGACTTCTCTGAACCTGCTTTTCTCTCTTATCAGATGGTGAGGGTACCTGCCCCAGAGGCTTGCAGGATGGGCGTGGAGTCATCATTCAGAGGAGCTAAACGCTCTGGGAGTGACAAGCAGGGCAAACTGGGAGGTGCTGATGGTTGCAGGAGTGAGAGTGAAAGGCCTTTTCCCGCTGCCTTGCAACCCCTCCTCCCACTCTGCTGAGTGTACCCTTGACTTCCTGGAGGATACTTCAATCAGCCAGAATATACTCAGGCGCATGGACACCAGCATGCATCCGTGCGTCTCCCATTAGGACACGTGGCCCATCTAGAATGACTGGCAGCTAAGGAACAGGAAGTATGCCCCTCTTGGCACTGGGTTTTAGGGCGGGTGTTGGGACTGGTCTGCAGGGGAGAAGAGAGAGGACAGCCTTTGGGTGGGTTTGGGAGTTTCATTTCCTTTTCCTATAGTGGGTGTGTGTACGTTGGCTCCAGACCTCATCCGGGTGTTCTCATCAGACCCCAAATCCAGGTGATTCCTCTCTCACCCCTGTTCTGCTCGCACAGAGAAAGAAGCCTGTGGGTCAAGTAGTTTATATATCAGGCATGTTCCAGAAGAAGTAAAGCGCCGGTGCCAAGGAGGATGGCCACGCCCTTGCAGACATTCAGGAATGACCAGCAGTGACTGACCAGGGAGTCCAACCTCTGTGAATCCCTCCCAGGTGTGATTCGGAGAATGAAGGACATGTGAACAACAGCAGAGATTCAAGTCGTTCCTCAGTGTTCTGCCCTCTTGCTCACATATCCCATTATGATGTGATGAAAGTCCCAGAAAGGATGCTCATAAGTTATCCAAACATTTGTAAAATGGAGACATTGTTTCTGCCTGAGAACAGAGAGCTATTGAATGAGGCAGAGTAGCCTCTGGCCCACATTTCCTTTCCTTTTAAACTCTAAGTCCTCTTCTTCCAGGAAGCCTTCCTGTGATTTGGAGGTTCCAGAAACCCCTCACACTCACAGATGTCCACTCTTGCTCTCACCTGCTCACATGTTGCTTGAGAAGTGTTTGCAGAGTTCTATTTTCTTAGTCTTGTTTCACAAATTAGGTTGTAAGGTCTGCGGAAGGGGACCAAGTGTTTTAAAATTTTCTTTCTCCTCTTTCCTGCCTTCCCATGGGCCACAGCTCTGCCCAGTGACATTCTGAACATGTTTTAGAAACTTTCCTATAGTCCAGACCAGCACTTTAGCTTTACAGCTTAGACACTGTCAGACACAATCAACCGTAAGATGAACTATTTCATGTACCACTGAGAAGGAAAAAAATGCTGCCAATTAAACTACGTAATGACATCATTAGCAATGCCCTGATTTCAGAAGTTATAATGTGCATCTTAGATGCCAGTAATGGCTGTTCCCCTACCTCTGAGAACTGGCTGAATGAGCCAAGTGCCTGCTGTGTTTTCAGGTTGCTTGGGCCTCTGGTTTGGTGTGGGATGGGTCCACGGGGACAGCAAAGGAAGCCCTGCCCTTTCATCCATGCTTCCTTGAGAGACTGAGAGTCACCTACGCACCGGTCCATTTAGCAGATGGAGAAAGTAAGAGATCCTAACACATCCAAGAAAAAGGTCAGCTCTGACACCTAAACCAGGAGTGCAACCTGCGAAGACCACTGGACCCGTCTGGGGAATGTTCTCAGGGAAGAATTAAGGAAGAAACGGGGGCAATAAGCATAGTTTGCTGACTTTGGAAGTCTGACTGGGGAAAAACACAAACAGGACAGAGGGCAGACAGGACAAGAGACCTTTCTAAGAGAGGCCAGGCCTGCTCAGATGATGTTTTCATTGGATCATCTTGGCTTCTGAGTTGCAACTTGAGGGAGCTGTGGGACCAGAGAGGAAGCAACAGTGACATCCCAGGGTGCAGGTGTGCGTGGGCGTTGGGAGCGAGTGGAAAGAAACAGTTGGGTTTGGGGTGGTTCTTTGAATTCTGTGAGCCCACGGGGTTTGCTGCTAGAGTAGGCATAGAATAGGAGGAGGAGGCGGGAGTTTGGTGAAACCGTGATACTTTCGGCCAGATCACCTGGAAAGGTGGAATTGTCACCAGGTGAGATAAAGATGAGATGGTTGGATGGCCTCACTGACTTGATGGACATGAGTTTGAGCAAGCTTTGGGAGCTGGTGATGAACAGGGAAGCCTGGCATGCTGCAGTCCATGGGGTCGCAAAGAGTCGGAAACGACTGAGCGACTGAACTGAACTAAGCTGAGATAAAGATGGCCGTGGGAGGAGCAGGTGGCTGAACAGACAGGCAGATTGGAGCATGTTGATTCGGACACAACTTAGCAAACAGCAACAAAGTTTTGAGATGCCTGTTAAAAATCCAGGTGAAGGTGTTGAGTGGGCCATTGGTTATGTAAGTTGGAGTCCAGGAGGAGGTTAGGGCAAAGGAGTAAATATGAAGGCTGTGAGCATCCCCAGGGTGTTTAAAGCCTTGATCTGGATAAGTTGACCACGGGCTGAGTGCTGGTCAGAAAGGGAGGAGTGGGAGCTGAGCCTAGGGACACTCTGGTCTGGGGTGCTGAGGGCAAGGAGGGGGCCCACGAGGTAGCGGACCACCAGCCGTTACCTGTCCTAGAATCCAAAGGAAGGAATCATCCCAAGGAGCAGACAGCAGTCAAGGATGGCAAAGGCCGCTCTGGGTCCAGTACAGGACTGGTCCTTTGACTTTTGTCACATAGAGGTTTCGACTGCCCATTAGGAGAGCAGTTTGGGGACATGGAAGGGGTACAGGGAGCTCTTTTTTACAGCCCATTTCTTTTTGCATGACCCTCTGTGTAGCCAGGCATCTAGGTGTCGACTCCAGGTGATTGAGAGCACGCATCACACTTGGAGACCGTCATTCCGAACCCCCTCAGCTTCTCCTGGCGAAACCCGCTGTTGTTCTAATTACTCTGGGTCCATCTTCCAGTTTCCTTGCCTGGAAACATGTGGTGCACATGCTGGACACAACTGTCTAATAAGGCTCTGACTCACGGGGCACGCGATTAAGGCGATGATCCACTCTCGTTGCTGGGTTTGTTTCAATTTCATGTACCTTTGTACTCTCTTTAAAAGGGTTTCATTAAACATACAACAAATTATGACTTCACTTTCATACCTTAATAAAAGTTTCCATCTAAATGCATTCACAGATTAGAAGATACTCTTTTGTCTAGACCACGGGCCCTTTTAGGGAGTTGAGAAGAATGTGATCACCATAATATACTGGCAAGATGACCAGCCCAGCCCAGATGAGCTTTATCAAGTCTCTGTGTATACTGACTGGCTGGCTTTAAAAGATTTCTAGCCCTAACTTTTAGATAAAACTTGAAAGTTTTTCAAAGTACTTTTCCTATGCAATATTTAATTAGCCATTAACAACACTGTGGATATTTAAAGCTAAAAACTATTATTCTCAAGTCATTAATTAACAGATTCATTCATTTACCCAGACTGCAATCTCCCATAAACTTGTTTAGTCACCAAAGAGATTGCATAACCTTGCAGACCGGTGTCATTTTTTCTAAACAACAGTTACTTAATGTCATCACATTTCCGAGTGTCTTGTAAATGTCATCAGTCACATTCCATAGTTTGTGTGACCTGCACAAGTAATGTTGACACAATCTGACTGATGCATCTCTAAACCCCCTTTAGTTCCTTTTATTTTTATTTTTTGCGGTAGCCTCTCTCGTTGTGGAGCACAGGCTCCAGGGCTTTCGTGAATGAGCAGTTGTGGTGCGTGGGCTCAGCAGTTGTGGTACACGGGCTTAGCTGCTCCTTGGCACGTGGGATCTTCGCGAACCAGGGATCAAATCCGTTCCCCTGCATTGGCAGGGGAATTCTTAACCACTGGATCACCAGGGAAGTCCTCTTAACCCTCTTCAGATACACAACTTTCCCTTCCATTTCTTTTTTTTCCTGTCAATTTACTTGTTGAAAAAACTAGCTCGCATGCCCAGCAGCCCTCATAGACTGCCTTTTGCTGAGTGTTCCTGTGGTATCGGTTAGCGTGTCCCCTTGCTTTGTGGATGACCTGTAATATAGCTCAGTAGTTGGATACAGAAGCTCTAGCAGATTCTATTTCCTGATTAGATATGTTCTTCCCATCCAGAAGCACAGGTCTGATTGCTTTCCTTTGTGATGTAGCAGCCACTGAGCCTCAGTGCTGTCGTCCTTGCAAACCAGTTTTGCTCTATTATATTGCTTTCTTGATCTGTAGCCTTTTTTGTTTAGTCGCTAAGTCCTGCGCAATACTTTTGTGACCCCGTGGGCTGTGGCTCACCAGGCTCCTCTGTCCATGGGATCTCCTAGGCAAGAATATGGGAGCGGGTTGCCACTTCCTTCTCCAGGGGATCTTCCCAACCCAGGGATGGAACCTGTGTCTCCTCGTCGGCAGGCAGTTCTTTACCACTGAGTTACCTGGGAAGCCCCCATTAGCAGCTAAAATTCTTCTAAAATAACAGAAAATTCCCGTCTACTATTTTTTACCTGATGGCAACATAAACAAAAGAGGTAGAACACGATTCTTTTCCTTTATTTACTAGAGTTCAAAATAATGAGTTACTTTGAACTCAGTGAATTGGTCTTTAACATCCTCCAATAGTGACCAACTAGTTATATTTTTTTCACTTTCATTATGAACTCCTATTTGAGTTTAAACAGACTTGATGTGTTCCAGTCCCTTGCAGTCTTATCCTTATTGATGCTCAAAATGTTCCCTCTTTGGCCACTGGAAGCATCTTTAAGTTGGCTCCGGGCTCCTCTTGACAGGACCCCAAAAGTCCTTGATTGTTTCCTTGCCCTCTAGAATGAAATACCAAGCTCATCTTATACATTTTCTGCTCTTAAGAGTGGGAATTAATCATTTCTGAAGCCCTGATTCTCTTTGGTTGAAAACTGCATTTGAAGACCACATTTGGTCATTTAGAAATTTTACCCTCATGGTCTCAGACACTGTCTCCATATTGATCCAGGTCCGTTTTACCCAGTTAAGCTCATTTTTTCTAAGACAATTATTTGAAGCTGCTCTTTCCTCCCACCCCATCTCCTCCACCCCCTACTCTCAGCAATTTACTGGCCTCACGCCTCCCTGAGAAACTGGAGACCCGAGAAGAGAACGCCCTCACTTTCCATCCCTGAAGCTCCCACATCGTCTTCTTTTCCTGCAATGACAGGGAAGAAAGCTTGACCATGAAGGTTCTCTGGCACTTCTGTGTAAGCTCTGTGGTCTGGGAAAAGACACAAACTTCAAACAGCTGCAAGAACAGCCTCCAACAAACAGCTCTCCTGGGGAGGACTCAAGCAGTCCTGCTCCCTGCCACGTGCCTAGACCCTGACCCCCTTCCTTCCCAAGGACCCTCTTCCTCTCTTTAGCCCCACTGTCTGGGTCACCAAACCCCCTCTCTCCTGGATCATGCCCCGCAGGGTCCAGGTATGCTCCAGGATCTCCCACTATAAGGGGGAGACCCTCCACCCACCCCGTTCCCCATGGCGCTTCCCAGAGATCATAAACTTGAAGCCAGTCTGTGGGATTCAGGGGTGTCAGAGGCATGGTGAAGCTGTCCACCCGGGGCTGTTAATTCCACATCACACTCACCTGCTAAGCCTCGCCTGGGCCCACCTCTCCTCCTGACCACTGCATCCGCCCTTCTCTGGACTCCCAGTAACTGGCCTGTTTCCACACCTCGCCCCACAGCACGGTGGGCAAAGCGTGGCACCCCCTTGTTACTCGGGCATCGTCCCCTTTCTGCCCCTACTGTCCTTCTACCCGCCCCCCAAGGTCCAGGCTCGCTGCCCTTCCTGGGTCCCCAACAAGCCAGGCCCCAACTCAGGGCGCCAGTGTGAACCATTGCCCACTGGCTGTGTCCTTCTCAGTTCACTTCCTTCCCACGAGACGCCCGCAAAGGAGCCCATCACACTGTTCCGCACCCTTCGAGATCCTGTTGTTACCCTCAGTGGCAGGGATCCATCTGACTCCACACATCTTTTTTTTACTCGGTCACCTTCACTCAGACAGAATCAAGTAAACTTGAAATGCACGAACTCAGCTTTGAATCCTAGAGCCGCACTTGCCATGAGGGGCAACCTCGAGCAACGAGCTGAACTTGACTGCCGCTGATTCCGAATCTTTTGTATGTGAGAATTAAGGATGCTGTGAGCATTACGACAGGTGGCGCAGTAGTAAAGAATCCATCAGCAGGAGGTGCAGGAGACGCGAGTTCGATCCCTGGGTTGGGAAGATCCCCTGGAGCAGGAAATAGCAACCCATTCCAGTGTTCTTGCCTGGGAAATCCCATGGACAGAGGAGCCTGGTGGGCTGCAGTCCATGGGTCACAAAGAGTCAGACATGGCTGAGAATGCACGCGTGAGCACACACGCGCACACACACACACACACACACACACACACACGGGGTATGGAACAGCACCTGCCCCACAGTGACACTACGCCGGTGTCAGCCATCCCTGCCGCCGCCCACAGTACATTTCAGGGCCATGTCTGTACAGTTATCGCTGGACTCCCAGCGCCTGGCATCCTGGAGTCCTTGATGAGTGAAGGAATGAAGGACAAGTGGACACCCATGTGGAACTGGCCTGGGAACTGTGCCTCTCACGTAGACTCGGCCAATGGCAGCTCAGAAAATACAGGCCTTTGCATTTCATTGCCAGAGGCTAGAATTGGAATATACACGAGACGGGCTGAGCAGCTGCAGCCGCGGGAGAAGCGGGAGGCCTGTCTGTGTTCTCCATAGCAGGCAGCCCCCGCTGGCTGTCCACCCGTGAGGTCCTTCTAGCTCCCCGGCGTCGCCTTCCTAGACATGGCTGTGTGTCTTGGCCACTGTCCACCCCACCGGGATTGGGAAGCCTCCCAGTGCAGGTGAGGTCTGGGGTCACCTGGCTCAGGTCCCTGGAAAAGCGTGCCTCGCTCTGCTGGCTGTGGCTGTGGGGCGGGGGTTCAGTTCAGTTCAGTTCAGTCGCTCAGTCGTGTCCGACTCTTTGCGACCCCATGAATCACAGCACGCCAGGCCTCCCTGTCCATCACCATCTCTCGGAGTTCACTCAGACTCATGTCCATCGAGTCCGTGATGCCATCCAGCCATCTCATCCTCGGTCGTCCCCTTCTCCTCCAGCCCCCAGTCCCTCCCACCATCAGAGTCTTTTCCAATGAGTCAACACTTCTCATGAGGTGGCCAAAGTACTGGAGTTTCAGCTTTAGCATCATTCCTTCCAAAGAAATCCCAGGGTTGATCTCCTTCAGAATGGACTGGTTGGATCTCCTTGCAGTCCAAGGGACTCTCAAGAGTCTTCTCCAACACCACGGTTCAAAAGCATGAATTCGTCGGCGCTCAGCCTTCTTCCCAGTCCAACTCTCACATCTGTACATGACCAGAGGAAAAACCATAGCCTTGACTAGACGGACCTTAGTCGGCAAAGTAATGTCTCTGCTTTTAAATATACTATCTAGGTTGGTCATAATAAAATGAACTTCCAAGCAACCCCTCCTAATAACGATGTAAGGGGCGGGGGTTGGACATCATTAATAGGAGGGGTTGCTTGGAAGTTCATTTTATTAGGTTATTATCTTTTGTAAACAGGGAGCATGAGGCACTGATCTGTGCACGCGTGCACACACAAACACACACACACACAACTAGATTATGACCGCACAGGGGATAGCTGAGTCCGGCTCTCATCAGTTTTCCTTGCAACCCAAGAGCGTGACCCCTCAGAGCCTCCCAGACTGAACCCCGCCAGGGTGCCTGGCAGCTCGGCCACCCCGCAGCCGTGGTGCGCCCGGAGCGCAGGTGACGCAGGGTCTCAGGCGGGTTTGTGTGGCCCCTGCCCTCCCCCTGGGTCTCCTTCTGAAAGCCAGCGACCTGAAGCTGATGCTTCCGTTCAGAGGCGGGTCCGTGGGGGCGCCTGCGGTCCCGGGAGCCAGGAGAGCTGTATTCTCGGCTCTGGCCGAGACCGAGCTCCACACACAGGTGTGCCGGCTGCCAGTCCAACCTCGGGCCCCGCCCCGCATCACACGGGGAAAAACAACCCGAGGCACACCTGTCACAGCTGGGCAGTGGGGGGCGGGGCCTTTCTCAAGCCAAGAACAGCTAGGACCTGCTCGCCCATTGTTCAGTTCCACACTCAGGGAGAGCCTTTTCCAGGGGCCGGGTGGCTGTTCAGGGTGGAATCTGGCTGTTCAGTTAACAGAAGCAGCTCTGACAACAAAGGTCTGCCCCCTCTCCCCACCCCCGGCCCTTCC
>SJYF01001098.1:3132512-3146306 GCA_006410515.1 Procapra przewalskii | reverse complement strand
AGGGTTTCTGGACACTCAGCGTGGGTCACAGCTCCTTGTGAGCTCGCCTTTGTCTCCTGCCGGCTGAGACGCGCCGGGAGCAGCAGGTGGGCGTCGGAGCTGGCCCAGCTTTTGAATCGGCAGGGTTGAGGAGTGAGGAACGCGGGCAGTCTGTGACACACTCTGCCCTGCCCTTAAACGCACTGGGGCTGGGTGCCCTAGGGGGTCCCTCGGGAGGCAGCGCTGCCCGCACTGAGGCCATGGGCCGTGGGCTTGCACCCAGCTCCCTGCTCTCGTGTGAGCACCTCGGGGAGGTCTCAGGGCTGGTCAGGGCTCTGGACACACCTGCTGTCCAGCCGGACACCCCGGGGCTGAGGGGACCGAGATCCAGAGAGCTCACATGATTGGTTCAAGGTGGCAGACGCTGGTACCGGACTTGAGACCAGAGCCCAGGGCTCCCCCTCACAATCAGACCTCTCTACGTTGCCAAGGGTTTCCTCACCGGAGGGAAGGTCTTCAAACTCTGATGATTCCCATTTCACGGGGTTGAACCAGCAGATGAACCGGGGTCTGTATGTGCAGAGGGAATCAGCCTAGTTCATGGTTGGTACTAATAACGCCCAGGAAACAGATGGTTTGTGAAACTAGATCATCCCGATAGCTTTGAAAAACATTTTTTAGTGATATCAAATATATTTTTATACATTTACCCATTTTTATAGAAAATATTTGATATACATCACTGTATAAGTTGTATAGCATGATTTACACATATTAAGAAATGATTATAATGGGTTCAATTAACATCCATCATCTCATATGGATACAATAAAAAGAAAAGGAGAAAAGAGGAAAAAGATTTTCTCCTTGTGATGAAAATCCTCTGGATTTACTCTTAAAAACTTTACTATACATCGTACAGCAATGTTAGGTACAGTCACCATGTTGGACATTAGATTTTTTGAATTATGAACAAGTTCATTGTTAAAAAATTCAGAAAAACATAATTTTATATAAATGTCACTCAACATCTTACCCCCAAAGAACCTCTGGAGGAGCTCGGTCTCAGCTCATGTCCTGCTTCCTGGTCCAAGTGCTGCTTTCTCAGCCTCAGAGCCTCTGGCTGCCCGCAATTCCTGCCCTGTCCTGGGCATGTCTAGATTTCACTGATGACAGCTTTGCATCCTCATCCACAGGCCCTTGTTGAATGCCTTCTGTGTGTCCCTGAAAACACCTACTGATCCCCAGGCAAGCTGCAATTGTCTGTTCGCTTTTTATTTTCGAGTTGTTAGCTTAGTATTTGTCTCTATTTATCTGGCTGTCCAGGTCTTAGCTGGCACAAGGCATCTTTTAGTTGGGGCATGTGGGATCTAATTCCTTGACCAGGGATCAAATCCAGGCCCCCTGCATTGGAAGCATGGAGTCTTAGCCACTGACCACCAGCAAAGTCCCAAATGGTTTCAGTTTGGGTGTTATTGACACTTCACCCAGAGCTCAGTTGGTAAAGCGTCTGTCCGCAATGCGGGAGACCCGGGTTCGATCCCTGGGTCGGGAAGATCCCCTGGAGAAGGAAATGGCAACCCACTCCAGTATTCTTGCCTGGAGAATCCCATGGGCAGAGGAGCCTGGTGGGCTACAGTCCATGGGGTCGCAGGAGTTGGACACAACTTAGTGACTAAAGAGAGAGAGAGAGAGACACTTAGGGTGGATCATTTTTCGTGGGGACTGTTCTGGGCATTAGAGGACGCTGAGCAACCTCTCGGCTCCTACCCACCAGATGGCAGTTCGTCCTCAGTAAACGTCCCTACTGTGTCTCCCGAGGACGGGGTTACCTCTGGCTGAGCCAGTGCTCTCAGGGCAAGTGAGGGGGTGTCCTGTGACCCGAGGCCTCTGACCATGGGCGGCCGCTGTGCTCTCCCTCACCACATGCCCGAGACCGTCTTACACCTGGAGATGTGTGACTCCAGCTTCCTGGTGAACCAGCATCATTTTTGGTGATGTCATGGCTTTTCTCTGGAATTGATGATTCACCACCAACCCCACTTCCTGGGCCTCCCCGATTCATCAGGGCAGCTCCTGGGGATGAGCCAGATGAGAGGTCCTCACCATTAAGAAAAACAAAACAAAAGAAAACAAAACATATGCTTCAAACTTATGCCTGGCCCAGGTTCCTGGTACACGTTTTTCTCTTTCTCTCCCCCTGCCAGAGTTCTCCGAATGCTACAAATGGATTGCTTAATTGAACTTTACAACTTTCTTTGACTTAAGATATGGATGTGTATTCCTAAAGACCTTTGAACTTAGTCTTGACTCAGAAGCTAAACAATCTTCTCCACAGAGGTTTAATGGCCTTTGGACAATCTGGTCTGTTGTTGGCCTTTGAACTGTCAACAGCATTTACAGCATGGAGACTCCGGCTAAAAATACTGTGCTCTGTACACATGAAAGCTGTGTGAGAGCAGATCTTAAAGCTTATCCTCTCATCCACACAAAATTATAACTATGTGAGGTGATGGACGTGTTCACTAACCTTGGTTATCTTTTGCAAATATATACATACAAATCATTATGGTATCTTCTATTCACACAAGGTTGCACCTCAATTATAGCTCAGTAAGGCTGGGGAAAAAATATTCTTTCTGCTTTGCTAAAACTTCAATTTGTTCCCCTGGTTCTTTCTTTTTAGGCCATGCTTTGAGGCCTGTAGGATCTCAGTTCCCCAAACAGGGACTGAACCTGGGCTCGCTGAGTCCTAGCCGCTGGGCCGCCAGGGAACCCCTCCCTGGTTCTTTTACACTGCTTGCTGGCAGAGTGTGGAAGACTGCAGCTCATCCTTTGATGGTCTCTGTTAGTGTGTATAATTTTTGGTGGCTTTATTCATTTTTTTATTCTTAGTTTTAAAAAATGTTTCCTGATGTTAACTGCTGGGAATGGGATTTGATTTTGTTCTATTTACAAGCAAGTTAGCTTGTTGCTGTTTCATGGATGCTGGCAGGAGAAAGGGGCTCCTGAGTCAGAAGCAAGAGGGGTAACTTAATGGTACAGGCAGCAGGGAGCTTCACTCACTATCTTGCAAGTCCATCAGTGGCTACTAGGGGGCGCCAGAGGGACACCTGCTCGGGCCGTGGGTTGTGGGACAAACAAGGAAACTGGAGCTTGGGAAACCTGCATTTTATAGCAAGCAGTAAACACGCCTGCTCTTCTTATCAGAAGACCTTACCTCATCAACGATATTTGCAAACAGGCTGACAATCAGCCTGGGTAAAAGCGTAAGGGCTCTGTATTCTTGGCACAGCTGACAAGACCCTTGGGAAAGGAGTTCAAATTCTCCTTACTCTGGAGAAAAGAATTTTAAAATCAAGCAGGTTGAAAAATGAAATATGCACCAGAAAAAAAAACAAACCAACCTTCCTCCCTCACTATTATCATTAGTTCCACCTGGCAGTTATTCAACCATAAAGACAGTTATTTGAGTACTTTTCCCACTTTAAATAAAGGACATTAATAGCTTGGATCCCCAGCCTTTAGACGGGATCACCGGAATCCCTTCACGGAGGTTGTAGACCAGGAGTGCTGGGAAAGGTGGTCTCAGGGGCTCAGTTTTTCCACCCCTGCACAGCCACAAAAGAGGGGTCTCAAGCCTGGGATATCTCTTTATATAGAGTTACTCTCATGGCCTGGATGGGCCTCTCTCTTTATTCAGGACTATCTCACCCTGTTCTGGGTTTGACATGTATTTCTTTGTTCTGCTTAAGCTCCTGGTCAATCCCACTGCAAGACCCCAGGCAAGAAGGTTCAGGGTCTGTTCCCTGCTGCACAATAGGGCTGAGTGCAGACCACCGCTCACAGGTTGTCGGGACCGACACTCATTTTTGAGGCTGGTCTCCCTCTTCACGCTCGTTCCATCCAGAGCCTGGTGAGTTGTGTCTTTTCTGGACTCCAGCACCTGCCAACCTCACAGGAGGCCAGCTTCCTGGACCTGCTGCTTCTGGAGACAGGCAACAGGATTCACATGCTTGGCAGACAGGCAGACCTTCTCCACCATGCCTTGACCTCTCCTCTCCAGATACTTAGCTACAATGTCTACACTGTCAAGCTTTATAAGAATCATAAATTTTCTATCTTTTGCGATAGCTAAAGGTTGATACAAATAATTAAAAATCAGAACATCAACATATTCTATATGAACCGCACAATGTGTCTGAACCCATAGAGGATGAAAAATACATTCCGTCAGTCACTTCAGCTGCTCAGTCGTGTCTGACTCTTTACGACCCCATGGACTGCATCACCGACTCCTGGAGTTTACTCAAACTTATGTCCATTGATTCCGGGATGCCATCCAACCATCTCATCCTCTGTTGTCCCCTTCTCCTGCCTTCAATCTTTTCCAGCATCAGGGTCTTTTCCGATAAGTCAGTTCTTCACATCAGGTGGCCCAAGTACTGGAGTTTCACTAGGTTTTTAAAATTTTGCAACTTCCAGGAGAATCTTCCAAACACAAACATCCGATGGACACATTTTTCACTGCCTTTCAAGTTCCCTTCTATGGGTCACAGTCAGCTAACATTATTTCGAGTGTCCTACGTCTTTTTCTTAGAATCCTTTTTCATTTTCCTGGTCCCTTCCTCAGAAAATAAATATATGTATGTTAACACTGACTAGGCCACGTGGGCCCCAGAACAAGAGAAGGCTCCTCACGGATCAGGCCACCGTGGGACCTGCTCTGCGGCTTGGGTCACGTGATCCAGCAGACCCAGTGGTGCCCAAAGCTTCAGTGTCAGAAAGGGATGCTGTTTGGAGCCTTTGGTGGAAGCAACTCGGTGCAGGTCTTGGGGTTTGGAGCACAGCCCTGCCATCTTCCACAGAAGACGACTCTCCTTCTGAGAAACAGCTCTTGGCCTGAAACGGACGGAACGCTTAAGCACCGGCCAGGAAGTCAACACAACACCCGAGCTGCCCATCAGGACTGGGTGTTACCTGACCACCAGCCGTAAGGCCGAGTGTGCACAGCGGCGCTCCCTCACTGAATGGAAACAGTGCTAAGGCTCACGTTACACAAGGACGTGGCCCAAACACCAAGGGCCCCCTCCCGCGACACTGCCTTCTCCTCCCGCCCGATCTATGGCCCACGGGGAGCTCCACCAGGAGCCGCAGCAGAAGGTAAGTCTGTGCGGGGTTTACCCAGGGTCCCGCCCGACGTGCAATACCGCCCCCCAGTGGACAGCTGCAGCACCACAGCCTCTTCCTGGACACGCCGGAAGGTCAAGGTGACAGGATGTATACCAGAGAAGACATAGGGTGTCAAGAGGAGGAAAGCTCTCTAAGGGATGAACACACACACTCCCCGTAGGTTCTGTTTCCTTGGAGAACCCTAACACACTGGGCATCGGTATTTACTGCCTCGCCAGGTGACTATGACATGCTTTCTGGGTTGATAATGCTCATTTAAGGAATTAGCATTATTAATTCGTGTTAGGAGAAATAAAGTTCTGGGGCAAAACTCATTACCAGAAGCTCTTCAGCAGCTGGCAACATGAAAGAATGATTCAAAAAACAAAAAATCACACAAAAACACCAGAAAGTGTTTTGAAAAAGTGCTTGAGAATTTACTGTACAGTTTTTAACAATTTATTTATATGTTGGCTTCTACATGCTGTTGCATTTGTGTAAAACATTTATACATATTCTTTACAATTTGTACATATATTAAATGGCTGTATCATAAACTGTTCTATGAGATTTTATAAAAGAAAAATCAAGTAGGGAAAATTACTTATAAAACATTAACAACAAAAAAAACCCGTGATATTGAAGAACAAGAAGTTCTCATATTCATGTTCATTTGATTTCCTCTTCTATTTATTTTTGGTTTCACTTTGTGCTGGCCCAAAACTTTCATTTCCTATCACGTGACTATCAGGTCAGAAGAGGGAGAGTGGTGCGAGGGCGTGGTAAGGCAGCCATGGAGGGTGGCGAGGTCTGTGGGGCTGAGACCGTGTCTGCGAGCGTCCCAGGTTAAAGCTGATGGTTCACCAAGACCCTGTTTTGCTTTATGCCATTAAGTGAAGTACGAGTGATGACAAAATTCTCTCTGAAGTTTAGGACACAGTCAGGAAGAGCACTGCCCTGAACTTTTTCTTCTCGCATGTAAAAGCTTGGGGAGGGCAGCGTGTTACACGACTTAGCACCCTCGTCAGCCCCTTAGAACCTTCCCGTCTGGTGGGGCTGGGAGAGGCTTGCTTACCTGTGCTTCGTCGTTTCAGATAATAACCCCCACCGGCCTGCTAGTCTAAAATCCAAATCAAGTGGCAAATTCACGCTTTCCCCAGCACTTCTCACGAGGCCCCCTTGAGCAGCTTGAGACTGCGAGGCCAAGCAGAGAGCCTGGGAGGAGTGCTTGCCCAGAGACGGGGCTGCTCCTTTCCCAGGAGCCAAGCCAGAGTGGCTCCCCGCCCTCAGACCCTGGGGCTTTCTGGGTCCAGCCTCACCCGGGCTCAGGAGGGAATGCGAGGCAGACGGCACTTTAGGACGGTGGGCGCGGGGGCTCTGATCCCGGGGTTCCGCCGAGCTGGTCCTCTGGAGGGACGCGTGCGGCAGGGCCACGTGAGGGGCGGCAGCCGCGGGAGCCCCTGCCTGCTTCCTCTGTCGAGAAAACTGAGTGTCTGAGTTATAAACATCGCAGTGGAAGGCCTGCAGGGTTTCCTAAATAGACAGGACTCTCAAAGGGTGGAAAGGAGTTATAAAAATATACAAACATATTATGTTTTTTACTCTGGCATATTTTGCATTTTTTAAGAAAGCAATTAGTAATTATCTGACATTGGGCAGCAACAGGAGAACGGTGGCTGACTCATAAATTACAACTTTATGTAAAATACCAGGGGGGGAAATCCCTAATTTTCCATTAAAATTCTGGTAACTTTAAGTACTTTCCAAAATAGACCATTTCCATTGGTTTAAGTAATGGATCTGGAGATGAACGAAAGACTTCCTAAAAAACTGATGCATTTAGGCGCTTAATAACGGAAATGAAGTTTTTTTTTCCAACTCTCTTTGTTTTTGGTTTTCTTTTTGTTTCTTTGTGGATGATGAGGGAAAAAAATATCAAGTTGCGTTGTCCCAGGTCAGAAGGAAGCACTTCGGCGTTTCTCCGCGTTTGTTCCACCTGTCCTACATCACTGGGAAGCGGCTGAGGGCCTGCCTCAGCTTTTCCGCAATCTGGTGAGAAACAGAACAGCGTGAGATGGCTCCCATCGTGACCCTGTGGTTCTCTCCTATTTCCATCTCTTCTCAAACACTCCAAACATCTCAAATCCTGTCACTGTTAGATGCTCCTAGTTCCCCCCAGCCCCAACTTAGCCTCTGAGCAGTGGAAAGGGAACGTGTTAGTTGTTCAGTTGTGTCCGACTTTTTGTGACCCCATGGACTGGAGCCCGCCAGGCTTCTCTGTCCGTGGGATTCTTCAGACAAGAATACTGGAGTGGGTTGTCATTCCCTTCTCCAGGGGATCTTCCTGACCCAGGGATCAAACCCAGGTCTCCTGCACTGCAGGTAGATTCTTTGCCGTCTGAGCCTCCAGGGAAGCCCTGTAAAAGTGAAAGTGTTCGGGCAGTGGACTACGTGCTAAGTCACTTCAGTTGTGTCCAACCCTTCACGTTATGGACCGTAACCTGCCAGGCTCCTCTGCCCATGAGATTCTCTACAGAAGAATACTGGAGTGGGTTGCCACTTTCTTCTCCAGGGCATCTTCTTGACACAGGGGTCAAACTCACATCTCTCATGTCTCCTGCATCGGCAGGCGGGTTCTTTACCACCAGCGCCACCTGGCAGTGGAGAGACCTTCCTAAATTCCCAGATGGGACTGCTGGCGGCGGCGCACGGCTCCAAGGAAGCCCAGCTCCTCCCAACCACGCGGCGCCACTTCTAGACCACCGACCTGTCCTCCCGGGATCCGGTCTCCATGCTGGGCCCAGACTCCCTGCCTTCCCGGACACCTATGACCTCCTGAGCCGGGCCCTGCTGCTGCGCAGTGTGGAGACAGGCTGCCCTTCAGCTTGCCTCTGAAACCACCCGTCTCCACCACCCGTGGACAGTATGCACGGAGCACATGAGCCATGGCTCCCTTCCAAGAGCCCATGCAGCGGATATGCGAGTGGCAGTGCCCACCCACAGACACGAGGACGCGTGTGTGGAAGTGAGTCTGGAGCTTGCCGATCCCTGAACATACAGGAGATGGCACCATGGAAACAGTGGAAAACTTGGTAAGAAATATGGCGGCCAACATGCGGTCAATGGTAATAAGTCACAAAACTTGTCTCTGAGGTCTGGGTCTCCATTTATGGGCTAGATCTTCGTTTTCTGTGCACCCTGGTAAATAACAAAATTGCTCTGCAGAGGTGTGAACGTCTACATTTTCATTACCGGTTCCTGAATGGGACCATCCGAGGCTTCACTCCCCCTCTTGCTTTTGTCTTCCTTCTGAAATCCCTCTGGCACACTGTGAAACCCTCGCTCACACACAAAGCCGGCCTGTGCAGTCCCGCGCGGTGCCAGGCGCCTTCCCCAGCTGAGCCGGCAGGGTGGCCTCATCTCACAGTGTCCCCTGTGCAGGGAGCAGTGGCAACCACACAATGGGGGCTTCTCAGGGGCTCACCACCAGCATCCCACACCCCTTCTTCTTGAAAAAACAACCCCCTCTTTAGCCCAGTGTTCTTCAAAAGGAAAATGCAGATACAGTTAAAAGAGACTGGAAAAAAAAAATCCCTGCTCAGTATTCAGCCTCCTTTGGCTTACTGAGAAGTGAACTTGCTCAGTCATGTGCGACTCTCCGCGATTCCATGGACTGTGGCTTACCAGGCTCCTCTGTCCATTTGATTCTCCAGGCAAGAACACTGGAGTGGGTTGCCATTTCCTTCTCCAGGGGATCTTCTGGACCCGGGGATTGAAGAGGGGTCTCCCATATTGCAGGCAGACCTTCACCCTCTGAGCCACCAGGGAAGCCTGTTAGTTGGCTCATTAGTTACGGTTAAAAACCACAGGCGCACTAGCTTCACAGGGGGCTCTGGCAGTGCGCAGGGAGCCCGGGGGACAGGCCAACTCACCGTCTCGTAGAACTGCGCCTGCTGCTCCAGGTACAGGCGGATGACGCTGTTGTAGTCGTAGATCCGGTTACTGTGGAAGTGATTCATCTCGGCTGCAATCAAGACCATGACATCGGTCAGTGCCCTCTGGACTGCAAACGAACACAGCTGTGTCTCTGGCCCAGCTATGATTCATCATCAGCCAGGCTGGCCTTTGCCAGTTCCTGACAAAAATGCTATAAAGAGGCTAGAAAAACAATTTGAATGGGTAATGGCAAAAATACTTTTCCATAAATGGACAATTATTGTCGATTTGCATGTTAAATCTTCTAAAGCCCAACACGATCACCCAAATGACAGCTCGTTTGAGCAGGAAACCGACTTGGGCCCACTGGCTACCAACGACCGACGACCTTAGTCCAGAATGTCAAGTCTGTTCACGGGGGGCCTCGCGAGGTGTCCACTGGGCACCACGTCCTCTGCTTCAGTGATTGCCCAGGCTATAGGCTTCCTCAGGCACCTCTGAAAGGCTGGGCAGGTGGTGAGACTTGAGGAAGCCCCTCTTCAGGGCAGCTGATGTCTGATGCTGCCAAGCACCAGGACTGTCGGAACTCAGCCTCTTCCCAGGCAGAGGGCCAGACGCCCATCCTTTGTGTTTGCTGGATGTCTCGACTCAGCAAATGAATCCCTTCTCCAACTCTGCCTCTCAGTGCCACCCCCATCCCATCACCAATATCGGAGAGGCCTTCCTTATCAGGCCCCATATCACCTCTGCCTTTTCCCTACACGCCACACCTACAAAGCCAACCTCTGCTGGCGTAAATTCCTGTAAAAAGCTCACTGTTGTTTTAGGTTGTTATCTGAGTTGTACAACACGCTCATTCAACTGTTTGGATAACTCCAAACACAAGGTCAGGACCAACTTTCCCACTCAAAACCCTTCCAAGCCCCGAGCTTAACTCAGGCCTCCATTTCTGCCCTGAACTGTCCTTGTTCTGGAAACCTTTCACACATTCTTCCCTCCTCCTTCCTCCCTAGTCCTGAGGATCCTTTGGGAAAGTCCGTAAGTGCCCTTCATTCTCTCCCCTAGCACCTCATCGTCTCTGGGTGCTCAGAAACCTCAGAGAGCAGGAGCCAGGTCTCCGGCTGGGCTGTCACACACCAGCCGCCAACCTGCACCCCCACCCGTCACCAGCAAATCCGCTTCCTCGAGTAGCGTTTTTTCTGTTTGTTTTTCCATCAAAACCTTTTCATGGCTTCCTAACGTCCACAGCAAGTCTAGACTCTTCCGCCTGGCTTTTGCGGCCCCCAGAATCTCCAAGTCTCCCCCCGGAAGCTGCAAGTGTGTTTTATTCCCAAAGGCCAAGGACACCATCTGGTCCCGTGTGTTTCGTGTGCTTTGTTCCTACGAGAACATCCTTCCACTCCCTCCTTGGCCCATGTATTCCATCCATCCGCCACAACACGAAAAATCCATTCACTGCTCCTATCTGCTGGAAAAATTAGTACTTTCTTTTTAGTAACGGTCAAACCATGCCAAAAACACTATGTCCAAACTCCCTTCGCATTCTATGGTCCTGGGGCCTGCAGGTTCCATGTTGCTAAGAGCTGGAACCGGGAATCCAGTCTGCATAGATTGAAGGTTATGAAAAGAATCCTCAGGGTCTCCAAGAATAAATAAAAATGTACAGGTTTAATCACGTCATTTATAGTTACGTCAGGTAAATGCATGAAAAACTAAATATAAATATTACAGCTTTTAACACTGGGATCCCACAAACAACAGGCCTAGGAAGATAGTTTGAATCAGTTCTTATTAACTTAACTGCTGTTCATACTGGAATTTCTCTCCAGCAAGGAAAATAGAAAATCTTCTTGGAAAAAAATCTCCACTAGCTACACACAGACCTTATCGTTCTTACCTTGCAAAGCGTAAGACATTGTCCCAACCCGCTTCACCATGTTCTGTTTGTCCTGGGGGGTGATCTTACTAGTGGCAACCAGTTTATCACTTTCCTTCACTTTTTCTATTGCTCCCTGTGAAATACAAAATGTGGTGGTATTAATAAAACAAATCTAAAAGGATTGGTCATTAGCTTAAAATGTAACAAAGCCAACATACTGTATAATTGTCTTGCTACTGAATAGGAAAATGTCCCCACAAAATGAGAACATGAGGAACGCATCTCACTGTAACTTCCTGTAAGTTGCTTGGAAACAAAAATGCTGCTATTTCTGTAAAATATAGCTGAGCTGAAACCTACACTTTTATGCTACAGCAAGGCTGAAAACTGAATAGCACTCTTTATCTGTAATATGAGTAAGTCACTGTCAGGTGAGAGTGGTACATGATTGGAAAACAGGCACTAGCTTTAGGAAGTCATTTGATCTGGGACAGTCTAGCGTATATGCCTGGGTACTCTTGCAGAGTATTTCATAAGCTGGTGCCTCGCTGTGCTGATCATAAGCTTTACTGTGATTTCTGTAAGAAGCTCTGGACTAACTTCAAATTAATGCTGAGGTGGAAACAGCTGTAAAAGTTGCCAAACACTTCCCATACTCGTGTCATCTCACAGCTCATGGGTGCTGTCTGGGAAGAACTCTATGCCTGTGTATAAATCAGGTTCCCCACCTACAACTCTCAAAGCAGGCACAAATTCCTACAACAAGCTAACTGCTCTGTTTTTTTCTTTTTTGAGATTTTAATTTTATTTTTTTATTCCCACCCACCCACATTTATAGCAAGGTAGCTAAGAGATAACATTGTATTAGTTTAAGGTGTACAACATAATAAATTTGAGACACGTGTATAATGCAAAATGATTACTACCACCAAGTATGTTAAGATCCATCCCCTCAGTGAGTTATAAACTATTTTTTTCCTGTGATGAGAATTTTTAAGATCTACTCTCCCAGCAGTTCCACCTGTGGGTATACACCCAAAGAAAACAAAACCAGTGTCTCAAACCCAAGTACATCACAACACCCTAGGGTACGACAGCCGATAAAACACCCACAGTAATGAGGTTTGAAAGAGAGAAAAATGAACCAGGATCAAAATCTGAGGACACTCCAAACCAATCTTTATTTAGTTTTAAAAAAGGACCTTTATGATGGGAACTATATAGTTTTCCTTTCTATTAACGTAAACAAATAAAATCGACATTGGCCATTCTGATCTTAATTGGGAGAGACTTTGTCAGGCTCGGGGACAGGACATCTGATTTCACCTGGACAGCAAAGGCCCTGGGAGGACTTGCCCATGCTGTATGCAGGGAGGGTCTTGCTGATGAGGGTAAGATCCCTGACGCTGACTTGAACACCAGATACCACGATAACTACGTCTGCGACCTGACCTAAGTGTGTCCATAAAGGAATATCTATCATCCTTTCAGTTGCCTCCAAATAATCTTTCTACAGGATAGAAGAGACTCAGCAACCACTCAGGCATCTAAATGTGACAGGACCTCATTATGTCAGCCTGCTGAGCCACTCCGGGTTGGTTTTGGAGTGGAGCTCCTAATGGGGGGGTGGGGGTGGGGGTCGGGTGTGTGTGTGTGTGTGTGTGTGTGTGTGTGTGTGTGTGTGTGTGTGTGGAGGGTGTGTGTGGAGGGTGTGTGTGGAGGGTGTGAGTAGTGTGGGGTGCATGTGTGTGGGAGTGTGTGTGTGCGTGTGCGTGTGTGTGTGGGATGTGTGTCTGCGCGTGTGTATCTGCGCATGTGTGTCTGTGTGTGGGGTGTGTGTGTATGTGTGTAGGAGTGTGTGTGTGGTGTCTCTCTGCGTGTGGTGTTGTGTGTCTGTGTGTGTGGGGTGTGTGTGTGTGATGGGGTAGTGTGTCTATGTCTGTGTGTGTATGTGGATGTGTGGGGGTTTATGTGTCTGCATGTGTGTGTGTGTCTGTGTGTGGGGTATGTGTGTGCGTGTGTGTGTGTGCAAGCGTGTTGTATGTGTGTATGTGTGTGGCTGAAGGGCGAAGCTCCCGCAGGCGGCCCTACACCCGGGTCCTGACTCGGCGGGGACCTCGTCTGGGAACGCCTAGGATCAAGTTACCTTGTGAGCGCCAAGAATGTCAGGGAAGCAGCCAAGGAAGCCTTTATATTCATGATTGCACTCCATCAGGAAATGGAGGTCTTTCTTTGGCTGTAACAAGAAAGACTGGCTATTATTGGTGGAAGAATTCAGATGATAGAAAACAGCTACGTTTAAGGGCGGCATCAGCCGAATCTGCCAGGCGTGACACGAAGTCACTGCGTGTGAGGCAGTCAGCCTCGTTCTCCTGTAAGAAAATTACCCCAAGAACGGTACACTGTCATTGTAGGCTGTGAAAAAATAATAAACTGTGGATTTTTAGGTTGGTTGGTAAAATTAGCTATTTTGAACTGGCCCAAAAGATAACACTGTGAATGAAATAAAAAAAAAAAACTAGTTAACACTGTATGTTTACACAGAGGCAAGTAAGATGTTATAGCTTAATGTGTAAATTTTAGCAGAAAATAAAAAATTGCTAAAAATCTCATAATCATTAAAAGTGGCAACTATAAAATTTTCCATTTTTCTGTGATAATATTTAAAGTTTTGGTGTGCACGATTCTAAAAATTAATCTTTTTTTTTACAAGTATCAGGAGAGTAGTTATTGACCACATGAATGTATGGGTATTCAAATATATATTTCAAGTTGTCATCTGCAAAAAAAAATATTTTTTTTAATTTAAGGGTTTGAAACAACTTCAA
>SJYF01001098.1:3105692-3132478 GCA_006410515.1 Procapra przewalskii | reverse complement strand
TATCTGTTATCTATGAACATAACTGAAATCAGGCTACTAAAGACTCCAATAAAAGCCAGGTGGCTACAATGAAATCTGCTGCCTGCCAAAACCTGACCAGGGCTTTCTCTTTATCGGCTGTTGATCCTCAGCCCACTCCCAGGCAGGTGCTTCCATCACTATTCACAGACCAGGAAACCCTGCTCCGAGAGGCTGAGCAAGACTCCAAGCCAGGACCAGAGTGAAGCTCTGCCCTGTACGCTCTAATCCCCTGGCGGCTGCGATGGAGCCAGACCACCGGCGCTGGGAGCTACTGAGGCTCCCTGGTGATGCATTACCCATTACTTTAGCTTGGCCTAAGAAATGCTACTACTCGGTGCAGTTAATACAGATGCATAGGGACAGAAGAAAACAGCCATTTGGAAAGCCTGTCTTAAAACAGGTTTTAAATAATGCACGTGGATTAGGTAACATAAAATCTTAACTGGAACCATGTGGCTCTGTTAATATACCTGTTCTGCCACAAGGCTGGCAATTTCTTCGTAAGTCTTTCCTGCTTCAGTTATCGCGTCATTGAGATCTGTTTCACCTGAGAATCAAGAGTTATACGAGTGTTACAACTTATATTTCCTTTTCATTACTTCTAAAATTTTATTATAGCAAACTTCAAACTTTGCAAACTATACAACAGTAGAATGAATCCTCATCTACCCATCACCTGACTTCCCAACTGACAGCCTATGTCCAGTCTTTCAGTCCCCTCCCTTCCTCTCCCTTTTACTGGTCATTTAACACTTCATCCATACATTTTACCTAAAAGACAAGGGCTCTTTAAGAGAGAGAGACAACCCCAACCTCACACCTAAGAAACAACCATTGGTCCTGATATGAACCGCCCAGCCAGTGCGCAGCCGCCTGGTGTCTCCAACCGAGCTGGCTGCTTGAGTCAGGATGCAAAGACCGTCCACGTGGCACAGAGCTGACATGTTTCCTACAGAGGTTCTTTCTCCTCTGTGTGTTTTTCTGGCAAATCTCCTTCAGGGACGTGTTGACGAAACCAGGCTGTGTGCCTTGGTCCCACAGTCGGGTTCTGCTGAGTGAGTCTCGGGGGTGACAACACAGTCCTCTGTTTCCTGCATCGCTAGGTCTTTCATTTCAGTATCTATTTAGTATTTTAGGTTGGCAAACTGGTGCTATTCCACTATGTCACTGCTTCTTTATTAGCTGAAATACGTTTATAAAGACAAATTTTCTCAGCTTTTTGGTCACCTTGAGGTATATGGACAGGGAGAACAGGTTAAATGCTTCCTTCTTTTTACAGTTTTCAGAATTATTAGTTGATTCTATTCCATCCTCCAAAGGTGACTGAGATTAACTTTTTAAGAATATTATTGCAAGTCTGGACTAAAGTTGATATGCTTCATTTTATAGCAATCATTATCTCCACTAAACTCAAATTTTTGCTCCATAGGACAGTGGAAGGTTCTTCAGATTGGCATCAGAGTTCTTTCCCTCTGAGCTCTGGATTATTTCAGGGAAACAATGTTTCAAAATCGCCCTGTGGGTGATGCTGGGAGTGCTTGGACTTGATAAGTATCTCTAGGCCTTTTCAGTGAACAGAGCCAAGTGTGTATCTGTTAATTCCAAATTTCTAACTTATCTCCCCACCTTCCCCCTTTGGTAACTAAGTTTTGTTTTTTTCCCCCCTATGTGTGTGAGTCTGTTTCTGTTCTGTAAATAAGTTCATTTTTATCACCTTTTTAGATTCCACATGTAAATGGGATCATGTGATGTTTGTCTTTCTCTGACTTCACCTGGTATGATCATCTCTAGGCCCATCCATGTTGCTGAAAATGGCATCGGTTCATTCTTTTTTATGGCTGAGTAATATTCCATTTATATAAATACCACATCCTCTTTATCCATTCATCTGTTGATGGGCATTTTAGTTGCTTTCATGTCTTGGCTATTGTAAAAAGGCTGCTATGAACACTGGGGTGCCTGTACCTTTTTGAATTAGAAATTTCATCTTTTCATAATTTTCAGATACATGCCCAGGAATGGGACTGCTGGGTCATATGGTGGCTCTACATTTAGTTTTTTTAAGGAACCCCCATACTGTTCTCCATAGTGGATGCATCAGTTTAAATTCCCACCAACAGCATAGGAGGGCTCCCTGTTCTCCACACCTTCTCCAGCACTTATTATTTGTATACTTTTTGATGCAGTTTTGGTTTGCATTTCTCTAATTGGCGATGTTGAGCACCTTTTTGGGGTCTCTTGGCCACAAGATGCTTATCTTCCCCAGACCTTGGGTTCCTCATCTACAAAAATGGGGGCCAGACCAACGAATCCTCAAAACTTCTGCCCAGGCTAAAAGTTTTAACTGAAAGACACAATTCAGCCAGGCCAACGAGAAATATTCAAATACGGGAGTCACAGGTCTTAAGTTTTGGTAAAAGACTAACTTCTTATACCTGGAAATACTCAGACGTTGACCTCCAAAGACCTACCCTCCCTGGATATCAGGATAATGCCATGGGGACAGCACCAAGCCTATCGTTTCTGTGAGTGATAGGACATTCTCAAATTGAACAGGTGCCACTCACCTGGCAAACAATTTTACTTCCTACCAGCTCCATATGCCAAATTAAGAAAACAAGCCAAGACATAAAGAAAACTGCTAACTTGCAAGTGTTGACCATGGAAATGCACAATGAACTCAAAACACCACAAGTGAGATATACAATATGGGATAAGCTGAAAACAATAATGAGTTAGCAAGAAACATAAGGCAATATGAACTTGTTACTCAGTCAAGATTTTTCCCTCTAAATGTCCCTGATAAGATGTGGCTCCTGATAGTCAAACTTGGCTTCAGAGTTTGGCAGAGAAATGAAAGCAGGGCAGAGTGTCACACACCATACCCGCCTGCTTCACTAAAACCCAAGAGCTGAATCTGAGCACAGGAAAGGCAAAGACAGCAGCCAGGAAATCCAACTGTTACCACCCACCACTTTTCTCAAAACTAACAGGTGAGGTGGCAGAAGGCCTCAGTGGAGTCACTGACGTGTGGTGCTTCACTGCAGTTACCGCTTGTCTATAAGAGCCTGAGGAGGCTGGTCTGTGTGGGTAAGACACCCAGGGCCCAAAGAACAAGTAAAGCTGTACCTTGATAACCACTAGAGCTGAAGACTGTGGCTAAGCTCTGTAAGGCCTTCCCTATCTTCTGATATTCCTTGGGTAATGCTGAAAGAGAAAAAAGTCATTCACTAAATGGAGCAAAATTAAATGATCCAACTGTTTTCTCAAAGCATTTTTATAGTAAATCTGAAATGATTCAAAATAGTCTATATTCTTTAACAGAATATCAATACAGACGAACTGTTGTTAGATTAATCAATTGTTCAATAAGTAGTGGACACTATTATTATGAACACCACCACCAGCGCCCACTCTCATTCACTGAATGAAATCAAAACCAACTGAAAGCTCATTTAGAAGATGAGTTCTAGGTTTGAGTCCTTTCGTGCATATAACACCAACTCGATCATCACAACCATCCCTCCACCAGCGCAGACGCACCATCTCCCCTTCCTGGGTTAGGAAAGCCGGGGCCACATGGCTAGTAAGCGGCGGATCTGGTGCCTGTTATTCCTAATCCGTTGCTTTTCCCACTCTGCCATGTACATATGAGTGATTATTTACAGAACAAAACACGACCAAAAGCAACGGGGTGTGGAGAAAAACGGCAGTGGAACCTCACAGGACCAGGGAGGAGGGATTTTAGCTTTCTCATCTGTATAATAATAAGATTAATTAAATCATCTCCAGTGCTCCTCTAGTGCTAAATCCTAGGCTTCTAGGATCTCTCTGGAGAACTCTCCAGAGAAGAGCATTTGTATCTTAGGCAACTTTTATTTGCAATCTGTACATAGTTTCCTGAAACACATCTGCTGTCTTCAAAAGAAACCATACTTGCATTTGAAGAGACTATGCTATTAATAAAGAAAAACGATTCAAATGTTTCTTTTAAAAAAATTCCAGGACAGAGAAATTTGACAAACAGTCTAAAAGCTGTAAGATACGGGAAACACTAATTCAAATTACATTAGCTTGGTTAATTTTAATAAATTGTTCACCCTTTTGTAACTCAGTTTTTGCCTTTATACCGGGGATTAAAAACTCTCTTGTGAGAAGAAAGACACTATGGTTGAATCAAATTCTAAACAAAACACTTCAGCCTCCTATCCCCTAAAAGAGGGCAGCCTAATGCTATTACTATTTCCTAATTTTGGTCTGTGGATTTTGCAGGACATGGAATTGACCAGATGTTAGACATAAGGGATTTGATTCTTTAATAGAAGCTATAATTGCAGATTTTTGTGATATCCTTCAAAATTTTAAGGTTTGCACTCCTTTAAATTTTTCTTTAAAAAGGGGAATCAGCTGAATTTAGTTATTATTTTAAAAATTAAATTATTTCATTTACATTTTAGAGAAGTATCACTCCCTTTTTTGCTCGTGAGTTATTCCCTGTGACCAAAGGCCTGAAACAGATTTTGTTTTCTGATGCTGCATCTGTATAGGTCATGTTTTCAGGCTCAGTTCTATTTTCAGTATTTCTCTGCCATGGGAAAGGAGCCAGTGTTATTACTCCTGGTGTCTGCCCCTCAAGCATGAACAGCTGGTACATGACAACGGTTCCGTTGATATAAAATATCACGTGAATGGTGGAGGACCATTGTAAGGCCTGTCTTTTCCTGCAAAGGGCCAGACAGGAAACATTTTAGGCTTTGTTGGGCTGCAGGTTTCTGCTGAAAGTACTCAACCTGGCCACCCTTCACACCACAGCAGCCAAGGCGTGACCCCCACAGCTGACACTGGACCGTGCTTCTCTCCTTGGCTGCTGGACGGCAGAGCGGCCGGGTCTGGGGGATACGGGAAGACAGCCCAGTGGACAGAGGGCAGGGAGGGCGCAGCACAGCAGGCAGAGAGCGGAGCGGACGGCGGCACTTCCGCTTGGGGCTGACCCAGGCCCTGGGCTTTCTACCACCACCTGCCACCAGGCTTTCCTAAAATTAGAGACTAGTCAAACACACAACTCACTAAAGGGATGACTATTAAAAAGTAAGATCCTGAGGTTAAAAATAACCACAGGCACTTTCTCTGCGGGCAGAAAGGATGACTCTTCCATAGATGACAAACCCCACATGAATGGAAATATTTAAGTGAACGTCATGCTTTTTTAAGGGGGTTCTTGAACTGGCTTTGCTCAAGCCAGTTTTCTGCGCTGTAACGAGGGCTGGGGAGTAAGGCTCTCAGGGTGCGCTCACTGAGCGCGTCTCTGCCTGCAGGGGCCTGGCTCCCGGGGGGACGCACTTACGTCCTGTGCACCGCTTCCAGTGCTCCTGCCCCACGTTCAGCAGCTCCTTTACGCCGTCATCCATGGCTTTGGTGAACTTGCCGACGGCATCACACTTCTGTTCTCTGCGGGGCAAAAACACGAAGAGGTTGTGTCCCTGACTTCACCACCCTGCTTCCAGGCAGTGTGAGGTGTAAGCGGAGAAAGGTCCAACGTGCTCAGGGGAGCTCACAGCCAACCTGGCCACAGGTACTTGTGCACCTAGCAACTGCGCCGTAACTGAATTAGTCTTGAAAACCAGCTGGATTCAGGTTTTGAAAGAACTGCTCCAACATCTGCCACTTATACTTTAATGCTGCTTCCTTTCGCCCTCCAATTCCTTGTCAATTCTAACGAAAATTGTTCTGAAGTAAATAACAGCGTTTCTTGAATATCTCACTGAATGAAGTTCAATCACTGCAGGTACCGGCGACTCTATAGTGTGGGTTGCTAATGGTAGTTGTTCACTCATTCCAACAAATACTTTAATGAATCAGAGAAAATAAACCTATGCACACAGCATCTAAGTGACACAGAAGATACCAATTCCTTCAGGATTAAAAAGCTTTTCCTGACTTGAAAAAAATAATCACAATATACTTTTAAATGAAAGAGGAGGTTATAATAGAGACTGTCTAATGCGAGGTCACTTTTGTTTACACAACCATTTTCCCTTCAGATACATGTATACAGAGTAGGGTTTGGAAGAACACAGACCTAAGTCAACATATTAAAACTGATTTTCTCTCCGCGTAGTTAGAAGACTGTCTATATACTGGGTAAAACATAAGCAATGGTTACACATTAAGAAAAAAGGCTGCTTAAAATTATTACTATGAACACACACAAGACTTCTTATGAGTCTTTATACAGAAGAGGAACTACTCCAGACTTTCAACCAAGCCCACATTAAAAAGATGACAAGATTAAAAACAAGAGGTCAAAAAAACACCGGACAAAGAGGCCTGAGACTGCTCTCTTCAAGGCTATGTTCAAAGAGATTTCTGGCCCGTGGATGGATCTGTGGGTGTCAGCTGGCTAGGTGCCACGCCATGTCATCACGCTTTATTGTTAATAACTACTAACCACTGTGTCAACTATGAAATCACTGACTTCAGGTAAAAAGGAAGCAGACTTTAACTGATGTTACGGTTAGAAAGACACTGTTTCAAGTACAAGCGATGCTCTCCTTGACTTGTGACTACAAACCCCACTCATTTCACTCCCTTTCGTCTGATGATGTGAATTCCAGGTGTGGTCAGATGGGCCAAGGCCTGCGAGCAGAGGAGGCAGGTTTGGTTGGGGAAGCAGGGGAGGCTGGCAGGGTCTCTTACATTTCTATTAAGTCCAGGTCAGGTGCCTCTGGCTCCATGGTGGAGAATATCATAACTCCCACCAGCTCATCTTTCTCAGCCTTCCTCTTCCCGGTTTTCCATTCCTGTAAAGAGGAACATTATGACGTTAAGGTGGGGAGCGGAGACAAACAGTTCTTTCAAAATCCTGTCCTAGCGTCAGCTCACTGATCGTCTTTATCCTTCTAACTTTCGGGAGGCAGTGCTCATGCCGTCTCCCTCTGCACCCCTGCATCTCCAACTCCATCCCGCACGTGAACGGTGTCGCTGTGCAAACGGTCCTTAAGAGCCCAAATCCTTTTGGAGTAAGGTGAGCCAGGGCTTCTCCTTTCCAGAGGCCCACCCACCCATACAAACACACTCTGGGAGCCTGACACAGTGCCTCAAAATTGTAGGTTGTTCTCTTGAAAATATTAAAGTTTTTCTAAATATAAAATAGGAACCAATATTATAAACTATTAGAAAGTTATTACAAGTTATACATATACACACACACACACACAAAAGTGCCTGAAGCAAAAATATGCAGTACAACAAATCTCATACAGTGAATTCCTGTGTAACTACTTCCAAGGGCAAGAGAGAGGAGAGCGCTGGACTTCCTGAAGCCCCCTTCCCGTCCCTTCCCGTCACCACCCCTCCCCTCCCCTCCAGGGGCAACCATGACCCACCCACTCTTTCATGGTTTTCAGTTCCTCGTGTGACACAGTTTCACCACCGAAGTCCCTGCACCATGGTTTTGCTGCGTCTGTGAACTAGCTAAGAACCCCATACTTGGCATTCTTTTGCGTCTGGCCTTAGTCGCTCAACCTATGCTAAGAAGTCACACACACACTGCCGCTACCACTGGGGTTCGCTCCTTTCACGGCTGTGTAATAGTCCCGAGAGCGACCGATGCCCAGTTTATTGACCCCGCTCGACTGCAGGCAGCCATCAGCGGCCCTGCTGAGGCATGGATGAAGCTGCTGTGGACACACCCCCTGGTGCATGTGTGCACGCACTTCTGTAGGGATACAACCAGGCGTGGAAAGTTCTTCAAGTAGGTGAGGCCAAACTGCTTTCCAAACTGGTCTCACCAGCTTTCAATCCCATCAGCAGCGTGTGTGTTTCACAAGCTCCTTATCTCACCAAGACGACACACGGTATCCTTGGTCTTTCTAATTTTAGCCTTCTGGTAGGTTTATTCATTGTGGTTTTAATTTGCATTTCTTATTACTCCTAAGATTAAGTGCTTCTCTTTACACTCACTGATGACTCAGATATTTTCTTTTGTGAGTTGTTGTTCAGTAGCTCAGTTTGTGACTCCACCGACTGCAGCATGCCAGGCTTCCCTGGTCCATCACCAACTCCCAGAGCTTGCTCAAACTCATGTCCATCAAGTTGGTGATACCATCCAACCATCCCATCCTATCCTTCCTTCTCCTTTTGCCCTCAATCTCTCTCAGCATCAGAGTCTTTTCCAATGAGTCGGCTCTTCACATCAGGTGGCCAAAGTATTGTAGTTTCAGCTTTAGCATCAGTCCTTCCAGTGAATATTCAGGGTTGGTTTTCTTTAGGATTGACTGGTTTGATTCCCTTGCTGTCCAAGGGACTCTCAAGAGTCTTCTCCACAGTTTGAAAGCATCAATTCTCCGGCGTTCTGCCTTTCCTATTGTCCAGTTCTCACATCTATTCATGATTACTGGAAAAACTATAGCTTTTGACTAGACAGACCTTTGTAGGCCAAGTAATGTCTCTGCTTTTTAATATGCTTCCTAGGCTTGTCCTAGCTTTTCTTCCAAGGAGCAAGCGTCTTTTAATTTCATGGCTGCAGTCACCCTCTGCAGTGATTTTGGAGCCCGAGAGTCTGTTTCCATTGCTTCTCCATCTGTTTGCCATGAAGTGAGGAGACCAGATGCATCATCTAAGCCATGATCTTAGTTTTCTGAATGTTGAGTTTTAAGCCAGCTTTGTGAGGGACATTACCAAATCTCCCATTTGTCTACTGGTTCATCTTTCTTATCAATTTGTATGGGTTTTCCCATATTCTAAAATCCAGCCCTTTGTTGGCTATACACATTCATATCTTCGACTTGTCTTTCCTTTGTAATGACTGATAAACCACAGTTCTTTTTTTTAGGGTAGTCAAATTGGTCAGTCTCTTCCTGTATGTGTCTTATTTCAGAAATCCTTCCCTACCCTAGGGGTATGAAGATTTTCTCCTGTTACCTTTTAGAACCTATATTGTATTGTCTTTCACATTTAAACTTGTAAACCATCAGAAATTCATTTTTTTTAGACTCAATACAGTGGAAACTTTCAACTGGATAAAAGGAGAAAGAAAAATATTTTAATAAACCCCTATAGATCCAACTTCAAAAATTACCAACTTTTCACCAAACTTGTTTTATCTGGTCTCCTCCATCCTACTTTTATTTGTTTATTTTAATGGAAATCTCAGATATAATATCATTTCACCTATAAATACTTTACTATGTATCTTTAACAGATAAGGGCCATGTCTTAAAAACATTACCAAGTACCAACATCAAACCTAACAAAATCAACAGCTTGTAAGGCAGTGATCATGCTTATTTTTCCCAGAGATGCCATCCAATGGAGACGCCGTCCAAAGGAGCACCACTGACAGAAAAGACTGCCCATCCCCCTCGTCCTCAGAACCATTCTTGTCATAAATCAAGGGCCCATTCTATTCCACTGATCTGCTTTTAAAATATTTTAGCTTTATAATGAGTCTCAACATCTAGAAAGGTTTTCCTCCCATTTCATCTTCATTTTAAAAAGTATCTTGGCTACTCTTGGAGCTTAAATTTTCTATGGAGAACATCTTTTCGGTTCTTCAACTCATAAAACGTAGTGCTGGAATACTTACTGAGGTCTTTTTATTTCTGTCAGCAGTGTTTCATGGATTTTAATGTAGATTTACATTCTTCTATAGGTTCTTTTGTGTTTTCTATGTCCAACCATCTATATGAGCTACTGTTGCCCAGAGAATTTTTAATAATTTTCTAATTTTATACTGTCATTTAGCAGGTGAGGAAATTGTGGCCCAAAGAAATTAATGTTTCAGTCAAGGCCATGGAGGTAGCCAGAAGCAGAGCCAAGACTAAAACCAAGTGCCCTGGCTCCAAGTTCTTTCTTGTTTCTCTTGTATCAGGGGGAAAAAAAAAAAGCCTATAATTTGCATAAAGCACAACCTATCGAAATGCTTCCTGTTTTCTTGTTTGTTTTGGGGTTTTGGGGCCATGGCCACGCAGCTGATGTCAGTTCCCCAACCAGGAATTGAACCTGGGCCCTTGGCAGTAAGAGTGTGGAATCTAACCACTGAACCGCCAGGGAATTCTCTAGAAATGCTGCCTCAACAGAATCCTAGACAGATCAAACAAGCCCTTGTTAAAAGTCCTGTGCACCAACAGCAGTAAGGCACCAACTTGGAGGGGATTCAACATAATTTTTTTAACTGCTATATATTACATTTTGACATATAAGCATTCACTCTGAAATGCAAAAAGACTACAAATATTTAAATGGAATGATCTCTAACCTATAAATTACACTAAGCATGACCAAACAAATGATTACATACAATGGAAGACTAAGGTGATAATACACAGCTATTTCCAAAGCAGACAACAATAGTGAATGACAAGCAGCCAATTTCTTCTTGATTTTCAAATGAGAACAGTGACTGCAGACAGAATGACTGCCCATGGGGCAGGGCAGACCTGGACAGACAGCAACAGTTCTGGACAAACCAGGTGGCTTTGAGACAGCAGCTTCACTTCTGAACCTACTTTTCATTATATTTACACTGTAAGGTCAAGATATGATCCTAAGAAATCATTCACACTATTCCACTAACTTCATGCTGAAAATAACCTACACAGCTCGGTGTCTATCCTATATTCAACAGCACTGAGGAAAAAGCCTCGCATCCTATCACATCCCTCACCCCGTCCTCACTGGGCCAGCTGGTTCCTGGTTTGCAGAAAACCATTCTGACAAACTCCTTGCTCATATGCTGTGACTACTTTACTATTACTTAGAAATAACCAACTAGTCAACATGATTTAACTTCCTTGGTATGAATGTGACAGTTCTCAATATCCTCCAAGATTATAAGAAAATGTCCTACCTTCTCATCTCGGAAATTTAGAAACTGCTGGAAGACCTCACTCTCTGAGATTACTGGGTGACGGCACATCCTGGTCATCCAGGCCTGAAGCCGCTCCATACGCATTTTGATAAACTCTTCTTCAAAGCGACCTGCAAGAGACATGCCAAGAGTGCTGTGTGACTCTGCCTGAGAGGAATCACCTCTTACCTGTTATCCAGGTGGAAAGGCTGTTCATATGGCTATAGGCAGAGAGTTACTCAGTAAAAGGTAAACCATGGTAATTTTTCAACAACCTAAAAACAAGCAACACAGTGGATGTTCAAAGGCCAAGAAGAAAGGTACTCCACAAATCTGAAAGCAAATTTTATCTCAATATGAAAAACTCTTTCTTATGAACTAACATGCCGGTGCCTGTATGTTCATATGAAGCCTTACAGGCAAGAAAGGGGTGATAATATGGAAATAAGCAATTCTTATCAAGAAGGTGAAATTTCTATATTTATAAAAATGTATCTAAATGCAATATAATCTCAGATATACAGAATTAAATTCAGTATTATGAAAAGTAACACAAACTAGTTTTTTCCTGTTTTGCTTTTTCAACTACTTAAATGAAAAATAGAAAAAGCAATTTTTCTATGAATGCAATAATGAAAGCTGCTATCACAGAACTTAAGGCCATCATAAAACAAGAGCTTAATGGGTGATATTTCTGTTTTTAAAAGTAGATCAGTTTGACAAACCTTACATACCAAACATCAAGTGAACACAAAATTTTTATAAGCCTAATAAAATCACTATCAGTTAAAAGATTTCTGGAGATGGAAATTTTGGCTAGGTGAGTTTGACAATAGCTAATCCTAGAAAGTGAAGAGGAACTAAAGAGCCTCTTGATGAAAGTGAAAGAGGAGAGTGAAAAAGTTGGCTTGAAGTTCAACATTCAGAAAACGAAGATCATGGCATCTGGTCCCATCACTTCATGGGAAATAGATGGGGAAACAGTGTCAGACTTTATTTTTTTGGGTTCCAAAATCACTGCAGATGGTTGGATTTTTCTTCTTGGAAGAAAAGTTATGACCAACCTAGATAGCATATTCAAAAGCAGGGACATTACTTTGCCAACAAAGGTCCATCTAGTCCAGGCTGTGGTTTTTCCGGTGGTCATATATGGATCTAAGAGTTGGACTGTGAAGAAACCTGAGTGCCAAAGAATTGATGCTTTTGAACTGTGGTGTTGGAGAAGACTGTTGAGAGTCCCTCGGACTGCAAGGAGATCCAACCAGTCCATTCTAAAGGAGATTAGCCCTGGGTGTTCTTTGGAAGGAATGATGCTAAAGCTGAAACTCCAGTACTTTGGCCACCTATGTGAAGAGCTGACTCATTGGAAAAGACTCTGATGCTGGGAGAGATTGGAGGCAGGAGGAGAAAGGGACAACCGAGGATGAGATGGCTGGATGGCATCACTGACTCGATGGATGTGAGTTTGAGTGAACTCCAGGAGATGGTGATGAACAGGGAGGCCCGGTGTACTGCGATTCATGGGGTTGCAAAGAGTTGGACATGATTGAGTGATTGAACCAAACTGAATCCTAGTCCTAAAAAGCAAACTAGAAAGCCAAACAAAAGCCACAAAATCTAAGTGCTGTGGAAATCAACCAGAAGCACACAGCCTGTGAGAAGTGTTTATGCTCCCAAACTGCTGACCTTCAGGCCAGAAGAGAGGATTCTGGGGTGCTCTGGCCTGGGACTGCACCCCATCTCTGTACTCCCTTCTATTTCCTTTACCATAGAATCCACCCCATCAAAGTCTTACATATTAATCTATGAAAATATGTGCAGAATCCGTATGCTGAAACACATAAAACCCTACATGAAAATCAAATAAGACACATGTAAGTTCTTGCATTGGAACACTACATATTAAGATTTTAATTCTCAGAGGGTGGCCAGGCGGCTGGGACTGACTGAGCAGGGTTCTCCTTGCCAGCAAACCGTGTAGAATAGCTGCCGGTCGGCTGTCTTCTCTTCACCATGGCTGCTTCTGATATCGAGGTGAAGGAGCTGGAGAAGCGTGCCTCAGGCCAGGATTTTGAGCTGATTCTCAGCCTTTGACCAAAAGAATCTATCCCAGGATGTCCCCTTTCCCCTCCTAAGGGGAAGGATCTTTCCCTGGAGGAAATTCAGAAGAGATCAGAACCTGCAGAAGAAAAATCCAAGTCCCATGAAGCTGAGGTCTTGAAGCAGCTCACTGAGAAATGAGAGCACGAGAAAGAAGTGCTTCAGAAAGGGACAGATGAGAACAATGTCAGGAAAATGGCGGAAGAGAAGCTGGCCCGAAAGTCGGAGGCCACGAAGAGAACCGAGGCGAAAGTGGCTGCCAAACCGGAGCGTTTGCGAAAGAGGAAGAACAAAGGACCCAAAGATCCTGCTGATGAGACGGAAGCCGACTTATCTGTTCTGAGAACTGGCTCCCCCCACTGCCTTCCTAAATATCCAAAGGCTGTCCTGGCCAGTGTCATTTTACTTTTGCCCTCCTGACAAATATTCTACAAGCTGATGTAGGACTGTATAGGTAGATCCAGATGGTATGATGCTGTTTTAGCGGCTAAAGGGGTGAGAAACGAAAAGTGTCTTACTCTTTTTCTAAAGTGTTGAAGTCTTTCTAATGCAGCTGTTTCTTGCTGCGTCTTTCCCACTTCAGTACACCTGGTGTGCTGGGTTAACGGCTAGGACTGTATTAGCTTCATGAAAACATTTCTGTGAAAAGAGTATGTAGTAGCTTCTTTCAAATTGTTAGATGCTGAATATCTGCTCACTTTTAAATACCAATTCTGTCCGGATCTTATAGATGTTACTGTACTTGAATGGTTAATAAAACTGCACAGTGCTGTCGGTGGCAGTGGGAAAAAAAATTTTTCAGTTCTCCAAAAATTGGTGTACAGAATTAATGCAATTCCAATAAAAACCCTAGCATGATTGTTTATAGGTATCTGACTATAAAAGAATCATGCTGACTCTTAAAATTTACAATGGGACGGCAAAAGAAAAAGAATAGCTCGAAACAATTTTGAAACAGAACCAAGCTGGAGGATTTATATACCTGACTTCAAGACTTTCTATATTATAAGGCTACAACCAAGATGGTGTAGTATTGGCAAAAGGACAGACACATAAATCAATGGAACTGAATAGAGACCAGAAATAAACCTGTGCAAATATGCTTAATTGATTTTTTGACAAAAATGCAAAGGAAATTCAACAGAGAAAGGATACTCTCTTCAATAGATAGTCCAAAAACCTCTAGATGACCAGATTTATAACATAAACCTCCACCACCTCACACTTGACACAAACCTTAACTCAAAATAAACCCTAGACCTAGATGTTAAACTGAAGACTACAAAACTAGACCCCCCTCCTGTACATTAATACACTTCAAATTCTGCACGTACTACGAGCAGAGACTAATAAGGACTGCAGAACCTTGGACATCGTGCAGATGACAACCCACCTCACGGACAGAAGAGACCGTGGAAGTCAGCACCGAACTGAGGGCTGTGCTGAATTCTGTGTTATGAACAAGTTAACTATGCAAGAGTTTATAACCTACTCATTGGTTGGAATTAATTAAATAGTCATTCTTATTTCTCCTAAAAATTTTTTCTGACACAGTTGGTCTATTTTCCAACTAGGACTTCAGCTATTATCTTGTTCTTGTGAGGATATGCTTATTAAGTTCCAGAGAATTAAGAAAAAGGAGAAGAGGGATTTCTATCTGCCCATTTCCTATGACCCTGACCTAGGTTTTCATGAAGTATGTTAATATACCAGTTTGGCCCCCAGATTCACTTAATGTTATTCCATAAAGAATAAAATCCCTAAACAAATTAGAAAAATCTCAGCTCTAAGCTTTCCATGGATGGACTATCGAGTGCACAGAAACGTCATGACATCATCTACTTGGCGTTCCTTTTTCTCCTCTCCAGGATTTAAAGGAAGGGCGTTCATACAGTGATGATGTTGTGGGTATCTCAGGCAGGACGCAGACGAGAGAAGGGGAAACAGAGCGGCTCTGTGCCTCCCAGTTTCCTCGGCACGCGGCCCAGCCAGGGAATCAAAGCCCAACTTTCTTCGGACTGAGGGGCTGTTGCTTCTGTGCTTTTCTCTGACATCCCCTGGCTTCAGGCCTGACCTTTTTTTTTTTTTTTTTTAAGAAAAGAACCTTACTATGGGAGACCATGACTCCATGATGCTTTAGGATAGGCCACGGATTATTGGGTTCTGAATAAACAGTGCATTAAAACTGAAAAAAATAAGAGAAACCCCCACAACTCTAAGATAGTTCATTAATCCATTTATTTCAACACCATGGAGAATATAGTATGCTAACCAAGTTGGTAAAAGAGAGTTTAAAATTCAAACCTGAAACTGTGGAGAAAGGCAGAACCCAAGTTCTCATGGAAAGAAATCTAAATTTTTAGAAAGAGAGCTGTGATTGAAACAATGTGGATGGCAGAAAGGAGGGACAGTGAGGATGCGCAGTGGGCACAGGAAGGGGTGGGTGGCACGTCCGAGTGGGAGGAAGCAGCCGCGTGCCCAGCCTGCCACCCGGGCTCCTTGAGGGGCTGCCTGGGTGTCACCCCCGGGAGGGCAAGGCAGGCCCACTCCTCCGTTCTGCTAGGACAATGTAAGAATTTTGAAAAGTTTTCCCCCTACAAGTCAAAATCAAACAAATTTCTTTAAAAACGGTTTCCATTTCTTCAAAACATTTCAGAGAAGCATACACACTGCACAAAGCAAAGCACAGAGCCACGCTTTAAGGAGAATAACTTCCTTATCCTAAGGTCATTGGTTCTAGCTGAGGATTAGTTAGTCCACATCTCACGGCGTGAGCTCTGGAATCACATCACATCCTTTCTCAGCACTTCTGAGCAGCACCTGTGTATGTCTGAGCTGAGAGCGCCCGTGTGGGAGGGGCCAGGGCACACTTGACACCTGGCACATCGGGACCACCCTCCCTGCCGTCTGGGCCACTTGAGCGGGCTCTGCCCTGGGCTGGGACAGTCCCCAACCCCTCTCTCATCTCTTTATCTCACTCCTGCTGAGTAAGGACCAAATCCTCTCCCAACCCTGGGCCTCTGGAGCCCCCGTCTGTTCCTCCTACACCAATCCAGCTCCCAGCTTTCAAGTCTTACTCTCATCTTTGATCCTTCTCTCTCTCTCAAGTTTCATGTATTGCAATATTTTCTAGCTAGATAAGGAGACTCTAATCTCTAAGTGAAGTTCAGCTTCTTTACAAACTTTTATTCCAAGACAAATACACTGACTCCTAAGTACTAACATTACAGTTTCTAGATTAAGCAAAAGGGTTAAAAAAAATCACTGATCGTCTCAAAACAGACAGGAAGAACACTCTCCGACTGCACATTTACGAGGGGCTCTGGTAGCACTGTGGATTATTTACTAGGAGATTACCTGGGGGTGGGGGTCGGAGGGGTGGAAATGACATTTAAATAAATAAGAAAAGGGAGAGGTGATTATTAATGATAAATAAAAATATTTAAATATCAGTGGTCACCAAAATAACTGAGTAGAAAACTTGGTAACTTCCTACATTAACACTTAGAAGTTCTGTGGTGTCCACATCTGGTGTTTACAGACTTGTGATGAAAATGCCAGGGGGTTCCCAGGTGGTGTGGTGTTAAAAGAACCCGTCTGCCAATGCAGGCGATGCAAGAGACATGGGTTTGATCCCTGGATTGGGAAGATCCCCTGGAGGAGGAAATGGTAATCTGCTCCAGTATTCTTGTCTGGGAAACGCCATGGACAGAGGAGCTAGCAGGCTACAGTCCACAGGGTTCCAAGGAGCCCGACAGGACTGAGCACAGCACCCCCAATGAAAACGACACAGCTGGAGCGTGTGATGTGCTTACATTATCTGGGTCATCCATTTCAATTTCCACCTTAGACTATTAGAATTATTCCTGTTTTTCCCAGGTATCATTTTTCACATATAAAAAAGGCATATATTTCTCTTAAAGGAAAGGGTTGGCAATAAAGACACCGGGACTGGAAAAGGTGTAGCAGCAAAGACACAGTGACTTCGTCAGAATCCAACATACACACGTGCGCAGGGAGTCGGCAGAAAAGTTTATGAGACCCTTTGTTAGGTGTCTAGGCAACTTCCAAATATGTGAACTGTGTGTGTGTGTGTGTGTATCTATATATGTATTTATGGCTGCAGTTAGCTGCTGTGTGTGTGTGTGTATCTACATGTATTTACGGCTGCAGTTAGCTGCTGCCTCCAGACCCCCACATCTTGCTCCACTGCAGGCTGGAAAGCACCACTCCTGATCCGCGTTGGAATACTCTAACTGGAGTCTTTTCACTTGTTGTCTTGAGTTTCGTCACACACACACTCACCTGTGACTTGCTTATCTGGAAGAGACGGGATTGGAATGGCTGACCCAAACTTAACCAGTAGACGCTCATATAACCAGTCAAAGTGTTTATACCTGTGGTTTACTGATCGATTAGTGTTCTACAAGAGAAGGAAAGAGAAAAAAAGTTACCAATATCAACTACAGAAAATGAAGAAAAAAGCAAGCCATTCCTAGTGATGTAAGCACGGTTCTGTTTTGATAACTTGGATACTTACAGTAGGGGTTAACTGATACTCAATGTAGCTCTTCAGACCATACATTTTGGAGCCTTTCCTGGGATCTGCTACCACACAGTCAAACGTAGAGGCAGGGTAAACCCACATCGGGCCATAATCTCCAACCTACACGTTGCAGGGAGAGGTGGGAAATCAGTTAACACAATTGATATAAGAACTGATAAAAGAATTGATACAACTGATAAAAGAATCATCAAATGATTCTTTTTAGGGCTGGATGTCCTGAGGAGAGTCATTCTTGCTCTTCTTTGAGAAATTTTCTACATAAATGCTCTCTGCTCTTACTAAGGTTCTTTTGAAAAACACACTTAATCGAGAGGCCCTTCCGCTCCCGTGTGGGCGTCTTAGGCCACAGAGAGGGGCTGAGCTGCCTTTCCTGGAGAGGATGCTAGGCAGGACACAATCTCTCTCCAGTCCAGCTGTCCTAGTTTTATGTAAAAAATTGCAAATCTACTGTAGACCAATAGCTCTGTGAAAAACAAATGACATACTTGGCTGTCTCAGCAATGCCAAACTGCCATCAAACTTCCTCAACACTTACTCTCATCTTCTGTATGCCCTAATTCTTTTTCAAGGTGACAGGAGGAAAAAGTGAGGTGAGGTATGAAAGTTCAGAGGCGACTAGGTCAGGACGGTGACTGGAGCCTAGAGAGCTTTAATACGGGACTAAAGGTCTCTGACAACGAGTGGTTAATATGATTCTCCAAGAGGGACCCAGATCCAGAAAACCCTCCTGCAGCTGCAGGGCAGGAGCCTTTGAGAGCAAGTTTGGTGAACTTTTCTCAGAGAAGGGGCCCACGGGAGGAGACTCTGGCCAACCAGGGCCCAACACCCATGAGGCCATCACTCTACTAGTGGGTGGGGATGCTACACCTTAAAACCAAAGGAACAGGCCTCTGCTTTTCCTTGGTTATCTGAAGCCTCTATGGCTTTCCTCACTTCCTTTTCCACACAAGAAGCCCACACAGGCAGGCCCGCCTAAAATATGTGGGACAACTCAAACGCCAGGGTCCTCTGGCTCTGTTCCAACACTCTCATACTTATGAAAAAGTCCCATGCTTATGAGAATCTGAGGGGCAGGGGGGCCCTGGGCTCTTGATTCTGTGGAGTTTTTAAATTTAATGAAAAGAACAAGATATATGTTCAGTATTTACAAAAACATCTGAAGGGAAAAAAATCTTTAACCTAACCATTCAGAAGATAATCACCCCAAGTTTGCTTTCAGGGAAGAAGGATTAAAGGGCTCTTGTCACAGCCCTTCTCTCTGGAGTTTTCTAGGACTTCAAGCATTCCAAAGAAGTAGGAACAAGTAATATGAAAAATACAGGGTCATTCTTGCAATATTATTGAGTTTCCTAGGACCCAAAGATTATAGAATAAGACTAGATTATTTCCTCCTTATTTGAGTCCATGGTGATTACACTCAAGGCCCCTTGTCCCCCTGACCTACTCACAACTTACAGGTGCATGACTAAATCAACAGGGTCAGAAGATAGCTATTTCTTTTCTAAAATTTTATCTGGAAATATACAGCTAGGTAACACTTAGAAAATCTATCCACAGTCAACATGTGGGTGAAACCATGGAGCCTGTGTCATCTTACGAGCAAGCCGTTCAGAGATGGATGTTCTGAACAATGCCACTAACTGCCAGCTTTCATTTGCTAGGTCCTTACCACGAACTGGACAACTGATTTAATGAAAGAAAACTATTACCAACACAGAGGAAAAGGAAACTTATTCTGATAACATGCATGTACTCTGCCAAGGCAGAAACCTAAGTATTTGAATTGCGTTTATTGGCTAAATATGTTTGGCTAGTAGAAAAACAACATGTAAGAGGCAACTTCAAGATACTTCAGAAAAAGAAATATTATAAAAAATACATATATACTATGGGCATTTGTTCAATTACTGGTAGTCTGAAAAGGTAAAAATAAAGAATGCCTAGACAATAATGGGCAATAATTTATGCTATTTTTTATACTCTTAATATATTGTCAGTTACTTACCTGGAGCATTAAATGTGTTTAAGAATACTTTCTAAATGAGTAATAACCTTCTTTAAGATACTATACAAGAGCTTAATTAGAAACAAAGCAAAAAATAAAAAACAGACAAACTTACAATGATCGGAATTTTCTCTTTGGGTTTTGCCAGTTGCTTGGCCAACAAATACTGTTCCATCCCAGGTTTTGCAAATCCAGGAAATCTAATCATGAGGACAAATGCTTGTGAGTCTTATCCTTTTCCTTGTAAGAATTCTATAGCTCTCGTCCACATTTACTTAATACAGCAGTTTGAACTTGTTCTGTCTTGCAGATGTACCAGAACTAGGAAACTAAGGTAAATGAAACCTGACGTAATCAGATTGTTCAACAGCCAATTAGTCATTTAATTAAGCTTTATCTGGTAAGAGGACAGTTTGACTCCAGAAGGTGTGATATTTATGGGTGCTCTATTTGCTTGATCTGAGACACTCTATCACCACTCGGAGACCGAAGGGCAGACTAGAAACTATCCCGCAGGTACAGAGACAGAAAGAAAGTACTGAGCGTATCAGTTTAGATGACTCCACGGGGTGAAGGCCACACGCTAGCATTTTACATTCAAATTAAAGCACTTGTCCACATTCTCCCTCAGGAGGCCACAATTACCCCAAAGAAACTGCCACTGTTCTAAGTACTTGTGCCATTTTCTTTGGAAACTGTCTTCAGAACCTGTCTTCTTAGAGACCTCAAACATAATAAACTTGGCTATTTCCAGAAATCAAATCTACACCCAAGGCAAAATTCTAAAATGGAAGAAAAGGTGGAATCAATGTATACCCACCCAAAGCGCAACTTCTAAAGAAGACAAGATTGAGTTTTAAAATTAAAAAAAAAAATAAACAGGGGGTAAAAATGCTCATAAAGCAAAACACTTAAAATAGGAAAAGAAATCTTATTTCTACAAAAACCAGCTGTATTACATCTGATTTCATTCCTAAACCAAGCTAAAGGCCAATGTGATGCTCACAGGGGCTCATATCGTTTCCTTCACCTCCCTGGGCTTCAGTGTCTCCAAGAGTAAAAGAGCTCATATGTACCACAAAGGGGTGTGAGAGCACCATGAGAGAAAACACACAAACTGCTCTGCACAAAGCCTGGTCATGGTAACAGATCAATACGCAGTAAAACATTTAAAAGAAAAAGTTATCATTATTATTTTTAGCTTTCCTGTGATGTCAGCAATGAAACGATATGTCATGACTTGATAAAGATAAAAGAGTATTTGGCAGATCATTAAATGGAACATATATTTCACTTAAAAAAAAAAAAGCTTCCAAGCTAAGAGCCAAATAAAAAAATAGACACAATCAAATCATGCCCCACACTCTGTGATCACTAGAAAGAGAAATAGCCTCTCTGTCTCATCACAGCCTCTCATACGAGAGGCTCCCCCCCTCCCACCCGTTCCCCCAGCTCTTACACCTACTTGTTAAGTGGCAGCTTCATGGAAGAGCTGGTGGCCCGGCTGTTTCCTCGCTGAGCACCTCCTGCTTCTGCAGACTCTGAATCCTTGAAGTAGGGAGATGACTTGGGCTCATCCCAGTCTTCGTCCCAGTCATCGTCATCACCAGTTGCTGGAGGTGAGAACAGAAGATTGTCGGTAAAGAGAAATCAAATAAAGACGGGATGACTTAATTTTCTGGTAACAGCTACCAACTGGGTTAACCAATTTTTTAAAGAAGAAGAAAAGGGTACATGCTCTGTTGTTATGCTTGTGAGTTACAGTTGTGAGTCTTGAGGATTCTGCCTTTTGGCACAAAAGACAAGTCAGAAACAACTTAAGAGGGCTGTTGATCCAAGTAACTTCAGATAAATGTCAACGATAAAAACACTCTGGAGGGCCTTCCCTGGTGGTCCAGTGGTTAAGACTCTGTGCTTCCAATGCAGGAGGCTCAGGTTCAATCCCTGGTCAGGGAACAAAGACCCCACATGCCAGGTGGTGAAGCCAAAAGATGCCAAGCAAACCCTTGCTGGTGCGCAGGGAAGGTCTGCTAGAGGCCTGGCTATGCGATCCTGCTCTTAGTCAGGTCTGGCTCTCTGCAGCCCCATGGACTGTAGCCCGCCAGGCTCCTCTGTTCATGGAACTCTCCAGACAAGAATACTGGGGTGGGTAGCCCTTCTTTTCTCCAGGGGATCTTCCCAACCCAGGGATTGAATCCATGTTTCCTGTGTTTCCTGCACTGGCAGGTGGATTCTTTACCCCTGGGCCACCTACACATTGATAAACCTAGCTTTATAAACTTGCAAATAAACAGGTCAAATACCCTTTAAGTCAAGAGACTGGGGAGGACAAAAGGGTGGCAGATCTTTGAAAAGGAATTGTGTAACACTAACAATAACGCAGGCCAGAGACAGACGAGGGGGTGGAGGAGAAAGAAAGAAACCAGGACAAGCAGGGAGTGCACCAGCGCCGGGAGCCTGACGTCTAGTGATCCCCGTGTCCACTGGGGTGCTGCCAGCCTTCCTCCCACCCGCCCCCCGCCGCTGTTCTCTGCCTCCGTCTCCCACCTCTGAAGGCCTGAGGCGCCCCTTCAGCACTAGGCAGGGAAGTGCCCTGGGATCTCCTCCCTGAGACTGCCACCACGAGAAGCCCAGAGACAAATGTCAAAAGGAAAAAGAAAAGACTAGAAGGTATCAGAAGGATTTGGGCCAGGATTCCAGCGACACCACGTCACTGGAGAAGCGATGTCAGCAGTCTGGTCTGGACCTAGCCCCCGACTCCCAGGCCGGGTGGGAGCTGGAAAGCAGCACCTGTGCCCTTCAAGGCTCCCAACCCACGCCTCCTGGTGCTCAGCACACTCAGTTCTGGGCGCAGTGAGCTCAGACAGGGGTCATTACAAAACAATGGGCGGGTCTCTTAATTTCAGAACAGACATAAAGAACCTTTCTTAATTCCTGAACGGTTTCTCCTTTTAGAAAGTCTTCCTTTGCCTCAGTGTTTCCATTAAGCACCGGGGAGTCAAACAGGCAGTTCAGGAAATGACAGAACAGCTAAGTCAGAGGTCATAAACCGCAGGTGACAACCACAGTCAATCCATGTGCTCATTTTCTTTGGCCAGAGATTTAAAAACAAATGTGTGTTAACAGTGAGGATTTTAAAGTGGAAAGATGACAAAAAAATCGAGATTTCCAGCCTCTCTGAAGGAACACCAGCTCAGTACTCCTGCGGTGGCATCAACCCACTGCCCACCTCTGTCCTCCGCAGCCCCACAGGGTCGCTCTCTTGTTTCACTTTATGAACCTGGTCCCTGCAATCATTTGCATGTGTGACAAGGTTCTCCTTGAGGGAAGCGAGAGTGGACTAGAGTATAATTACCTCATTAGGATTCAGAAGAGTCAGTTTGCCATTAGTGAGTGAGACCACAGTTCCTGTGATTAAACCCCTTCGACACAGATGCCCTCTAAGGGTGCGCCTCCCCCCACCTGGTCCTGGGATGCCCTCTAAGGGTGCCCCTCCCTCTCACCGCCTAGTCCTGGGATGCCCTCTAAGGGTGCCCCTCCCCCTCACCGCCTGGCCCTGGGATGCCCTCTAAGGGTGGCCCTCTCACCTGGTCCTTGGTAGGCCTGGGGATGGCCAAAGGCCGAGTCCCAGTTGTTGGCAGCGCTTCTCTGGGCTGCGGCCCCCTCTTGCTTGGCTCCCCAGCTGTCTGAGCTTTCCCAGTTTGCAGGTTTGGAAGCATTCCAGGCTGACCAGGGGTCATTGCCACTGCTGACCTGTTGTTAGGGGTAAAAAAAAGGAGAGGATATTTGTGACTTCTAGAAAGCACTACTCAATTCAGTAGGAAGCAATTGAATAGGGGTGCTGAAAAAAACTGATAGAAATGTAAAATAATTAAAAAATAAAATTTTAGAAACATGTAGGCAAGCACAAAAGCAGCACCAATCGAATTTTACTGCTAGCAATTTGCCGTGTTTGCTCAGGAACTTTACAACTGTTAGCAGAGAAACTCTCTCTTTGCCCCTTCCCCCAAGTAACGGCTTTTCTGAACCTGCTCTCATTCTCATGCGTGTCTGACACTCCCACTGTGTAACAGAATATGTGACATATTCATAAATAACAACTATTTTCTATTTTCAAAGCTGACCTGAACAACACTGTGCCGTCTCTATCTCTTTGCATGCTTTTTCCCCCCACTTAATATTATATTTTTGAGATTATATATGCTAATAATATGCTTTATTGACCATAACTGCTTGATAGTAATCAATTGTATTTTTAACTTTTAATTTTTATTTCAAAAGGTATTATGTTCCCAGCTAAAAAAAATCAAAAGAATAAAAGGATATGATATATAAAAGCATTCCTACCACCTTAAGATGCCAGTCATTCTCTCAGAGATGACGACTCCTAACAAAGTCCTTTGTACATACTCACACATGCCATGCAGTGAGATTATTTTTGCTTTAAACATGTTCTAAGTGAGTCCCAACTGCACTTTCTGCCCTGCACGTCTCGTTTTTCCACAGCCTGAAACATTCTCCTAGTATTAATACGATGACCTTCTTTTACGCGACTCCTTTGTGTTTGTTTCCCATCATCTAAACAGCACGTGCTGATGCTCACTTAACTTGTTTGCAGTGTTTTGCTAATGACGCTGTGGTGTACATCCTTAGACATCTTTCCTCACATTTATGTGAAATTCCCGGAAGAAAATTACTGGGTAATGAAAGTATGCATTTATTAATAAAACTGATAAGATTTTGTCAAACTGCTTTAGAAAGAGATCGTAGAGTCACCTTCCTACACTCCTACCACCTGCCAAGGGGTGGCGTCTTGCATAAAACAGGGCTATCATGCCAAGTTATTTTAAAAATATTTTCTCCCATTATTCTTTTGCATAATTTTATACTTTATTAATGTTATAAATAAAATTTTTGAATGGGCAATACATGCCACCCTATTTCAAGGAATACTGGAGTAAGAGAAGCCAGAGGCAACCACAGGTATTTTTTTTGTTTCCTTGATTTTTAAAATAATTTACTTTTAATTGAAGGATAATTGCTTTACATTCTTGTATTGGCTTCTGCCATGCATCAACATGAATCAGCCATAGGTATACACATGTCCCCTCCCTCTTGAACCTCCTTCCCCACCTCTCTAGGTTGTCCCAGAGCCCCAGTTTGAGCTCTGAGTCATAGAGCAAATTCCCGCTGGTGATCTATTTTACATATGGTAGTTTCCATGCTATTCTCTGCTTCTTTCCCACCCCCTCCTCCCCCCATTAAGTCCACAAATCTGTTTTCTCTGTCTGTGTCTTCACTGGTGCCCTGCAAACTGGATCATCAGTACCATTTTCCTAGAGTCCATACATATGCATCAGTATACGACATTTGTTTTTCTCTGACTTATTTCACTCTGTATAATGGGCTCTAGGTTCATCTTAGATTTTTAAATTTTAAATCTTCAACCTGTATGGAACTGACTTTGGTATAAGAAATAATATAGGAATCCAGCTTAATTTTTTCCTGTAGTCATCTGTTGCCCTAACATCATTTAATGAATAATCCATTCTCTCCCCACTGATTCACCTTTGCCATACCCTGGACTTGGGACTATTTCTGGGACCCTTTCCTACAGTCTATTCCTCTAATTGGAGAAGGCAATGGCACCCCACTCCAGTACTCCTGCCTGGAAAATCCCATGGACGGAGGAGCCTGGTGGGCTGCAGTCCATGGGGTCATTAAGAGTCAGACATGACCGAGCATCTTCATTTTCACTTTTCACTTTCATGCATTGGAGAAGGAAATGGCAACCCATTCCAGTGTTCTTGCCTGGAGAATCCCAGGCACGGGGGAGCCTGGTGGGCTGCTGTCCGTGGGGTCGCACAGAGTCGGACACGACTGAAGCGACTTAGCAGCAGCATTCCTCTAATACCAAACTACTTTGGAGCCCACTAGACAGAATGCCATATGGTAAAGTTTGTACTTTACCATAACATCTTTTATTATTTTTACAGTGAACTTCAGCATCAGTTTTCTGTTTTTAAAACTAAAACAACCTTCAGTTTTAGGATTAGAATGTCAGTGGTAAAGAATCCACCCATCAATGCAGGAGATGCAGGTTTGATCCCTGGGTCAGGAAGATCCCCTGGAGAAGGCAATGGCAACCCACTCCAGTATTCTTGCCTGGAGAATCCCATGGACAGAGGAGCCTGGTGGGTATAGTCTGTGGGGTTGCAAAAAAGTCAGACACGACTTAGTGACTAAACAACAACAATAAGAACATGTCAAGTTTAGAAAACGTGATTTCATTTGAACCTTAAATTTGTACATAAATTTAGGGAAAACAAATAGTGCCTTAAAATTTCTTTTCAATGCTGAAATCTATTAATTCAAGGACATGGAATAGCAAAGTCTTCCTTCTCACATAAACAAAACAAAATGAAACAAACCTGATATTAGAGAGAGAGAGAGGAAAGGTTTGCAAGACAATTACCCAAATGGCCTCATATGCCTCTCTAATATTTTAGAATGCCACTGTGGTTGGGTTTTTTTCTCACTCCTCACCATTTGATACACGGGGGGATAACTGCCAGCCACCTACCAGAAGCATCAACAACAGGGCACATGTTTTACAAGAGGAAATGTGATTGCATTCTAACATCTCTTGTACCTTCAAGAAAAAAGATGACGTTACTAATGATTTTGCTCAACGTCAAATATTAACACGAGAAAGACATTTCATCCATATGACTGTCAATTTCTCAAATACACGGCTGACAAGGTGCTCCTCTCAAGCCACTCTAGCGGGTTCTGGAAAAGAAGGCTGTTGCGCTGAGAGCTGGCCAGTCACACGGCAGTTAAGAGAATGCCTTCCTCCACAGCTTTCTTGTGGGGAGGGAGTGGGGGCACAGATACTCTGTGCTCTCCAGACTCTAAACCAGGAGGTTTTGTTTTCACAATAAAAACTTCAAAAGGGCTGCAAATTCTGGATGGTAACATGACAGGAAGTACAGATATCCGTCTGGCATTTCTAGAAACTGCTGAGGAAAAGGAACAGAAGAGCTGCAATCTAGAACCACAGAAAGTCCAGCCCCACTGGAGAGTAAGACTGTTGGCAAACCCTCAGAGAAAGGCATTGCATCAACACCGAGGAACAAATGGGACATGAAATTCACAGCAAGTATCCTAAAAAAACTGAAACACATAACATGATACTCTTTGAAAAACTACTTCATTACTAAATTGTTTATAATCAGTGCATC
>SJYF01001098.1:3090991-3105271 GCA_006410515.1 Procapra przewalskii | reverse complement strand
AACCCCCACTCACCCCCAGGAATATTCCTTCTATCTTGTTTCAACTTGACTTGTGCTGATAAATCTTTCAAACCTGACCAACTAGAAATCTCCCCAAGTTCTGTCACTAGAGCCCCTCCTCTAACAGAAGTACTGAACAACCAGCTCCCGAAGCCTGCCGGGGTCTGCCTCCCTCTGAACCCGCTCTCCCTGTACTTTGGCCTCTGGCTCCTCTGCTCTCCACCCCCAATAACCCTGCTGTCCCCTGACTGCAGGCATCTGGTCACACGACCGTCCGAGCCTCTCCTCTGCTTTCTGCCAGCTCTCCTTCCTCCTTCTACCCAGCGAGGTCTTCATCCTCTTCTTTTCCCTCCCTTCATGGTAACAACATCCGCCTCCCCAACCAACTCAATTGCATTATTTCAAAACCTTTCACTAGACCTCACTGACCTCAGGATGGATTCTAAGCTCATCAGTACATTGATCAAAATCCTACCTTTTCCTTCCATGACTTCCCCATCCTCACTAGTCGCCACTGATCCTCACTCTGTGCGTCAGCCTGCAATCCCCAGGCTTCCCCACATCCTTCCCTTTGTTCACGCTCTACTCTCCATCTGTGCACCAAGCCTGCAGGAAAGCTGTGCATCTCACAAATACATGTAAAAGGGGGGCAAGGATGAGAACAGTGGCCCACTGGCTGCATTTTAAATCCCCTTATGAAACTGTGCAGCAGACTCGGGTTCGATCCCTGGGTTGGAAAGATCCCTGGAGACGGGAAAGGCTACCCACTCTAGTATTCTGGCTTGGAGAATTCCATGGACTGTACAGTCCATGGGGTCACAAAGAGTTGGACAGGACTGAGCCACTTTCACTTTACTTTATGAAACTGTAGCAATTTGACTCAAGTAAACAGCCCACAGGTTGAATGTTAAATCCCTTTATGAAACTGTTGTGATTTGACTCAAGTAAACTTCTCGTGGGTGCAGTGGTTAAGAATTTAAGTTCTAGAGCTGTCTATCTGGGTTTGAATCCCAGCTTTACTGCTTACTAACTGTATGAACTTGGCCATTTACTCCATCTCTCTTAGTTTCCATACTTACTGAATGGGTATAACAACATTAACTTCCTCACAGGACTTTTGTAAGGATTAAATGACGTAATGCATATAAAACATCTCACAGGGTATCTAGCACATACAAATTCAGCAGAGGTCATCTTAACATGGCTCATTTAGAACATAAAGAAAAGCCTGATGACTGGTAATCTTTGAGTAAATCCCCACTAGTTTATACTTTATGGCAAAACATTTCTGTCTCCTTTCTCTTTCTTATATGTATCTGAAGGAAACAAATCTTTGGCTAGAATAGAAAGTATTTTAAGTGCCTATAATCACCTAAATAAAAGTTAATGTGATCTGGCATTGTTTTGAAAATATAATTGATGGTCTTTTCCCCTAAAGATCAAAAGCAACTCTTGATTCTTGGGGGTTCTGGCGCATTTTCTGTGTGCTGAATGCTGAGACCTTGCTTTTCTTCAAAGCCTTACCCCAGCTGCAATGAACTGGGCTATAGAACGAGCAGTTTAATGATCCTTTGGCCTCTGACTTCTTTGCTCTCAATTCCAAGAACCCCTTCTGTCTCTCACCTGCAGACATCTGGCGGCTCGATAATGCATTCTGCTCCTCTGCTAAGGTCTCAAGGGTCCTCTCCTTTCCTTTGCTCCCAGGCTTTCCCTCTCTCTCCTTTCTACTGAGTCATCATTCTCTTCTGGGCCAGCCCTCCCTTACAGCATCAAAACCATCCAGACTGTCAACTCCATGGTTAAAAATCCTTCATTAGACCTCACTGTCCATGGAATAAATTCATCAATCAAGTCTTGTTGAAAGTCTTAGCTGAAAGGTCTCCAAGGTATAAATCCCAATCACCCTTTCAGTTCCTATATGTCCCACTTTCTATGTTGCCATGTTCCCAAGAAGACCTTTATTTAGTTAGATACTTTATCAGAAACAACACCTCGCTTGGGGGAAAAGGATTAGTTCTAAGGGTTTCAAATTGAATTTTACCTTATTTATGGAAGGAGAAGGAGAAGATGAAGAAGGTGGTGATTGGCTGAGACTTTCAAGACAACCAATCTGAGCCAAAATATCCACCTTAAAATAAAAAAAGGTGCTCAGTAAATGAAGGGTGGGGGGAAAAAAAGAGTATACCGAAGCTAAAAACAGCAAATGCATAGCAGGGCTAAGTTCAGCAGAAAATTCCAGCATGCCACTCATGCACAAACATTACCTGCAGAAACCAAAGCCCCTACTGTATAGTAGTGGGTTATCCTCCATGCATTAATATATATTCTAAAGACTGTTATTGTCACAACACAGTATCACTGAAGTACTAAAAGTAATTATATGCAGCACAGAAGGAATGGAACAAATATCATGCAAGTCATACAGTCACAGAAAAAGAACTCCAGGGGAAAACAATGTCAAGCTTTAAAAAATGTCAGGATGTTGAACTAGTGCTTTCAAAGCCACCAGATGTGAGATGAGCAAAGCTTCCTGGAACCTGAGAGCCACAAAGAACCTACCCAGGACCAGCTAAGAGCACAGAACAGCCCGCGAGGCCTTGAACGCTGTGAGCTCCTGAGCCCGCTGACCACCTAGGTGTGCAGAATTGACTTGAGAGATAACCGATACTCTCCCCGGAGCTAGGCAGTGGCCAAGTCAGCATCGCTGAGGAGGACAACCTTGGAGCCCAACTTCCAGGCCTCGAATCCCAGCTCCACAGCTATCTAGTAGGGAAGTCATGGCTATTAACATTTATATAGTGCTCGAGAGCGTGCTTTCCAGGCATAACTTCCTTCTGGAGAAAGTGGTGGTATGATTTCCATTTTGTAAACGTAAGTAAATTTGGTTTTGGAAATCAACTAATAATACACAAAGAAGACAATCACGATGGAGTAACCGGGATCCACTGAAAACTAAGAGACGTTATATGTGAAGCTGTCTTCAGACCACTGGCCAACAGGCAACAGGGGACCTGACACCTACCTAGAGAGACTTTCCAGGCCTCAGGTCAGGGACGGAGGATCCACACAAAGACCGCTGGTCTCTGTGAATTGAGGAGACAGAGCTGGGAGTCTGGGGCAGAGCAGTGAGGAGAGCGCGGCACAGAGGCCCCAGAGACTGGGTGAAGCGGTGGGGACGGGATCCCAGGTCTAAGGCTGCGTACTGATCAGCACACCCTTATGAGGAAGAGACCACACGAAGGGCTAAGTATCAACCTCTAGGCAGGGCGGATCTCAACAGCCAGCATGGAAAACCTCAGGATTCAGGATTCACAGGGTGTGATATCAGGTACGGAACCGCAAAGGCTTTTGGCTTGGAGAGAGAGACAAAAATATCCCTAGGCTGAACGTTGCTCTGGCCCTACCCTAAGAAGCTTACACTGGAAGAATTAAACTGTTTCCTAAGTAACTTCCTTTTTAAAGAAAAACAAAAACCCCACTAGTCTGCAACCACTGGCCACAAAAATAACAGGATCTGGTTTTGTTATATTTTGCTACTTAGCTGTACTTTGCTTCTTAGATGACATCCTTGGGCCACCAGGACATATAAGAATCAAACACTTCTGACAACAGGAGTCGGTGAACGTGGGCAAGGGCCTGTTTAGAAAACCACAGCAACACTGACTTGACTCACTGGTTTCCCAGGATGTTCTTATGGATTCAGAGGAAATCAGGTCTTTTGGTTCAACTGGTTTTTCTGTTCTTCAAGACACAGTCTGGGAAGAACTCCTCACTGCCCAGATCACGAGACTGACAGTGCAGCGAGAGAAGGCAGAGACAGGTGACGGACGCCCGCCCTTCTCTGTGTCCACCCGAACTAGGTCAGACCTCGGCTATGAGGCCAAAACCGAGGCCTGAGAATCAATGCAAAAGGTGACTTATATTTCACTACGGTTGCTTTCTGCCGGGCTTTCTACCAAACTAGCGAACAAGAGTACAAACAATATCTGGGAAGGTTCACCAGGTGCTGACGAGCAAGTAGAGCCCCCGCTGACCTCCTGGTTCCTGACAGGGGATGCTCAAAGTTCAGTACAGGCCAACACGAGTCATTCAGTCTGACAATCTACCAGGTAAGGAGAGTCAGTAATCGGGACTCACCACCTTGTGTATTATCATCTGGGGAAGGTTTTGGAAGCATTCGTAGGTCTACCTTATCACCACGCAAGGAAATTCTCGTGTGTGCCTCAGTCACACACGTCTACACCTTGCTGGTTACGCTGTCACGGCTGTTCACACTGCTACACCCTAATATATGGTATCCTGCTTGGAGGGAAAGAAGGAAGGAAGGCACTTCCAGAGGAAGACTTTGTCCAGGGGCATACAACAAAAATGAACAGAAAGTAAGTGGGTTTGTGAAAGCCGAGGTTATGCTGTTTTGGTTTGCTTTTTGTGACTCATCTGCCTGATTGAGACATAACGTCTTTATCTGACATTTCTCATTCATCAGATGTTTAATAACCATGTGCCAATTGTGTCAGGAAATAGGGATAGTAAATAATGTGATTCCTTTGTAAGCCAAGAGTATTTCAATCAGCTTCTGATAAAGGTTTAATTCTCTTTCTCAAAAAGGCCCACAAAAAGTATAAAGATGTCTTAAGTAAAAAGCCTAATCATTTCAGCTCAAAACACAGATAGAACTTGTAAAATTTCCCATTTTGTTGTTTATAGATCTTTTGCTAAAAGGACATCACTGAATTCTACAGATGAACCTCTACTGACTTAAAAAGCAATCTACAGAAATATAAAAACTTACATATTGTTTTAAAAATAAGGCTAGATCACAACAACATTCTAAATCCACTTGCAGCCAGTCACATCAGTACTACTGATTAGAAATTACCCCCTCAAAGCTTAAATAGCTTACTGTTCAGTCACTAAGTCATGTCTGGTTCTTTCTGACTCCATGGACTGTAGCACACCAAGCTTCCCTGTCCTTCACCACCTCCCAGAGCTTACTCAAACTCATGTCCATTGAGTCGGTTATGCCATCCAACCATCTCATCCTCTGTCATCCCCTTCTCCTCCTGCCCTCAATCTTTCCCAACAGCAGGGGTCTTGTCCAATGAGTTGGCTCTTCGCATCAGTTGGCCAAAGTACTGGAGCTTCAGAATCAGTCCTTCCAATGAATATTCAGGGGTGTTTCCTTTAGAACTAACTGGTTTGACTTGTTTAATATCCAAACTATTAAAAATAACTGAACCCCTACTAAGTACCACATATAAACACTCTAGAACTTTTTTTTCCATTTACTCTTTGCAACAATTCTGTGAGGTCTTTACACAGAAGGAAACTGAGGGACACAGAAGCTAAGTCAGTCACCCTGAGTCATACAGTAAGATGGGATCTGGAAATAAACTCCAGCCAAGGTCTGGGATCAAAGCCAAGTGTGTTCCTGCCCTTATGCATCTGAAGGATGCAAGACACTCCTGTCATAACTATAGCTCACAAAGGCACTCAGGGTTTAAAAAGTAGAATGAAAAAGAGAGTACAGAAATAAACAACATTTCAGAGAAACAGAAATGGAAAAGTCAGGAGGAGAAACTAGATTTGCGGGGAAATAACGAGCGATTCTGTTCAAGCAGAGTTTGAGATACAGAGGAGACAGGCGAATAGAAATGCCGAACACAAAGCTGGACATTGAGCAAACTATAGAGAAAATTCAGGATTGGGGGATATTTATAAGGGGAATTCTCTGCCCAGCTAGAGAGGGTAGAAGGAGATGGTTTGAACAAAAAAGGACAAGCAGAATGAGGTTGTTCCCTGGAGAGGGAAGAGATGAGAAAAGGAAAGTATTTCTTAAACATCTCCCGTGAGTCCGACACCACTTACACCAGTGGCCTGGTCCTCAGACAGTTCAGGAAGCAGCCTCGACTTTTGCAAGTGGAGCCAGACTGTCAACCCAGCTCTAAGGTCAAACCTTACATCGGTTTTCCCACCACAACAACCTGCGCGGAGTGGAGGAAGGATGGGATGGGAAACCAGGGAACAGAAGAACAGACATCCATGGGGAACTGGGATTAAATGTGATAAAAAGCAAGAATTTTAACAAAAGGAGAAGTAGTTTATTCCAAGTATGTATATCTTTCTAGTATTTCAAAAGGATAGAAAAATAAACCCCTCAAAAGGGGTTTATTAAAATAAGGGGTTTAGAAAAATAAAACCCCTCAATCAAAAGCTTTCAGATAAAACATCTAGCTTTATACACCTTTCAATTAGTGTTTAAGCGCCACTGTTCTTTTACTTCAGTTCAGTTCAGTCACTCAGTCATGTCTGACTTTTTGCGACCCCATGAACCACAGCATGCCAGGCCTCCCTATCTATAACCAACTCCCGAAGTTTACCCAAACTCATGTCCATTGAGTCGGTGATGCCATCCAACCATCTCATCCTGTCATCCCCTTCTCCTCCTGTCCTCAATCTTTCCCAGCATCAGGGTCTTTTCCAATGAGTCAGCTCTTCACATCAGGTGGCCAAATTATTGGAGTTTCAGCTTCAACATCCGTCCTTCCAATGAACACCCAGGACTGATCTCTTTTAGGATGCACTGGTTGGATCTCCTCGCAGTCCAAGGGACTCTCAAGAGTCTTCTCCAACACCACAGTTCAGAAGCATCAATTCTTTGGTGCTCAGCTTTCTTTATAGTCCAACTCTTGTATCCATACATGACCGCTGGAGAAACCATAGCCTTGACTAGACGGACCTTTGTTGGCAAGTAATGTCTCTGCTTTTTAATATGTTGTCTAGGTTGGTCATAACTTTCCTTCCAAGGAGCAAGCAAACAAAAACATTTCATTAATTTCTAAAGAGTAAGTTCTGTAAAGATTCAGTGATTGAAGAGTTTTTAAAAAGACCTATAATGAGAACCTTTTTATAATTATATAATTTAAATACTAACAACTGGGCGAAAGCCAACATGAGGACAACTATTAACATACGTTTTGCAATGATACCTGAGATTTATTTTCACCAGCAAGCTAATACATTCTGGAGGCACAGCTACTAACAGGAAGTGCTCCTGAATCTGTAAAATACCAGAAAAACGACTAATAATGAAACCACCAATAACCACTAAAAACTATTCTTTTTTAAAGGTATTGTAATAGCTGTTCTCATCCACCTTAAAATCTGTACTAGAAAAAGAAAAAACAAGAATCTAATTCATTTCTTAAATATCTTTCAGTAGGTTTTCTACACAGTTTGCAACTGAAGTGTGTGTATATATATATATATGGTTGTATTTTGTGGTATGTATATATTTATTTTATTTTTAAAATTTTTTTTGTGCTGAAATGTAAAAGTTCCCACTGTAACCATTTTTAAGCGCACCGTTTCATGGCATTAATTACATTGTCAGTGTTGTGCAGTCATCATTAGCGTTTTCATCAAACTCCCCTGTCCCGTGTATGTATTTAAACACAAGAAAGGTAGCACTAGCCGTAGAGAGTAAAGGCGCGATCATCCACGTCTGCACATCTGCAGCTACCCTCGTTCTTCCACCAGCAGCCCCGGCTTCCCGCGGGGCAGCTGTCCTGCAGTCTCCCCGGCTTCCCGCGGGGCAGCTGTGCTGCACTCTCCCTGGCTGGCCCCTACTGTCCTGCAGTCTCTCTGGCCAGCCATTGCTGGATTCCCAGCTCTGCTGTGCAACACCGCTGCAGGGGACCCCTTCTCCTGCCCAGACGCCTGTCTGGTAGCAGAGCGGGGGGCCCGCTCACAGGTGCTGGGTCAGAGAGCAGACACACTTCATGTACTAACACAGACTCTCACACTGTCTTCCAGAAAGCTTCGTGGGTTTATCTTTACCAGCTCCACATCGAAATTGCCTACTGAACATGCCTTTCCTCACATTAGGTGTTAAAACACTTTAATTCTCTGCTAATTTGATAAAAAGAATTTCAAAATGAGCATTTTGCAATATTTACTGGCTCTTTGTAATTCCTTTCCAATGAAAAAAATCTGTTCACCCCTTCACCCGTTTCTTTTTCTGAGCTGTTCATCTTTTCCCTATAGATTTATGAGAGTTCTCTATTAACAGAATTACCTGGTACCTCTGGCACATTAGAAATTCTTTTCCTAGGTGAATATTACTTTTTGATTTAAATGTACCAGCTCTATGGTTGCTATAAATTGTGTTGTGTTTAGAAACACCTTCTACAGTCCAAGGTTATAAAAAAAAAAATGTTGTCTATATTTTTTCCAAGTATTAAAAAAAATAAACAGCTTTATCATTGTCCAAATTAAATTGTTCCAACACATTTAAAGAATAATGCATTGTATTCCTTTGACATTTATAGTCTAGTCTATGGCACAGTCAAGTGGCGAGTCTGTTTTACAGGTAAGGAGTTCCCTCATGTTCTAAACAAGAAAGAAAAAGGTCTCGGTGGGTCGGGGGGCTGCTGCACGAACATTACCTACCACTACGCTAGTCACCGCACTTAACCTCTGCTTGCTCAGTAAGAAGCTAGAACCAGAAGGGGCCCCAACAACCTGACATTAGGAATTTTAAGAAAAACAAAAGGAAGTGCTGCTTTACATATTAAGTTAAAAATGTGTGAACTAACTACTCCAAAATGCAGTATAGCTTCGAAAGTCAAGGAGGGTTCAGATAATTTAAAAAATAACAGGCTCAAAGTAAGTTATTTATGAACATCTGCAGGTGGAATGTAACTTTTTAGAGAGATCTTATTTTATTTAGAGAGATCATATTTTTAGAATATGATTTAAAAGAAAGATACGACAGTCAGAAAGATTGATAAGCAGCAGCTGAATGTGTAGCTTTAACCTGCCTGCGTGGGAAGAAAGCCAAATTCAAAACAAGCGGTGCTGAGAGACTAAAAGGATACTGATCAGGAAGAGTGTGGTGTGCTGAGCTGAGGGCGCGGGGCCTGCCTGACCCATGGGCAGAGGAGAGGGCTGGCTCCTTCCTCTGGCGCACAGCAGGCAGATCCTTTACCCGCTGAGCCACAAGGGACACCCTCCTCTGACACACTTGCCTCCAAACAAACTGTCCTCCGGGGGAGAAGGCAACGCCAGAATCACTAGAAAAGCCCAAGAGGGATATTCCTGGAACAAAAATAGTATTTTCTAACCAACATTCAGAAAATGAAATAATGGAAAAACCTGACAGCAACGTTCTCCAAAGCTACCAATTAATAACAGTATTTATAAAGCACACCACAGTCTCGGCCCGTTTAGATTGTTCGTACATCCCAGACAACTGAGACCACAGATGGCTGTTAAAAATATTTTTACCCTATTTAAGTAAATTCAAATGCTCAGATTAATTAATTACGGTCATGTATTCGGTATTTTGTTACTCCGGGTTTCAGTTTATTTTGTCTTTGCTTTCAAAGGATCTGATTAGATTTAAAGTCAGATTGGACTAGTAAAATCCAACCGTCATAAATTGATTATATTTTCTTTCAACCAACCTGGAAGAAAAAAATTATACTTATGCTGACCAGTTTATATTACATTTACACAGTGAGAAATCGTCTTCATAATACAACAAAATTTGAGATTGATTTTAAATTTGCGTTTGTGAGTTAAACTGCTTCAGCCGATCCTGAGCTAATGGCTGAAATAGGTCCCTGATATGAAAAATAGCTCTATGGTTTTTCCCCTCACTTATTTTATGATCATCTCAATATAATTCCCCGTTACTGAAATGCTGTCCTTTACTTACTAATGCAGTTTCACCGGTGTTTTTGTATCAGCTGGGCTGACTTTGCCCATCTGGCAACATTTGGTGATTGCTGTGAAGGCGGTACTGCAGGCCAGAGATGCTGCTGGTTATCACACGAGGAAGGGTCAGGCCCCAGTGTTAATGGCACCCAGGCTAAGAATCCCTGGTAAAATGTCAAGTAACGTTTAACTGGGCTTCCTTGGTGTCTCAGTGGTAAAGAACCTGCCTGCCAATGTAGGAGACGCAGGAGGTGTGAATTCTATCCCTGCATTGGGACGATCCCCTGGAGGAGGAAATGGCAACCCACTCCAGTACTCTTGCCTGGAGATTCCACGGACAGGGGAGCCTGCAGTCTGTGGGGTCACAAAAGAGTCAGGTACAATTTAGCGACTAAACAATAAGATTTAACTACTGTTTCTTCACATTTTATCTCGAGTAAACTTTAACTGGCCAACATTCTCAGGTATTATATATTAACAAAATATAAGAGAATGCTCAACTATGGTGATAACTTCACCTCCAAATTTTAAATATCTGAGCCAGACTAATTTATAATTCAGGATGTCCACAAAAGCTATTTTAAAATGTATAAAATCTGCAATTAACATTTAGGAACAGTACTTTGAAAAACTCTCTTAAAAGGTTAAGATATAAATCTCCTATAAGCAGATAACTGTGAGATGATTATTAGCCTTTACACTATTTAAAGCCTTTTATGTAGTTAAAAATATCAAGAGATATCTCCTAAAGCCCATTCATTTCTAAAGAGGTAGGAAGCAGTAACATTTTCAGATCCGTCTTCTCAATTTTCTTGTTGACGCTGGCTCTGGATAATCATTTAGCAATAACTGAACCAGGCCAAAGTACTGGAGCTTCGGCTTCGGTATCAGCCCTTTGAAAAAATATTCAGGGTTGATTTCCTTTAGGATTGACTGGTTTTATTTCCTTGCTGTCCAAGCTCCAATACTTCGCCCACTTGATGTAAAGAACTGATTAATTAGAAAAGGCCCTGATACTGGGAAAGATTGAAGGCAGGAGGAGAAGGGGACGACAGAGGATGAGATGGTTGGATGACAGTACCAACTCTATGGACACGAGTTTGAGTAAGCTCCGGGAGTTGGTGATGGACAGGGAAGAATGGCGTGCTGCAGTCCATGGGGTCACAAAGAGTCAGACATGACTGAGTGACTAAACTGAACTGAATCAGGTAGTCACCTAAATTGGTCAAATTCATTAAAATTAATATTAAAATTTCAGTACATTTTTCTCAAATCATCCCGCTTTTCCAAGTTTTCTAGAAGCAGTACAATAACAGTACCAACTACTGGATCTGCAGCTACCTTCCTGTGCGCTGCTCCTGCAAGAGGAGGGGCTCACGCTGGACGCACAAGTCACGATCCAAGGCCACAGAAATCGTGTCCTGCTCCAGCCAGAGTTTTGACACTGACCCCAGAGGACCCTTTTCCTTCCTCACCCTCGCCTGTGAGGATATTTCCAGTTTATCAGGTCTTTGTTCAACATGCCAGACTTTTACAAGCAACTCTCAATGAACACCCTGCCTTCTCACTAATAATCAATGCTATAAAAATAGTCTGCAGCAGGCTTAAGAGGCAAGGTCTTTGTTAGAACCCAGCAAAAGAATGCCACAAACACACCTAACAGCCATTTTGTTCGTGCTTTCAGGGAATGGCAAGAGCTCGACACATCACCAGCTTTCACACACGCGCTCGGCCCTGTCGAGCCAGGGTACGATTACCTGGTTGTTGCTGTTGGTGGCCGATGCATTGGCTTGGGCTGTACTTGCTGACAGGGAGTCGAGGAAGGCTTGGTCAGCCACTGAATTTCCACAAGCAAACTGATCTTTTCCATCACTGGGCAAAATCTGAACATAAGGAAGGACCAGAGTTACTTACTTTCATAGACTATGGAGTCACTTCAGAGGTAGAATCCCTGATGGCAAGTAAGAACTATCAAAAGGTTTCTATTCTTAAAAGGTACGAGCTCAAGAACAACTGCCCTAACGATTCCTTTCTGCAAGTGTGTAGAATTCTTTAGAAAAACGCAACTAATACCAGGATCAGCTTATCACATTTTTCTCATTCTTGTCAGTTTTTAGGGTCCTGAATGCACGGTGTACAGAGGTCAAACATAACATGAGACGCGTGCCTTGGGTTCAGGGACCTGTGAATCCTCTGATAGTGTCTGGAAAGGTGGGGTGCCTGCCTGTGCACGTGTCGGGCTGGCCAAAGAGTTCATTCAGGTTTTTCCAGAAAAGATGTTCTAGAAAAACCCAAACAAACTTTCTGGCCAACCCAACATTTCAGCAATATCATCAGTATTCTCCAGAGCGCTCAAAATTCCCCACTGAACTCTCAGTCAGGACAACAGCCAGCCTTCCCATTTTGCAGGCAGCGGCCAGCACACACCCTCCCAGGGCACGTGCTCTCTCTACTAGACGGGAACCCAAGGCAACTCTGCTCCTGAGCTACACTCCAGGTTTACTCACAGGCTACCAGGCAGCCTCAGTTTCTAGCTGTCACCGGGGATGAGAGAGGCAAGCTCACCTTGGACCCAGGGCTCCGTTCTGCGTGACCTACGGACAGCCAGCAGGGGGCGCCGGGAGGCTGACTCAGAGAGCCTTGGTCAGCTGGGTGGGGTGTGTCCCCACAGCATCCTTGGCATGTATCACTACAGAGCTTACACCTGGCAACAGCTCACTCAAGACCCTGGGTCTTGGACAATGGGAGAAGGAACTGACAGAGAGGTCCTAGATTAGCACAAGGAGGAGAAAGTGACCGTGGAGTCTGCTACTTAAACTCTGTGAGTCCACTCTACAGTACACAGTATGGTAAGCAGCAGCTACAACACAAGTATCAGCAAAGGAAAAACAGACTTTTATTCAGAGCAACTAAAAGTTGCTATCCTTGGAAGGAACTTCAGCTAAGTATTTGGAGTCACTCTTTGGCGTATAAGTCTGTAGGTAATATTTCTTCTTGGTTCTACTTCAGTGAATTTTCTACTTTTTATATAATCAGCAAGTATTATTTTTACAATGGAATTAATTTCATTAAAAATAAAATTACTTTCATTCTTGTCCTTTAAGTTGATAATTCGTAAAAACGCATGTGACAAAGAGCAGGTTAAATTATAAACAAGAGTAAATTCTTACCTCGACATAGTCTGTTGGAACAAGCCCCCGTTCTCCTTTGCTGTTTCTTCCTTCCAGCCATCCTCCACCAACATCCTCAAAAAGGTTAAATAGAAAAAAAAGACTATAGTTGGAATTTCCTGCAGAAATTTGGCTTTGGGAATTGTTATCCATAAAAAAAGTAACATTAACCCATTAACCTTTTCATTCCCATGGGGCTAACGCTGTTAAAAACTTCAAATTCTTAAGCTTTCTCTTTATGCCAGAAAAGGATATAATTTAAAAATGAGAAAAATCAAACGTAAACAATAATTGATCAGAGAGAGAGAAACAGAATGCCAAGATTTTGTAATTTCTTTCTGTTGACTGGTCTGTGGTAGATTACACAAATGGTTTGCAGCTCCGACTGTCAAGGGACAGAATGCACCCTCATTTCCAGAACATGCACTATCCTTCATGACCTCTTCAGCCAACAGACTGAGGTGGAGGTAACACGGGGTGAATACAGAGCCAGCCTCGAGAGGCTCTGCACACTTCAGCTCACTTTTTTTTTTTTTCCCCAAAAGAGCTGGTATTTGGGTTGCCAGATGATGACAGAGACAAGGCTCCGTCTCCCTGTTGGCCCACCCAAAGCCAGCTGACCCCCAGCAGGAGAAGTGCCAGACAGAGGAGGTCATGGTGGCCTGCTCTACCCTAGCGCTGTACTGGGCGATGCAGGCCCATGGGTGAGCCCAGGTCAGAAGAATCACCCGGCTGGCTTGTGGATCCCCAAACAACAACAACTGACTATTTAAGCCACTAAGCTTTGGGCTTGCCTGTTATTTAGGAAAACTAACTGACACACCGTGGTCCACTGGAGAAGGGAATGGCAAACCACTTCAGTATTCCTGCCTTGAGAACCCCGTGAACAGGATGAAAAGGCAAAATGGTAGGATACTGAAAGAGGAACTCCCCAGGTCAGTAGGTGCCCAATATGCTACTGGAGATCAGTGGAGAAGTAACTCCAGAAAGAATGAAGGGATGGCGCCAAAGAAAAAACAATACCCAGCTGTGGATGTGACTGGTGATAGAAGCAAGGTTCAATGCTGTAAAGAGCAATATTGCACAGGAACCGGGAATGTCAGGTCCATGAATCAAGGCAAATTGGAAGTGGTCAGACAGGAGATGGCAAGAGTGAATGTTGACATTCTAGGAATCAGCGAACTAAAATGGACTGGAATGGGAGAATTTAACTCAGACGACCATTCTATCTACTAATGCGGGCAGGAATCCCTCAGAAGAAATGGAGTAGCCATCGTGGTCAACAAAAGAGTCCGAAATGCAGTACTTGGATGCAATCTCAAAAATGACAGAATGATCTCTGTTCGTTTCCAAGGCAAACCATTCAATATCACAGTTATCCAAGTCTATG
>SJYF01001098.1:3049478-3090452 GCA_006410515.1 Procapra przewalskii | reverse complement strand
CTCAGATCATGAACTCCTTTAAGTCTGAATTTGGCAATAAGGAGTTCATGATCTGAGCCACAGTCAGCTCCCAGTCTTGTTTTTGCTGACTGTATGGAGCCAAATTCAGATTTAAATTGAAGAAAGTAGGGAAAACCACTGGCTTCCCTGGTGGCTCAATGGTAAAGCATCTGCCTGCAATGTGGGAGACCCAGGTTCGATTCCTGGGTCGGGAAGATCCCCTGGAGAAGGAAATGGCAATCCACTCCAGCACTGTTGCCTGGAAAATCCCATGGATGGAGGAGCCTGACAGGTTACAGCCTATGGGGTTGCAAAGCGTCGGACACAACTGAGCAACTTCACTTCACAGGGAAAACCACTAGACCATTCAGGTATAACCTAAATCAAATCCCTTATGATTATACAGTGGAAGTGAGAAATAGATTTAAGGGACTAGATCTGATAGACAGAGTGACTGATGAACTATGGACAGAGGTTTGTGACACTGTACAGGAGACAGGGATCAAGACCATTCCTATGGAAAAGAAATGCAAAAAAGCAAAATGGCTGTCTGGGGAGGCCTTACAAATAGCTGTGAAAAGAAGAGAGGCGAAAAGCAAAGGAGAAAAGGAAAGATATAAGCATCTGAATGCAGAGTTCCAAAGAATAGCAAGAAGAGATAAGAAAGCCTTCCTCAACAGCTATCAATGCAAAGAAATAGAGGAAAATGGGAAAGACTAGAGATCTCTTCAAGAAAGTCAGAGATACCAAGGGAACATTTCATGCATTGATGGGCTCAATAAAGGACAGAAATGGTATGGACATAACAGAAGGAGAAGATATTAAGAAGAGGTGGCAAGAATACATGGAAGAACTGTACAAAAAAGATCTTCACGACCCAGATAATCACGATGGTGTGATCACTCACCTAGAGCCAGACATCCTGGCATGTGAAGTCAAATGGGCCTTAGAAAGCATCACTACGAACAAAGCTAGTGGAGGTGATGGAATACCAGTTGAGCTATTTCAAATCCTGAAAGATGATGCTGTCAAAGTGCTATACTCAATATGCCAGCAAATTTGGAAAACTCAGCACTGGCCACAGGACTGGAAAAGGTCAGTTTTCATTCCAATCCCAAAGGCAATGCCAAAGAATACTCAAACTACCACACAATTGTACTCATCTCACACGCTAGTAAAGTAATGCTCAAAATTCTCCAAGCCAGGCTTCAGCAAAACATGGACCATGAACTTCCAGATTTGCCAACATCCGCTGGATCATGGAAAAATCAAGAGAGTTCCAGAAAAACATCTATTCCTGCTTCATTGACTATGCCAAAGCCTTTGACTCTGTGGACCACAATAAACTGTGGAAAATTCTGAAAGAGATGGGAATACCAGACCACCTGACCTGCCTCTTAAGAAACCTGTATGCAGGTAGGGAAGCAACAGTTAGAACTAGACATGGAACAAGACTGGTTCCAAATAGGAAAAGGAGTACATCAAGGCTGTATATTGTCACCCTGCTTATTTAACTTATATGCAGAGTGCATCATGAGAAACGCTGGACTGGAAGAAGGCACAAGCTGGAATCAAGACTGCCGGGAGAAATATCACCTCAGATATGCAGATGACACCACCCTTATGGCAGAAAGTGAAGAGGAACTCAAAAGCCTCTTGATGAAAGTGAAAGAGGAGAGTGAAAAAGTTGGCTTAAAGCTCAACATTCAGAAAACAAAGATCATGGCATCCAGTCCCATCATTTCACGGGAAATAGATGGGGAAACAGTGTCAGACTTTATTTTTGGGGGGCTCCAAAATCACTGCAGATGGTGACTGCAGCCATGAAATTCAAAGATGCTTACTCTTTGGAAGAAAAGTTATGACCAACCTAAATAGCATATTCAAAAGCAGAGGCATTACTTTGCCAACAAAGGTCCATCTAGTCAAGGCTATGGTTTTTCCTGTGGTCACGTATGGATGTGAGAGCTGGACTATGAAGAAAGCTGAGCACCAAAGAATTGATGCTTTTGAACTGTGGTGTTGGAGAAGACTCTTGAGAGTCCCTTGGACTGCAAGGAGATCCAACCCGTCCATTCTGAAGGAGATCAGCCCTGGGATTTCCTTGGAGGGAATGATGCTGAAGCTGAAGCTCCAGTACTTTGGCCACCTCATGCGAAGAGTTGACTCATTGGAAAAGACTCTGATGCTGGGAGGAATTGGGGGCAGGAGGAGAAGGGACGACAGAGAAGGAGATGGCTGGATGGCATCACTGACTTGATGGACGAGAGTCTGAGTGAACTCTGGGAGTTGGTGATAGACAGGGAGGCCTGGTGTGCTGCGATTCATGGGGTTGCAAAGAGTCGGACACGACTGAGTGACTGAACTGAACTGGCCCAACCTTCCTGAGTGCTCCTAGATAAATAATGTTAATAAACTAAACAGTAGTATACTCTATGCCAGGAATCCCAGTTTTTAATGCTACCTTTGAAAAATCCTACTGCTTCCCTTATAAGGGCTATCTTAAATTCATAAACCATACACTAATTAGTTAACATCTACCTGAATCTAGATAACATATTCTTTTAAAAAGTCATCTTAAATGACTTTGTCCGTTTCTTGACAACAGCAATTTAAATACTATTTTACCAAGAAATTAAGAGTGCTTCTTCATAAAAAAAACACAGTAAATATAAGCTTTCATGTCTTCTACTAAATATAAGCTTCATGTCTTCTTCTATTAAAAATAGAGCCTATTTACTTATACACACCTGGCATATTGTATAAAACTACATATATTTTTTTCTAACCAGCAATTCTTTTTTTAATCGTCAGTACTGCACAAGCAACAGGAAAGGAATTCATGTGGGTTTGAAAGATCAGCCTGTTAAAAAAATAAAATCTTAAAACATAAATCCTTAAGAGACCAATTTAAATGTAACAGTTCTCTTACCGGATTTGTAATTGTGATGATTTCGCCTTCACTAACCGTCAGTTCATTATTTCCAGGTTCAGCAGAAAAATCATACATAACCCGAGCCTATTGTAAGTAAAGAGAAAAAGAGGAAGTTACAAATGTAACAATAAAAAAAAGAAAAAAAGAACCACCTATACCCCTCACTTTGTGAACAACATGTCATGACCATGGTTGCGGCTGTTTTGGGACAAAGGAAGACGTCGGATCAAAATGATTCATCAGCGCTGTTTGTGAGGAAGAATGACACCAAGAGAGAGAGCCCTGCTCTGCTCTGGGAGGAGGGAGGTTTCTGGTTGCCTCCCACACGGTACGTAGAGATCGGGCCCTGAAGAACTCAGAATAAACCCATTTCAGCAAGGGGAAAAGAGCACCCGTGGCCTTCCTGGCAGGAGGCAAGAAGTGGAAATACAGACACTGTTCATTGTGGGCACACGGACTCTCAGGGGCTGAGGGATCTCCATGGAAGTATGTAAGACGCACAGTCTTCAGATGGATCTCCTGCTATTAAAACTCTCACTGTTCCTTACCTAGGGTAAATTTTGATGGTGCAGCAACCCTAGCCAAAACACAGAAATCTGAGCGGTGTGCAAGACATATTCATGCTCTTCTACTAGAATACTTCCTACTAAGAAGAAGAAAGTGTTGGTTGCTCAGTTGTGTCTGACTCTCTGCAACCCCATGGACTCCAGCCCACCTGGCTTTTCTGTTCATAGGATTCTCCAGGCAAGAGTACTGGAGTGGATAGCCATTCCCTTCTCCAGGGGATCTTCCCGATCCAGGGATCGAACCCAGGTCTCCTGCATTGCAGGTGGATGCTTCACCATCTGAGCCATATGAAGACTTACCTAGGGCTCTGGTATACTTGGGTCAGGGAACCTGAGCAGTTGTGATTTTCAAAATTTTTCTTGCCATGGAATCTGAATCTCATAGAAAACAGACTAAAGGGAAGCTGTTCTGGTTGATGTGAGGTGGGGCTGCTCTTTCAGGCCCTTCCTCAAGCAGATGCTTGAGAGACCAACCCTGAGATGTGGGTTCCTTGGAGTAACTGCCATGCACGTATTCCAAGAGAGACAACCACTGTTGTAAAAAATACATATACTTTTATAATATGTGCATTTAATCCATCTCAAATTCTAAATAATTGTCTTTTCATGGACTGTTTTATAGAAGGAAGTCCATCTTACAAATTGAGACCACCTGTACCTAGGAAACGTGGTTTGTTTTAAACTTATCCTGGTGCTTCCCAGTGGCTCAGCGGTAAAGAATCCACCTGCCAAAGCAGGAGACGTGGGCTCGATCCCTGGTCAGGGAGGATCCACATGCCGCGGAGCAACTAAGCCCGTGTGCGCAACTGCTGAGCCCGTGCTCTAGAGCCGTGAACAGCAGCTACCGGAGGCCCAGTGCCTGGAGCCCGCGCTCCACAACAAGAGAAGCCGCCACAAGGAGAAGCCTGCGCACCGCAACGAAGAGTGGCCCTCGCTTTCCACAACTAGAGGAAGCCCACGTGGCAATTAAGACCAAATAATGAATATAAATAAACAAAATTATATATATGTAAAATTGTTTTAAGAGGCAAAGTGACGTCTGCCTACAGGGTTCATCAACTAGGACTAGCAGGCCTACACTCCTTTGACACGCATTTGCTGCACACCAGCCGCGCGGCGAGAACTGCGCTGGCCAGTGCTTCCTCCACACCTGCTTAAGGACGCCTGAAATGCTTCTAACAGGGGCCAAGGATTCACATCCAGTGGCAAAAGATTACGGGAAAAGATCCCAAATTCTAATTTACTTTGAAATACATCAAAAATAATAAGATGAACTGGTGGAGGAATGCAATAAAGCAGGTACAGTAAGTAAACCTATTTATGGAATCTTGATAGTGGGTTCATGGTGTCCAATGGAAAATGAGTTCAACTTTTCTACATGCTTGAAATTTTTCATAATAAAATGTTGGAAAGAAATGAACAGTAGTGCATGGCATCAGATCCTTTACTTTTACACACTGGGAAGGAGGACTGAGAGCAAGGCTCGGGCAGAGTGAGAATTCTGCAAGTGCCACTGTTTTCCTGAGGTCACTATGGGAACAGTGACCCTGGGCTGAGGTATGTTCCTCACGCAGCTGCAAAAGGAGATAGAATTAGGCTTGTCCGGTTGGGGACTAAAACATGTTTTTAAAAACATGTCCAACCAACCTCAATCCCTCACGCAATGAGGGCAGATAGGAGATAAAGGCCTGAGGAGGGAGGGGGGACTCCCTAGGCCAGGATGCACCCCCAGGACAAGAGCCAGACAAGGAACCCACTGTTTTGATCCTGCTCCTTGAGGATGCGTGAAGGATTTTTTTGATCCACTTAAATCCAACCAACCCTCAGATACAGAATAGCAAAAGCCTCTCTTTTACTAAACTTAACAACTTGGTGAAACAGAATGTGAAACAAGTCAAAAATAAAAAAACGGAAACTCCCCTACACATTTAAATATTACTGAACATCTACCCACGGAAAATGTCTATAAACACTGTAGGTTTATTTTAAACATTGACTTAGGACTTTTTTTTTAAAACCTAAAGATGCTTAAGAATTATAACTGAGACTAACTTTGCGGAAGATTTAAAAAGCATATCCCCAAATGAGCATAAATGTCAACAGAAAAAAAAAAAAAGGCCACTGAGCTGAGAAGAGCAACTCGGTCACTCCAGGTGAGCAGGTTTAGCACAAACTGGAAGCCCGCCAACAGCCACTCCTCTCCTGTCTTATCGCAGCCTCCGGGTCTCCTCACCTTTCCACCCTTGCCGCCACTACAGGACCCACGCAAGCAAAGATGCTGACCTCGATCTCAACTGCCAAGCCACCGACTATTGGTCGTTGAAAGAAAAGGCTGTTTTTCTCACTCCCTTTTCCAGTAGTGGCTGTTCTTCAAGAAACAACTCCAAGCATTTCAAGGGCTAAATTTCCACAGTTCCTGGTCAGTCAGAATTGGTGGCAGCCACTGAGAATGGCTCCAAAATTAATTTTCTTCTATAATTTTTTTTAGAATAGACTATCAGTAAAATTGATACATGCTTTAAAAATGTTCTCCCGAAAATGGGTTGAGGTGTGTTCTCCTGAAACATGACGCACTTGGAGGAAATTTCTAACTGGCCAACTGGACAAGCACTGGGGCTTGAGAAACCTCCAGGACAAAGAGAAACATAAACATAAATTCACTGCGTAGGAATATGTTTCCAAGAAACGAACAGAATGATCTTAAGTCTCTGTGTAACAAAAGGCAATTATACAATCACAAGCAGGAAGAAATCCTTTGGAATACTTACACTAAACCAATCAAACTGTACCATCCACTGCCATGTAACTCTGCCCAGCCTCCACTCCATTCATGCACAATTCTGGAAATACTTGGACCAAGGGAATCCTAAGACCATGTTGTGACCAAACTGCTGGAGGCTGGGATGACTCTAAGAGACTTTCTACCCAGACTCGCCCAGATCAAAGCTTCTTTATGTGGTATATAGAACAATCAGATGAAAGCGTCTGAACAGTTCTTGAATGTGGTGGCATCAAACTAGCCATATCACACACAGCATCACTATTACCCCGATCACTAATATATAAAACATGAGCTACCAGGGAAACAACTTTGCAATTCACATCAAAAGGTTTAAAGAGCATCCAGAACTCAAGAAAAAGACTGGCAACCCACCAGAAAAATGGGCAGAGAAACATGGTTCACAGAAAAAAATAAAGGGTCCTTATACCATTTATGTGTGGGGGAAAAAATGCTCAATTCCACACATAAAGGAAGACAAGTTAATCCGGCAGATATAGCCAGATTTCCCTTTGTTGGGGACTGTACTATTTAAACCTCTGCCAGCAATATGAAACAAATGGTTCTCCTCAGCTTCACAAACAGAATCAATTACCCAACCTTTGTATTTCTGCTAATCCGATAAGTGAGAAATTTTGCCTCAATACAGTTTGCAAGATCCATTTACCGATAGATCCAGAAGTCTCATTTTGAGAATCCGTTCTCTACATACATGTGTGTACCAAGTCATTCAGTGCAGCACTGTTTGCAACATGAAAAGACTGCAGACCACCCTAGCAGCTACTAGAAGGGAACTCATTACATAAACCATGGTATATCATCACAAGAAAATATGTAGCGATGAAAGAGTGGGAACAATCTCTAGGTACTGGCAGAACTACCGTATCATTAACTGAGGAGAGCTAGCTAGCTGCACAACAGGGCGTGCAGTATGCTACTTTTTTCATAGGCAGAAGAATACTTATATTTGCCAGTACTTCCATAAAGAAGCACTAGGTAATTAAGAAATTCTTTTAACATTGGTTGCCTATAGAGATGGGAGAGGAAAATGAGTGGATAAGAATAGTGAGATTTCTCCATTTATTTATCATTTTAACTGTGTACATGTATCACCTGCCCAAGAATTCTAAATGAAGATGGGGTGGGGGGGACGACATCATTTACAGAATCAGCAAAAGATAAACTAGTTAGGAAAAAAGTAAGGAGATGCGTAAGGGAAAACTTTACAATATTCCTGAAAGACACAGAAAATGGGAAAAACTGAGGAGTGCGGCACATTGTTTGCAGAAATTAATCTTCCCGTTCCTATCTGAATGCCCTCTGGGAGGTGACCCTGCCACTCCTCCCAGCAGGAAGCGAAGGCTGCTTTTCCACCTCTTGACTCTGGACTCGTTCACGTGCTTGCTTTGGCCGATGGGGTAACAGCAACTGTGATACAAGCAAAGGGCATGAAGCACCTGCCGGGTGGGGCCTGCCCTCCCGGTTGCCAGGATCACCTCCCCGACCACATGAGCCTCTGCAGAAGAGGGACCACCACTGCACCCCAGCCATCCCAGCCGCACAAGGTGAGACCCCGGCACAGGGGCGAGGCCACCCGTGGCCATCGAGGCCTGGGCAGGCTTTTCAGACCACAAGAACCTCTCACAGCCAACCTGCAGAGGTACAGGGAATAACATGCTGTCTTAACTCATTAAGTTTACAGAGAACCATGAAAAGCACCAAGGGACATCTTAGGTGGATTTTTAAAATAATCCTGCAGTGGAGGAGGACTTCAAATATGGAACAGAAATCCTGAAGAGAGAAAAATTTCTCTTCTCCCAAAATAATACATACCTACCTTGCCTGGCAAAAGCCATTATCAACAAGATTAAAAAAAAACAAGACAAGACAGGAAAAATATGTGACTTTTATCACAGACTAAAGGTTGGCTCTCCTGCTCTATGAAGGCTAACCACGAATCAGTAAGAAATAAAAGGCTCTCAAAAATGTAAAACCTCACTTATAAAACTAAACAAATATTATTTTTCCACTATCGACTGGCAAAACAAAACAAAAACCTTTGATCGGAACATCGTGCGGGTGAGGGTGTAGGGGCAGAGAAAGAGGAGTTACGTAGAGCTGCTGCTAGTGAGAGGCAGCCTATCAAAATCCAACTCAGCCTCCAGGAAGTCTTCCTCCAGAAATATTCACACATTTGCAAACGGTTATTAACTGCAGCTCTGTTTACAGGAGCAAAGGACCAGGCCAGCCTGAAAGTAGGGGTTGGTTAGTCAAGTAGGGCCCTGCCATGGAAAGGAATATCAAGTGCTTCAGGCAAAAAAAAAAAAAGGAAGACTTGCTTATTTTTCACATGTGGAATCATCTCTAAAGTACATGTATTAAATGAGAAAATAAAGCAAAGTACACCATTGTATCAAAAAAAAAAAAAAGAAAGAAAACACATCTGCTTATCTCTGTAAAGACATATAGAAGTAACATTGTCTCTAAGAGAAGACAGCTGACTAAAGGACAGATAGGAGAGAAATTTTCAGTGTTATCTTTATGTACCATTTTAAGTGTTTTTTTTTTTAAATATGAACTTACTGTTCAGTCAAAAAAATTATAAATCAGAAGCACTGTCATACCACTAACCCAGGAAGCTCAGAATTTTGCTGAAATTACCACAGTCTATTCGAGACTGTTTCCCCAGGTATGACAAAACACAAAATGCTCCAAAGTTTAACTCAAATAACAACTGGAAGGCAATCAGAATCTGTATTAAAAGTCTACACGTTCCTGGAGTTCTCATTCTGTATGCTGCTATTTCTGTGTGTGTGTGTGTGTGTGTGTGTGTGTGTGTGTGTGTAAAAAGGTACTTTTACAACAACAACAACAACAAAAGCAATATAATGAAGCTAAAATAGGAAAAGTTAGAAAATGTTCCTCTTCAACCCAAAGGGCAGAGCGCTAATAGATTTGAAAGTACCCTTCAGAATGGTCTGCATTTGACAAGCATGCACTTGCACACACACACATATACACACCCAGTCAGAACCACGGCACCTGTACGCCTCTGCATTTCATGTTTTATCTAGTCTTCGGACTCTTCATATCAGCACATCTACCTTGCTCTTTATCTGAGTTGCAAGGCTACTAATCACCACTCAACCTTCAGGGCAAAGTACAGGAAAACCTACTTACCTGTGGCTAAGAAAAAACTGCACCCCACTCCAAATTCAAATAGCTTTACTGTGTTTCCTGGTTATAAAATGACATATGCATTATAGAAAAAAAAGACAAAGGTTTACCAGCAAACAGTACCCCAAGTCTCAAACTTCAGAGACAGTGAGCAGAAAACACATACATTCACAGTAACAGTGGTCTGTCCACACCACCCCTGCCCCGCAGCGTGTCTTGACAATGTTTTTCATTTCTCCCCCAAAAGGGGGATGAACTGTAATTACTGGCAATGCAGTTATTATGAGCTGGCTTCAGAGCCAGACCACGAGTCCAACTGCCCATTCTACTGTTTCACCAGCCTTGTAAACTTGGCTGAACTCCTCAAAGTCTCCGGCTCAAATTCCTCAAGAATGTGCTAAGGCCACCAGTTTGTGCCTCGTGACACAAATGATCAGGGAAGTAATGGATGTATGCCGGAAGCCAGCGTGAGGAACTCCGCCCATGGCAAAGGTCATGAGGAAGGAGGCTTGGCATACGCAAAGGCGTGATCAAGCCTCAGGAAACCCCCTGTTCCTGAGCATCTACCCCCAAAGCCAGAGTCTACCTAGAAATTGTTAGTATAGTGGGTTGGTTAGGAATTATATTGGTGAAGGGTTTTTTCATTTGTTGTGCCAATAACTGCTGCTAATTCCCTGCCCTGGGTGTGATAAGGGTGTCTCAGGTCAAACCTCTCTGCTGGCAAACTAGCTTGTGTGACAGGATTATCCATACTCCTGCCACTACATAACATGATTGTTTACTATCTCTCAACCATAAACAGCACAGAGAGTTTTGGAGTATTTTGAGAGTCTTAATTAGCATAGGGCTTTTCTCATTGTTGAGTCAATGATTGCCTCCATATCCTTAGGCACCTGGGAATATATTAATCAATGTATTTGGAATATAGAAAAGGAAATATAGTAGTTTTTAAGGTTAGCAATAGACTTTTTGAGTTAATGAATTTTCTCTTTTGTTATAAATCACTGTACTTTGTTATAAATCACTGTGTCCTTGCTATGTAAAAATGTAACTTTATCACTATCTTAAGACTAAACAGATCTTAAGGAGAACACTGGTGAAGGGTTTTCATTTGTTGGGCTGATGTTTGCTGCTAAATCTCCATATTCCCTGCCTTTATAATAAATGTAACTAGCATATAGGAGAAAAAAGTATTAACCTTTAAGATTGATCATGTTAACCTTGGGTTAAATAAATTCCTTTCTTGATTGTAACTCACTACACCCTCACCCTATAGGAATGCAACTTTATTTGGAGGGTGGTGCCTGTTTTAAGAAAAAACTCCCTTGGAAAAAATAAGTTTTTGGTTATCAGAAAGAAAGGGTCATAAAATGTCAGCAGGCCTCATGGCCAGAAGATGATGTAAAACCCCTAAGACCTTTTTTTATGTAAAGCACCTGATTTTGATAAAGGTCAGGACTGCTGACCCCCACGTGACTCTGTATTCATCCCTATGTGTAACAAAAGGTATATAAGCAAACCTAAAAAATAAAGGGATGGGATCAGTTCCTGGAAAGACTGATTCCCCCATGTCGTTTCTTTCTTGCTCCCCGTTTTTCAGGCTGAATTATTCAGCCTCTTTTTCTCCACTAATATTTCCTACTACACTATCTGTTTCTAATCTCTCTATATATCTGTAATTAAATATGTATTTTTCCAAGGACGCCAACTCTGTCTCACCTTCGAATTACCCTGGATCCACTGGGGCTGGACCCCGGCAGATGTAAGGTACTCGGAACAGTGACTGGCATAAAGGGCTCAATTAACGTTAGCTATCATGACCTCCAGCGTTCTCCCCAAGTATTATACACACATTCTGCGTGTGCTAAAAAAAACTTGCTGCCAGACAAGGAAAACTGCCAGTGCCAAGTTACTGGCTCGCACAAAAAGTAGTTCTAGAGTCTGTTAGTTCACCTGATTGAAGGAGAACCAGACCACCTGAGATGTCAACCAGAAAGAGCCCCCCACCCCCACCGCATGTAGTTTGCGTATGAAGGGGTAACCCAGCAAGGCTAATGGTGGTCCACAGGGAATTCCTCAACCCTGATCATTTGAAACAATATTAGAATGATGAAAATTAATCAGACCAATTTTAAAATAAAAAGAAATCTAGTTTCTCTATAAACAATCACTTGATTTTTTTTAATGTATGTATACAAAGATAATTGGGGGTTATTCCCAAGTGCAACAACAACAACAAAAAACAAAATACCAAGCAGAAGCGATAACCAAATGCATGAAGAGCCTTAGTAAAGAAAGCCTTTTCAATAAATCACACCGTGTTCCTGAGAACACTATAGAGACACCCAGCTGTAAATATACTGTCACTTCATCTAAAATTCCAAAAAGATTTCTTTTTGAGAAACTGTGAATGAACTCATCCCAAAGTACTCTGCTCAATTTAGAAAGGGTACCTGAACCCTGGGATTTCTTTGGAAGGAATGATGCTAAAAGCAGAAACTCCAGTACTTTGGCCACCTCATGAGAAGAGTTGACTCACTGGAAAAGACTCTGATGCTGGGAGGGATTGGGGGCAGGAGGAAAAGGAGACAACAGAGGATGAGATGGCTGGATGGCATCACGGACTCGACGAACGTGAGTCTGAGTGAACTCCGGGAAATGGTGAGGAACAGGGAGGCCTGCTGCGATTCATGGGGTCGAAAAGAGTCAGACACAACTGAGCAACTGAACTGAACTGAACTGAAACATAGCATGACCTGAAAAACCAAAAATGAGCAAACTTCACCTTTAGCACTTTAAGGCCACGAAAAAAAAACAACAGCCACAGACCATGTGTCCAAGACTTTTAACACTTTCATCCAGCTCTATTATAAACTCAGCTTAGTTTCCAAAACAGCACAAAGTACCTAGGTTGAAAGACTGTCCCTTAAAGCAAGTTCCTGCTTCAGCTGTTAGTCTCATTTGTCTAAATGCTAGTGATCACCAGCAAGGACCACTGAGCCCTATAGTACACTGATTATTCTGTACTGAATACCCAACAACCCCATCTAGGAAAAAAAATTATCTCTTAAAAGTTAAGAGAAACAAGACCTCCCAAAGGACTCTATTAAAATACTCTATCATCTCAGTGCTTCAAATTCCTTACAAGGACTGAAATTTCCCCTAAATCCATACTTCTTTCAAATGCAGAGCGTGTCAGAGCGCTGAGTGCTGGGGAAAGCACAGCAAAGGGCGCCTGAGCTGTGGCGCAGCTTCTCTGCTGTCTGGAGGCCTCACAGATCAACTGTGAAACACCGACCACACGCGAAATCGCAAAAAAATAAACTTGTCCCCTAGAACGTCATCATTTTTCTGATAGAACCCGAATCAACCCAAGGCCTTTTAGGATAAAGCTACTAAAAGGAGAGACTAAAAAAACTACAGTATAGACTAAGTAAAATTAAAAAACAAAAACTAGAACATAAAGTAAATAATTGATACACCAAAATCTAGTAGTGAAAACAACTAATCAAGGAAACTCCCTGGATGCCCAGTGGTTAGGACTCTGCTCTTTCACTGCCAACAAGCCTGGGGTTCGATCCCTGGGAGGGGAACTAAGATCCCATAAGCCTCACAGCAGGGCCATGAAAAATAGAAAATCTATCAACAAACAAGTAACTGTATTAGATTTGCTCTGTTATCACATACTGACAAAAACAGCTGGAAAACTGGACAAGGTATACAAAGTAACAGTTTCCAGAGACTCCGCAAAAGTACAGCACAGGAAAGGAAACTCCCAGAGAAAGGAGAGGGGAGATGAGCCCTGTGAAGGCTCTGGCTTTCTGACAGGCGGCACTTTCTGACCAAGTGCTGGGAGAAGCCAAGAGCCCCAGGCAGGAAGCACCGGTCCTGCGAAGTTGACCAGACAGAGACAAAAATTCCAGGAGGCTAAGGTGGCTGAAATCTGAGGACAAACTACCAGAAAGGAGTTACTCAGGGAAAAAGCTCCAGAAACCTGTGCAAAGGTCTCCTTGAGCTGGTTGGTAAATACGGAACTGCACACAACTGGGCAAACTGCTTTAAGGCCCGGCAAAGGTCAACTCTTGGGAACCGCAGGGTCAAAAAACTGTCAGAGGTCAGGCAGAATGGGAAGATACTAGAGCTCTGACTAGCCAGAGAGGGAAATTCCACTGAATACACCCAAAGCATCTAAGGTAGTGACCCCAGGCAGGCTAGGGCTAAAAAAGGCTACCCTGGACTCAACACTCTCAGAAGTTACCCTTGAAAGAAAGGAGCTGATGCAACATCAGCCATAAAGAGACGGATCTTAAAAGCAGCCCAAGATGGGGGCGAGAGCCAGACACATGCCACACCGAGGAACAGAGAATGACTGCAGGCTTCTTATTAGAAGTAGTACAGTCAAAGTCCACCTGTGAAGCCGTGAAAAATAACAAAAACTGTCAACAGAATTCTGCGCCCATCAAAAACATCCTTCAAAGCTAAACATGATATAAAGACATTTCCAGACGAAAGCTAAATTTGTCACCAGCAAACCAACACTACCAGAAATATTAAAGGAAGCTGTTTAACCAGAAGGAAAATGATACCAGACAAACACCTGAATTTACACCAAAGAAAGAGCATCAGAAATATGTAGGCAAAAAAAACCAAAACACACACACACACACACAAAAACACCTCATCATTTAATTTCTGTAAAAGATATCTGACTTTAAAGTCAGATAACTGACTTTTGAAACAAGAATAACCACACTGTATTGTGGGGTTTATAAAACTGAGAAATAAAATGTACAACAGAAAACAGCACAAAGGTCAGGAAGGAGATAAAGAAATGTGCTGCTGCTGCTGAGTCGCTTCAGTTGTGTCCGACTCTGTGCGACCCCGTAGACGGCAGCCCACCAGGCTCCCCCGTCCCTGGGATTACCCAGGCAGGAGCACTGGAGTGGGTTGCCATTGCCTTCTCCAATGCATGAAAGTGAAAAGTGAAAGTGAAGTCGCTCAGTCATGTCCGACTCTTAGAGACCCCATGGACTGCAGCCCAACAGGCTCCTCTGTCCATGGGATTTTCCAGGCGAGAGTACTGGAGTGGGGTGCCATCACCTTCTCCATAGAAATGTACTAGGTTCTCATAGTGTGTGAACTGTTATATTATTTGAAGTTAGAAATGTGTTAAGATACCAATGCATACTGTGAACCTGAGGGCTATTATGGATGGATGGACGAAAGGAAGAAAAGAAATACTCCAATTAAAAGATAGATTGTCAACTTGATAAAAATAAGACCCTGGGCTTCCCTGGTCGCATAGTGGATAAGAATCATCCGCCGATGCAGGGGACAACGGGCTCAATCCCTGATCCGCGAAGATCACACACGCTGTGGAGCAACTAAGTCCATGCACTGCAACTTGAGCCCATGGCTCAAGAGCCCATGTTCTGCAACAAGAGACGCCACAGCAATGAGGTAAATATATAAAAGAAAAAAGATCTGCAGATACGCTGTTTATGAGAAATGCACTTTAAGAGACAGAAAGCTTGAAGTAAAGGTACGAAAGGTAAGAGATGGCAGCACTACTGCGGGGACTCTAGCTCACACAGAGAGCCAGGACGGGGTGCAGAGGGAGGAGTGGGTCACCAGGTGGAGCAGAAGCAAGAGGCAGGATCCCCGACCGCCCATGCACCTGACTCTGCGTGCAAGCAGCAGGCAGGCAGACGGCACTGCAAAGCTGCTTCCGCAACAAGAGACAGGGAAAGAAGACACCGGGGCCCTTTTCTTCTGAAGACAACTGGTCCTGGGAAAAGGCCAGTTTAACAGAATATATGTATTTCAGAAAGTAGACAAGAATTTCACAAGACATAGTAGGCAAACTTCAACATCAGAAAAAAAAAATATGGCGTACCAGGTACTGGATTTACTCTCCAACTTCAAACAAGTCAAATGCCGACCAAAATCTAAGAATCAGCATGGCAGCTCTGGAGAGTGATCCTAGAGAGAGTGAGGATGAGCCCAAGAACTGGGGAGGGGAGACCAGGCAGAGGCTGGAGGCCAGGGTTCACAGGGCAGGGTGCGGGAGAGGAAGGGGCTGCACACAGGCCAGCCTGGAGACTTGCAGAGGGACCATTGTTGAGAGTCCCCGGCTGGGAACTGATCAGCGTGCGCAGCAAGAAAACAGCCCAAGGAGCACGCAGGACAACCTCCAAGGGTGTAATTAAGAGATATGTAGGATACGCCCTAGCATTTTGCAAAATCGACTTTAGTTTATAAAATCAAGACATTTATGCTTTCCTGGAAAATGGTAAATTTACGTTACATATATTTTACCATGATTTTTAGAAGTCCATGCAAATAAATAGTACAATGGTGGGGGGAGGGGAACACAACTAACGTTACCCTAATTGCACTGCGTTCCTTCTATGGAATTAGCTTTCTGTGGCTGATGGTACATCCCCTAACACATGGACAGCCCCCAGCAGCTAGCAGTGATGTGGGTTTAAAAGTCAAAAAAACCAAAAATGTAATCTCAAAAGTGGCCTGCCAGAAGTGTTAAAGTAAAATACTTGCAGTGTAGACACCAAGCATACAAAGCAGATGTGATGAGCTTCACACTGTAAAACCACTTTAAATTTTTTTGCTTTAGGGCACTTTTGGGGGCTTACATGTAAGCACATGACCTTGGCTGTAATTTCAAAAAACAGGGACTTTCCTGGAGATGCAGTGGTTTGGATTCTGTTACTGCTGAGGGGGCGAGTTCAGTCCCTGCGAGAACCGAGATCCTACAAGCTACAGTGTGGGGGGAAAAAAATGAAAGGAAGCAAGAGAGGAGAGGAGAGGCCAGGAGAAAACTCTCACAGACTACAAAGATAACCGCCCCCTACGCTATATGCTCAGAGGCTCTTAGCCAGTTACACTTTCTAACTACTCCATGATTTTATTTAACTTCTCTGCTTTCTCCTTCTCCTTAGCATTTAAACCACTCTTTAAAGAATTCCTACTTCAACCCCAAATACTCCTTGGACCTATGTCTTCTCTTAACATCTCTAAGAAATTTGAATTTATTGTGCGTGCATGCTCAGTCGCGTCTGACTCTTTGTGACCCCATGGACTGTATTCCGTCGGGATCCTCTGTCCATGGAACTCTCCGGGCAAGAATACAGGAGTGGGTGGCCATTTCCTCCTCCAGGGGACCTTCCCAACCCAGAGATCGAACCCAGGTCTCCTGTACTGGCAGGCCGATTCCTTACCACTGTGCCGCCTGGGAAGCCTCAACCCCAAACCTCAAACCTCCTCTGACCAATGCCCCCCTAAGAAATATGAATTTATTACTTTAATTAATTTACTTTCTTACTGGAGTATAGCTGGATTTAGTGTTAATGTCTGCTGCACAGAAAAGTGATCCAGTTATACATATGATCTCTTCCATATTCTTTTCCAGTATGATTTATCACAGGATACTGTTCCCCATGCTACACAGTGGGACTTTGTTGTTTATCCATCCTATATGCAATAGCTGGCATCTGTTAACCCCAAACTCCCAATCCGTCTCCCCAACCCTGGCAACCACAAGTCTGCTTTCTAGGTCTGTGAGTCGGGTTTTGTTTCATAGGTTAGTTCGCTCGTGTCTGTCTTTAGATTCCACATGTGACAGTGTACAGTATTTGTCTCTTTTGGACTTGGTGTGATAATCTCTGTGTCCATTTAAGTTGCTGTAAATGGCATTATTTCATTCTTTTTCGTGGCTGAGTAGTATTCCACGGTATCTATGTACCACATCTTCTTTATCCATTCAAAAGAAATTTGAATTTTAAGACAAGCTGTCCACGTTCACTGCGTCTGCCTCACTGGCTGCGCACTCTTCACCCCACAGTAGCCGAGCTTGCCTGTGTAAGGACGCTGGAACGGGAATGGCTCTGTCAAGGCCACAAGCAGCCCTCCTGGAGCGAAAGTAGTGGACCTGCGGGGCCCTCAGCTCACTCGGCCTCCTGGCTGCATGGGACACTGCCGTCCACTTCCTCCTTCTTGAAACTTTCCTCCCTTTGCGTCACCATGTGGGACCTCTTCTGACTGTCTTCTCTCCTTTCTCAGGCTTCTTTTCGGAGGCAGGCCACCCTGTAAAAAGTTCATGTTCCTGGGATCCGGTGCTCGTCTCACTGGACATCCTCTCCCCGGGTGACAGTCACCCTGACAGCTTCCGCCTGCCATCTTTATGCTGATGAATCCCCCATCTGAACACACCTCCCCTCTTTCCTGACTTGATCAAATCCTGCTTGTCTTTCGGGCCCCTTAATTCACTGAGATTTCACTTGTGGGAGACATCCTGTGACCTCCGAAACCTGCTGGGTCTACCTCCCTAGCGCTGTACTTGCACGGTATTATTCCCGCTTGCTGACCTGTGGTGCATCTTCTACTGAACTGTAAGTTCCTTCTCTATCGTGTTCAGCACAGCGCCTGACACAGCAAGCACTCAAATGCATATTTATTAAAGGAATGATTAATCAATGTACTGCACAGTTTGGTATCTACAACATAACAGGTGTTTGACGCTCAAGTAAATGAATTCATTGCCATTTCCGAGTAAGTTTCACCTACGTCAGTTCTGAAGTTATAGAAAGTAGTTTTCTTGAGATGAAAAACTTCGTTCAGTCTAGGGTTACTGCCCCAGCTAAAGAATCAAAAACCATTTAACAGGCAATCACACATCCCTTAAGTTTATAAACTAAGCTCTCTTTCGCAAAGTGCCAATGCTTGTCCCGAACATTTCTTAATTATACGTTTCCTAAATCTCTACTGTGACTGTGGGGCGAGAATTTCCCCACAGCATTCTAGGCATTTTCTGTTTAAAGCCATCAGAGACCATATTTAAAGTCTGCACTCCCCTGGGATCCTCTGTGGTTACTAGAGCAGACGACCAGATTCTAGACCAAAGCTAGGGGGCAGGCACACATTCATCCGTCAACCAAACATCTAACAGGCAGTTACTGCTGCAGGGCTCTGTCCTAGGTGGACACCGTGGTGAAAAGCATCAGGGTGGCTACCTCCCCTCAGAAGTGTCTGTCTTAGGAGGCGTACAAGGCAATGCAAATGGTGGTGGTCTAGTCACTAATTCACGCCCAGCTCTTTTGTGACACCATGGACTGTAGCCTGCCAGACTCCTCTGCCCATGGAATTCTCTAGGCAACAAGACTGAAGTGGGCTGCCATTTCCTTCTCCAGGGGATCTTTCCGAACCAGGGATCGAACCTTTTTCTCCTGCATGGCAGGCAGAAGGTTCTTTACCACTGAGCCACCTGGGAAGCAGGTGGTGGAGGTGCTGGTAAAGAGCTCAGTCAGTTGACGCAAGCGTAACGGACTGGTGGCGGCTACTGTGAAACGGGTTGTTGGGGAAGGTCACTTTTGAGGAGGCAACATGGGAGACAGGAAAGGCCAGGGAGGCCTGGTGTGCTGCAGTCCATGGGGTCGCAAAGAGTCGGACATGACTGAGCAACTGAGCGACAACATCTGAGCTGACACCTATGAATGAGGGGGCCAGTGTATGACAAGCAGGGTCTGGGGGAGGATGCAAGGTCAGCTATGGCAGAAGGGGCAAGTGCAAAGGCCCAGAGGAAGCGCTGGGCAAAGCTAAGTGTAAAAGTACAAACTGGAGGTCAAATAATACAAAGGTACATTTACGAAAACAGTTTTTTAAAAAATCAGCCTTCCTTTTTAACAGGGCTTCTCCACTGTGTCTATAAAATAGCATTCAGGAGAGGAAAAAAAGAGTATATTACTTATATAACCTATGAATAAAACACACTGAAAATGAGCTACAGGAATTAAGCACTGCTAAAACCAGAGCATTCCACTTTTCACTTTCCTGCACCGGAGAAGGAAACGGCAACCCACTCCAGTGTTCTTGCCTGGAGAAACCCAGGGACGGGGCACTCTCGTGGGCTTCCATGTATGGGGGCGCACAGAGTCAGACACGACTGAAGTGACTTAGCAGCAGCAAAACCAGAGCAGAAGCTGTGTCGTGTATTATGCAGGCCTCCCGCCTCCTTCCTGGGCTCGTGGTAGAAATGACTAATCGGCCAGCAGAGTCTGTGCACAGCCGCAGTCCCTCCAGCAGTGCTCTCCTAGCAGCCTCTGCTTATCATCTCTGTCCTAAAAGTGCAATAATCAAAATAGATAATTTGGGGGGGGGGCCTACATTTGCAGGATCTTAGTTCCCTGACCAGGGATTGAACCCATGTCTCCTATAGTGGAGGCATGAAAAACCACTGGACCATCAGGGAAGTCCCAAAATGGATAAAATTTTTAAAAATAATTTTTGTTAGAAAACTCCTAAAGAATATATATGCCTCACTGTCCTGCTTTAATAAATATGACACATTTTCCTGGTTTCAAACAGACTGCCCTAAAAGTATAATTCCATCATAACCACGTATTACTGGATAAGATAAAAGACGTCGGATACTTGATTTCTAGACCACATCAGTCACACATGAAAAAATGACAGGATGACCTGCAAGTCCCTTTGGACCTGTTTAAAGAATTTAAATTAACCATCTTACACTGTTGCTGTTCTTCAGTCACTAAGTCGTGTCTAACTCTTTGCGACCCCATGGACTGCAGCACACCAGGCTTTCCTGTCCTTCACCATCCCTGGAGTTTGCTCAAACTCACGTCCATTACGTCGATGATGCCATCCAACCATCTCATCCCCTGCTGTCTCCGTCTCCTGCTCCCACTCTTTCCTAGCAACAGGGTCTTTTCCAGTGAGTCGGTTCAAGTGACCAAGGTATTGGAGCTTCAGCATCAGTCCTTCCAGTGAGTATTCGGGGCTGATTTCCTTTAGGATTGACTGGTTTCTCCAATTTGAAAGCATCGATTCTTTGCCGCTCAGCATTCATTATGGTCCAACCCTCACAGTGGTACATGATTTCTGGAAAAACCAGAGCTTTGACTATATGGAGATTTGTCAGCAAAGTGGTATCTTGGCTTTTTAATACACTGTCTAGGTTTGTCATATCTTACATTAATCTATTTAAATGATGGTAATAGATGCTACTATACTTAAGGATGGACTTCCTTAAGGTGACTCAGTGGTAAAGAATCGGCAGGAGAGGTGGGTTCAATCTCTGGGTCGGGAAGATCCCCTGGAGAAGGCAATGTCTGCCCACTCCAGTATTCTTGCCTGGGAGATCTCATGGGCAGAGGAACCTGGTGGGCTACAGTCCATGGGGTCGCAGAGTCGGACACGACTGAGTGACTGAGCACGCACACAAGCACTATAATTGAGTGAAATGCATAATCTTTACTCAAAATGATGTTTCTCCTTAAAGCCATCTACATAAATACACACACAGCGGGGTTACAGGACGAGCAGAGATGGCTGTTTTAAACTGACACTTGGATGAAGGCCAGTACTCTTAACTACAATTTATTTTTATCGGTGGTTCCTCTTTAGGGCACTTTCTCTTCTAAATTCATATAGCTACTATAACTCATCACAGAAATACAGCTGCTGTTTATCGTATCAGAAGTATAAAGTTAAAGATACAGTAAAGTAAGATTACCAGAGAGAATTAAGTTAGGGAAATACAATATAATTTGAAGAGCTGACAATGTTTATTACACACACACACACACACACACACACACACACAAAACACGCACACCAAAAAGCCGAAGAATGAATCATACTTAGTCAAATGAAGAGATTTAGACTAAACAGGCACCAAGAGACAGAAAACTTCAGAATGAGGGGTCATCACATGCAAAGATGGAGAAGCCAGAAAAACTCCCTGCTGGGTCCTAGCCAGATATCTCCTACAACACAGGAAATGGACCTCCAACCAGGTTTTTGCCAGCATCCTCTTTTCTCTTTCTAGTTGGTCCTTTCTGCAACTAAAAGTCCCTACGAAAAGAGGAAACCAAGCAGATGAGGAAAGGTGAAGTGGGACTAAGTGTTTCTAGGTGGGACGCACTTCACATGTGTCCTTCCTTAATTTTCAAAACAACCCCCAATGGTGGTATTACTCAGTTCTGCAGGAACTGAGTATCAATTACATACATCAAGTAACCTGTTTTGAGGCAGAACGCCTGGCCAATGAGCTGGAGTTCTGACCAGCTCTTTACCCTACAGTAAATGATGTCAGTTGCCCTGGAGCAGGTGGGCTCTTCCTACCCCCATCTTTCCTCTCAGCCAGTCAACCCAGCGCACTGCTGCCAGAGGCCCTCTCAGTAAAACCAGCATCGCGTCACATATCAAAAAGTCCTAATAACAAACACCCTGTTCCCTGCGATCAGACTCAGATCCATTTCCCTGGTGTTCACCATCCTCCAACATCTACCACCACCCTAGAAATCTAGCCCCGTCCCCCTCTCCAATCACCCTTCTGCCCTCACACAGAATCAGCACTGCGGAGTGCTCACAACATTCACACCCTGCTCTCCCCTCTTCACTGGGGCTTAAAATCCGCCCCCATTTTGTTCAGGTTTTCATCCCTCGCTCTCGTGAGTCAGGTAAGGTAACCCCATGTCTGACCCCAGGTACTAATCTAGGCCTGATGAGCCAAGGCCCCAGTATTTGTTAATAGTGGTGCAGTTAACGCTAGCCACGGGGAGGACAATTCTTTATACTGTGATGATCCTGGAAGTCATAAAAAGCTTAATGTCCCAGTAAGGGATAAGAAGGCATAATTACAGACGGGGAACCAAAAGCCCAGAGTGACTAATTTGCTTACGGTTAGTGAGCTAGAAAGTAGCAAAGCTGGAAGTGCAACCCAGGACTGTCCTCTCCAGGACACCCAGCAGCCTCCCAGCTCTCACTCAGGAAGTCATCCACTGAATATCCACAACAGATCATTCCGAGAGGCTATGAAAACAAGCTGCCGCCCTCAAAGGCTACTGGGAAAGACCAAAGATTACAGCAGAATCAGAGAGGATGCGGAGCCTTTGTCATTTGGCCAGGATCTTTCATTTCTCCATTGAGTATGGTCTTGTATCCTGTTCATGAGGTTCTCGTGGCAAGAGTACTGGAGTGGTTTGCCATTTCCCCCTCCAATGGACCATGTTTTGTCCGAACCTTTGCTATGACCCGTCCATGTTGGGTGGCCCTGGGTGGCATGGCTCATAGCTTCACTGAGCTACGCAAGTCCCTTCACCTCGACGGAGCTGTGATCCATGAAGGCACGAGGGTCTCAAGAATAGAAGCTGTATGTCTTTACTTCTTTCATATACTCTGTGGTAAACCTAACTACCTCAATTGCAAATTATTATAAGCACTGAACACTGGCTAAACTGAAGTGCCAAGAAAGATCCTATCCCATCAGCAGCAGCAGCAGAGTATTTTTTTTCCAAAGGATTAAGTCTTCCCTACTTTTCGAGTAGAAGGAAAGACTAACACACAAACTCTAATTACCAAGTTCCCCATAGTTTTAAGATCCTCTAAATTTAAAGAGTTATGATACCATTTTCTTAGTAAAACAGAAAATGATACACTCACTCAAGTAAACTACGCTTTTGTTATTCATCAGATAATTGTCTAAAATTCATTTTCTTTGCAAATGATACTGAAAAGCACTTCTGATAATCGTTTAAATCCTGATATGGCACTAGGATACTGACTGACTAAAGGCAGCTGATCACGTTAAAGCAGTATCAAAAAAATACTGAACTTACTACTACCATCTATCCTCCTCAAAGTCTGATGGGTCCATGAGATCCACAGTCTAAGCTAAGCAATCCCAGGTAACCAGCCACAAATCTTATTAATAAGACTTATTAATTAGAGTACCACGACTGGCTTATTAATAAGAGTGCCACGCAGCCCGTGTGCCACGGGGCTGATCTGTCAGGGTTACTGAGGTGCTCTGTGTTCTGTATAAAACACAGGATGTGTGTGCATGTTAAGTCCGTTCAGTTGTGTCTGACTCTGATCCCCATGGAGACCCCACCAGCTGCCTCTGTCCATGGGATTCTCTAGGCAAGAAGACTGAAGTGGGTTGCCATGCCCTCCTCCAGGGGATCTTCCTGACCCAAGGATCAAACCCCCGTCTCTCAGGTCCCCTGTATTGATAGGTGGGTTCTTTACCACTAGCACCACGGGGGGAGCCCAAAACACAGAGCATGCTGAATGAGCTCTTGCCCCGAGAGGCTGCTCCTGACACACAGGGGCCGCTCTGACCCTGCCAGCTGAAGCTGTACTTGTAGATAAGCAACTGAATTATTACATAAGCTAATGAAGCAAGAAAAAAAAGTATTTCTAAGAAAACGAAGTTGAAGGAGGAGCCTTGATTAAAAAAAAAAAAAACTTGTTAGAAAGCTTTCTGTCAAAGCAAGCACATCAGAAACAACAGTTAAATAGGAGGTAACAATTTTGAAAAATCTAAAATTTTTGAATTCACAATACATGAAATTGCTTTGGAACTCTTTAAGTTCTTTAATAGAAGATGGACCACTTATACACAAGATGGATCACTTGGAACTATCATCAGAGGCACATACTCCCAAGAAAAGACCCTGGCTTTCTATCAAAGGACTGGTAAAGAAATGGATATTCAAATATTTTAAATTAAAATAAGATGGTTGGTATTTCCTTTTCAATCTTCATTTTCATCCACTTTTCAATCAACTACAGGTACCATCTGGAGGCTGAAGGCCAGGCCTGTCTTTCTCCCCCCTGAAAATGCGTGTATAACCCCACTGTTCTCAGCTCTAGTCCTGGGCAGCCTCCTGGGGCCTGCACCACCCACTGGACACACAGGCTGTAGGAGGGCCTGTCTGCTGAGGACTTTGTGACATGTGGAGCTGACAAGAGGAAAGCAACATACCTATCTTAAAACCTTTGTGTTAGGGGTAGTCACACGGCCTATGGCAAAATCCATTTTAAATTAACACTGGCAGATTCACACAAATGCCCATCAGTAATAGCTTTAAATATCATCACCTAAGCGTCTAGCTAAACTAGACGGCATTGTCCTCACCTTAATGCTTACCAGCAGACAATTTATGAACGTGTTCACACCGCACACCATCAGACTGGATATCTCAAGATGTTAAAGATTTATTCTGAATTTTTAAATAGGATACTAGGAATTGTTATATGTTCTTAAAATCTTATTTTGGAGGTATACACTGAAATATTTATCATGAGACAATATGTCTGGAATTGCTTCAAAATAATCAGGGGCGCAATCATCCTCCAATTAAAAAAATAAATAATCAAGGAAAGGGAGAATGGGAGAGCAAGGTTAAAGGAAACAAAATTGGCCAGGAGCTGGTAGTTGCTGCTTCTGCCCATGCACACACAGGGGGTTTACTGTACTATTCTTCTTTTGCCTATGTTTGGAATTTTCATAAATAAAAATTTAAAAATAAAGAATTATACCAAACTATTTAGATAATATCTTAAAAACTCTCAGATGTGGAGTTTTTTTTTAAACTTAAATTTTATTGTCATACATTGACATGAATCAGCCAGATGTGGAGTTTTTAAGCCCAAATAATATGAAATTTCATTAATATACTGCATACCAGAAAAAAAATCACAAAAAAACAAAAACACATAATGGAACCAGAGAAAGAATTAAGATTTATTGAATCTCAAACTCCTACGCTGGGCTGATGCTGCTTCGTCTAAGCCCATGAGAACATTCTGACCCAATTCTCACTGTACCAGTTGCTTTCTTACACTCCTGTTCTCAAAACTGCTGAGGCTTCAGGAAGTTTACATAAGAAACTGCTTTAGCAAGCAGTGATTCCAATTAGAAAAGGAATGAAGTCGGCTGTAATTGGTTATAACTATTTCTACATCTGCTTGTAATCTGCCAGTCTGGAGCTATCTTACTTAACTCTCTGGGTGAACACTGGTCAAGTCGACAGGACGGTGACAGCCAAACCCACGGTTTTACAGCACAAAGGGGCAAGTGGTCTGAGAAGGGGATGCACTCACTTTCAGCACATCCAGGAGAAAAGACAGAATGGAAAATTCAGTATGTTAGAGATGCTTTAAATCTTATTTTAAAATTATTTTCAAGTGACTGGATTGGGATAGTCCACATACATATATAAAAGGATAATCCACGGATCCTCCTGTGCACTGATTGGCTTAAGTGGAGCATAGGACTTTCCTAGTACGACTTTAATTAGATAAAATCAATACAGCTTAGAGAGGGGATCAGTAAGACCTAAGTCCAATATAAAAGTGAACAAGGCATTAAGTCCCTGCAGTACGCTTTGGGCTTAATAACGGCACGCGGCACGCATGCTCAGTCACGTCTGACTCTTGGTGACCCCACTGACTGTGGCCCGCCAGCCTCCTCTGTCCATGGGATTTCCCAGGCAAGAACACTCAAGTGGGCTGCCATTTCCTCCTCCAGAGGATCTTCTCGACTCAGGGATCAAACCTGCGTCTCCTGTATAGGCAGGCAGACTCTTTACCACTGAGCCACAGGGGAAGCCCTGATAAAGGCAAGCTCAACTGAAAGAGAGAGAAGGAAAGAAGAGAGAGAAATAGCGGGAAGGAGGGAGAGAGAGGAAAAGAGAAAAAGTCAGCTAGCTGTTCCTGGAGTGCCGAAAGCCCTCCTGTGGTTTCACCTCGAAAAATGAATGCCAAAGCCCTCCTCTCATCACTCACACGCAGCGACCTGCGGGTCCTGCGGTCCAGCCACGTCCGCAGCCCAGCTGGCCATGTAACCTCCCGGAACACTCTCCCCAAGGGTAACGCCTTTCCCTTTAGAGATGGAAATTTCGAGCCTTCCCTGGGATCTGGACTTGAGGGTCCCCTTCCCAGAGGCTTCCTTGCCACCCCAGCCCACACTGTGTGCATAAACACGCACACGTTCTCACCAAGTTCTTTTCTCCCAGTTGAATTTTTCTGATTTCCTTTTTACTGCCATCTCCTCCATTAGCATGCAAGGCCCAGGAGAGCAGGGACTTTTTTGTCTGAGTGCAGACACTCAGACAATTTAAATTGTCTTAAAATTATTCTCTCTAATGTTGTATTCCTAATGCTCCAACTTTTCTGGCCCATGGCTCCACGATTTACTGAAGGTAATAAAATAACCCAATGGTCTGCCACATGAGGATCCAATGAGATGTACTATCTGTGAACTTTGTAAACAGATCTGCTAAACACGTGCAATGGTTTAAACAGACTTCCCAGCAAGGCCAATCTCATTCACACTTGCTCTCTAAGCCGCTAACATTCTGCCTTGTTTTTATCTTATTTTCATGTATGCAAGGTAACTGACTAGAAATAACAAGGCACACCAAGGCAATGGAAAAAAGAATCACCAGCCCCTCTGTCCATGGAATTCTCCAGGCAAGAATACTGGAGTGGGTTGCCATTTCCCTTCTCCAGAAGATCTTCCTGACCCAGGGAATGAACACAGGTCTCCTGCCTTGCAGGCAGACTCTTTACTGACTCAACCCCCAGGGAAGCCCAAGAATACCGGAAGATCCCTGCCTTCAAATTATACCTAACCCTGGGTACCAGGAGAAGAATGTGAGCTACAGATCATACAGCTGAATCTCCCAGGAGGATGAGGACAGAAATGGTTGTAAATGGTTACAGAGAAATTAAGTTCTGTTTTTTCCCCTACCTGGATTGTGCAGTGGAACTCACACCTGAGTTCCTATTATTACTTGTATGTTACAGATGAGGAAAATGAAACGTTAAGGAACTTTCCAAAGTAATACAGGTGGATGTGATTGGGATTTGAACCCAGCCTCCCAATTTCTCTGCTGTTCCACCAATACTACAGTGAAATACATAAATTTCATGATCACATAGAACTTATTTTTCATTCATTGCATCTCTAATAGGAGACATGACACAATGTCTCTTCTAAAGATAAGATTCAAGGGAACTCAAATGGCAATAAGCTCTTAGCAATCACCTTTTTATGTAATGGCTAACTTCAATCATAGAGAAATGCCAACAACCTCAAGATAAGTTCATTACATACATACATACATACATACATACATACATACATACATACATACGGGCTTCCCCAGGTTTAGATGGTAAAGAATCCACCTGCAATGCAGGAGATCTAGGTTCAACCCCTGGGGTGGGAAGATCCCCTGGAGAAGGGAATGGCAACCCACTCCAGTATTCCCGCCGGAAGAATCCTATGGACAGATGAGCCTGGAGGGCTACAGTTCATGGGGTCACAAAGGGTTGGGCATGACTGAGGGACTAACACCTTCTTCACTTTCCTGAATACTCACCAGCTGAGAATTTCTAATCTAGAATAGACTCTAGGTGCTGCAAGGCAGGCACATGAACACTCCAAGTATTCTAGCTGATCTGCTAGTGTGGAAATCAAAAGCAGCAGATCTGTTTCAACCGTTGGGAGATGCTGTGTCCAAGGCCACTAGGGATTTAGAAGCGGCCGAGTCACAGAAACAGATTATCTGCAGGGCACATGTTGTTCACCGGACCACAAAAGTGGCTTATTGTCTAGTTCCAGATAAAAACTGAGGTCACAACTAGGCATGTTGGAAATGCAGGCCTTCTTTGACAAGTATTCTCTGTCCTGCAAAAGCAGTCGCTCTAATAAGGAACTGTTTAAAGGACCTCAAACTAAACGTGTCCTCACTTATTTAACACTACACCCTCATCTCAAGCAGAGAAACGATCTGTATTATGACTGACGTATGTCGGAGTAATTCACTAGTTTTTATTTTCTCATAAACTTTTCAAACTGTAGCCTCTTTACTGATATAAACTCAGGTTTTACGTTTCCAGTGACAGTAAATGCAGCAAAATAGAGGAAAGGTCTCACTTCCAACCCCAGATTCTTATGCCGTCACTGGGCACTGCATGTGCTTCTACCACAACGAGAACTCTGAATCCAAGAGACTCACGTGTCTGCTTTCCCCACTAGATTATAAATTCTTTGAGGAGAAAAATGGATGCACTGTTCACTTACAGAATTTATAAGTTCTGGAGAAAGACTTGAATGAAATAACATGCTTTTGATGTCTGATAGCATACTTAGTATATCCCAGAGATACCCTTTGATATTTATGTACAATAATATTCTAATGTTAACCACAGAACATGAAAATCAAATGTATTCCTTCCATAACTAATAATGTATGCTGTTTATGGACCAGCAAGAAGACTGAATGGTATAAATGCCATTTCACAAGGATTTCACGGCACTTTTCTGCACCATTCATATACATACACGGATTCCTGCTGACAGTGCATAGGCAGGTTGCTCGAATGCAGGCTACTTTTTGAAGCAAACTTGCATTCATGCGTATGAGTCCTAGACCAACTTAATTATCAAACGTAGGTTTTTCTAGTTAGGGACGATATTCTTTGTTTTCTCTGACTTTAAAAACATCTGTCATTTTACTTCTTTGAGGCATCAACGTGGGCAAACAGCAAAGTTTAATGAGGTGAAATTTAAATTCATCAAAATTAAGTATAGGTGCACACAAGATTAAAAAAACTGGATTTATACAAATATAATTTCAATCACAAAATAACAGGATCCTTTTACACAGTAATCTCCCCTAGTGAATTAAAAATCACTATGACTATACAACCACTTCAGGAACATATGATCCAAAGCAAATAAATCTGGACTGATTTCTGTGAACCATAATGATATTCAAAACTGTATGGCCTGTTTTCTGGCTAACCAAAAAGCAACAAGAAAAGTAACAACCAGTCACAGTCACTTCACCACCATAATAATCAGAGACTCTAACAGATGAAGCTATTTTGCACATAATACAAATAACCAATCAGTACAATGCTGAAAAAAGTTAATGAACACCACAAATTGATAAGAAGCAGAACAGTTTTTGAGAATACCAATTTTAAAATTTTCAGCCTCGCTTGAACTCATCAGATTAGAATACTTTAAACAAGAAACAAATACTTACTGCATACAGTATACTAGAGCCCACCTACTTTACAGTCCACAGTTCCAGAGATGAACCGGGACAGATCCCAGGTTCTTACTTGCTTTTTCCATCTTCTGCAACATTGCTTCTCTAAGTGTGGTCCCCGGACCAGCAGCAGCAGCATCACCTTGGAACTGGTGGAAATGCATGTTCTGGTCCCCCCTCCTGAATCAGGAAAACTCAGAAGTCAAACAGCAATTTGCGATTTAAGGAGCTCTCCAGGTGGGGGACATTTGTTGAGCCATGTGGCTCAGATGGTAAAGAAGCCACCTGCGATGCAGTAGACCCAGGTTCGATCCCTGGGGTGGGAAGATCCCCTGGAGAAGGAAAGGACAACCCACTCCAGTATTCTGGCCTGGGAAATCCCACGGACAGAGGAGCCTGGCGGGCTACAGTCCATGGGGTCACAAAGAGTCGGACATGACTGAGTGACTAATACTTTTACTTTCACAATACAGGTGGGGGGCTGCAATGCAGTTCAGGTACCACAGCTCTACCATTAATGCCTAAACATTACCACCACTCATAAAATATGTATGCACTTTAGTGAGAGTCCAATTTCTTTCTTAGATGGAAGTTTATTACCATTGCCATCATCTTCTTTACAGGAGAGATTCCTACCGAGTCAGAGAAGAAGGGAGTTTTGGGGAAAATAATTAATACTCAAATTTTAGAGAACAATCTTCTATCACTTTTGTAATATAAACTATAAGAAGAGTATAGGGGAATGGGTTTTTAAATACTATAGATACCGTAGTAAAGATTAGAACCATCTTTAATATCAGAATTTTTCAAAAACAATCCCCATAATTTTTTGCTATCATGGCTTAAATGATTAAAATGGATCAATTTTTTTTAACTACAGATTTCATAGTCTAAAGTCTATTTGGTTTCCCAGGTTTTCTGGTTTCAAGAAATGGAATATACTTTACTTAATAGTTGGAAGAGGAAACAGCAACCCACTCTAGTATTCTTGCCAGGAAAATCCCATGGACAGAGGAGCCTGATGGGCTACAGTCCATGGGGTCACAAAGAATCAGACATGACTTAGTGACTGCACACAAATGGCAATCATGAGACAAAGGATGCCTGATACATCAACAAAAAGACTAAAATTTTAAATTCAACTCTTCATTCTCAAATCTTATGAAGGTGGGGAGTGAAGAAACTGCTGCTGACTCACAAAGGAGTCCTTTGAGCTCCTGAGGGAAAGAGTTCAGAGAGGCAGGTAAAAACAAGAAGAGCAATTTTCCAAAAACTTCAGGTTCAGTGCTGGTTAGTCAGTAAGTTTTTAGCCATTTTTAAAAGTTTAAGAAACATACTTTTTCTCCTTTGGAAGAAAAAAATATGGTGCTTAAGGAAGAAAAACAAATTTTAAGTTTCTATTTGTAATACTGAATATATTAGCATTTTCCTACTGAAGTGCCCCTTACTATGTATAAGCATTAAATGAAAAACTTTTTTTTTAATCTTAGCATAATTGAAAACAAATTAACAGAAGGTGGATAAATCTGGGAGTCAGCTTCAGAGGTTCTGGTTAATGACAGTAAGTTCTTAAGTTTAAAAAAATTAACTTGTTTTCTTCCTTATTTCAAAAACGATAAAATATTCATTACTCAAAATTGTGAGAATACAAACAAGATGAAAAAGAAGTTCTTAAGGGTGAGCTGCATGTATGTATGCTCAGTTGTGGCAGACTCTTTGCAATCCCATGGACTGCAGCCCGCCAGGTTCCTGTCCATGGAATTTTCCAGGCAAGAATACTGGAGCTGGTTGCCATTTCCAACTCCAGGGGATCTTCCCAAGGATTGAACTCGTGTCTCTTATGTCTCCTGCATTGACAGGTGGGTTCCTTACCGTTAGCACCACCTGGGAAGCAAGCCTTGCTGGCTTGAGAGGCTGCAGCAGGAGCCCCACGTGCAGACAATATCGCTTCCAGGCGAGGCCAGGCCTTCTAGACGGAGGCCCTAGGTGGAGCACAGGACTCGGCATGGATCTCACTCTACACTCAGAGGAAGCAGTCAGTGAATGACGACCGTTCCCAGGATAAAGTGCATTTTTTGCTTCATTAACTAATGTCTAAAATTCTGAGTCCCCTTGATTTAAATGTCCCACCTGACACAAACAGGTGACTTTTGAATCCTGCCTCTGCAGGTAACACTACTTACTATATGACTCAGTTTTCAGATACTAAAAATAGCTTGGAAAACCTGAGTCATACTGAATAACATCCTCAAGCACTGTATTTACAACAGCTAAAAATGAACAAGATGGGCTAAATCTATCATGTGTTTTTGATAATCAGAAGGGGAGGGAAAAAAAGAAAATACCAATTGAGAAGTGAAATGCCTAGTCTGTTATTTTGATGGTTTAAGGTTTGGTTTCAAGTAAAATGCGTAACAACTCTGCTTTTCCACCGTTCTCCCTCCAAATAACAGATTAACACTTTGTGTGCAGATATTCCATTCCTTCACTTTACAGCCTGTTATAAAGATGTTCTGACTTGGATTTTGTTCTGGCATGCAAGGCAGGCTGATTCCCTGAACTGCCACCAGAGTGAAGCCCTTAAGCGCTGAATAAAATATTAAAAGCAAAAGACACACACACACACAAATAAATACCATTTAAAACACAATGTTGAGTCAGCACAAAAAGAAAGGCTCTAGAAAGGTGAGAGGAAGTGAGAGCAGAAACTCTGGCATGAAAATACACTGAGACAGGGTTCTGCCCCAGCAGGCTCCTCCAAGCCCTGGGGAGCCAGAATTTGGGTCTGGCACTAGTGGTAAAGAATCTGCCTGCCAGTGCAGGAAACACAAGCGTCAAGGGTTCACTTCCTGTGTCGGGAAGATCCTGTGGAGGAGGGCATGGCAACCCACTCCAAGATTCCTGCCTGCAGAATCCCATGGACGGAGGAGCCTGGCGGGCTGCAATCCATGGAGTCGCAGAGAGTCGGACACGACTTAGTCACTGAACAACAAGAAAGAAAGAATAGTAAACTGAAGGTGGGAGTTACAGAAATTATCTAGATGAGGCGCTAAGAAAACACAATAGGTTGAAAGCTAGGAAGTTAGACATCTGTTGGACCTCTTCATGTTAATTAGGGTTCCAGAAAGAGAGAACAGAAAAGAGGCAATATTCTTGAAATGCAGTCACTGTGCATTTTCTAGCTGCACCCCCCACCGTGCTAGCTAGCAGCCACATGTGACTATTTAAACGAAAATTTTAAATACAGTTCCTAGGTCACACTAACCACACTTTAAGTTCTCCTTAGCTTTGCGTGGCAGGAGGCTACCACATGGGACTACACCAATGTAGAACATTTCCATCATCACAGAAAGTTCTATGGAGCTGCACTGTTGCAGAACTACCGAAACACACATCCTCAGATTCAAGCTACCCAATAAACCCCAAGCTATAGAAATAAAATCCACATGTGAACCCACTAAGGTGGTACCACAAAATACTCAAGATACAGAGAAGGTTTTAAAAATGGGCAGAGGGAAAAGTCAGACCATCTATTCAGGAACAATTTTAAATGCTGACTTCTGAGCAGTATCTTTGAAATCCAGTAAGAAACTGGAAATAACAGAACTCTGTACCTAGAAAACTATTTTTCAAGCACAAGGCAAAACACATTTCCACACACATAAGAGGTTTTACTGACAACAAACTCTCCCTTATGGAAACTTCAAAGAATTCACTTTAGGAAAAAGGAAAATTATCCCAGAAACAACTGAAATGTAAAAAGGAATAGTAAGCAAAGATATGGTAAAAGTTGATTAAATCTAAGTAAACATTAACTGTATTAAAAAAAACAACTAACGTCTAATTTGTGGTACAAAAGACAACTAACACACTAGGCAGCAACCAGGCGTGTTGGGAGAGATGACTGCAGCCAGGCATCTTCAGGTCTCTGTAATTCTGGAGGAGGGTAATGAAACCGAGTACTACTTTAAGGCAGAAATGGTAACATAAATGTTTATGACATACACATATGAAAAAAGTGACATATAAGCTTACCTCCTTTTATTTGTTTTGCATTATTGCACTTTTCAGATATTTTGTTTTTTACCAACTGAAGGTCTGTGGCATTAGTCTGGAACCAACCCACAATGGGTATGACCTAAATCAAATCCCGTATGATTATACAGTGGAAGTGAGAAACAGATTCAAGGGATTAGTTCTGGTAGACAGAGTGCCTAAAGAACTATGGACAGAGGTTCATGACATTGTACAGGAGGCAGGGATCAAGACCATCCCCAAGAAAAAGAAATGCAAAAGGTCAAAATGGCTGTCTACGGAGGCCTTACATATAGCTGTGAAAAGAAGAGAAATGAAAGGAAAGGAGAAAATGAAAGATATACCCATCTGAAGGCAGAGTTCCAAAGAATAGAAGGAGAGATAAGAAAGCCTTTCTCAGTGACCAGTGCAAAGAAATAGAGGAAAACAACAGAATGGGGAAGACTAGAGATCTCTTCAAGAAAATCAGACATACCAAGGGAACTTCTCATGCAAAGATGGGTACAATAAAAGACAGAAATGGTATGGACCTAACAGAAGCAGAAGATATTAAGAAGAGGTGGCAAGAATACACAGAAGAACTATACAAAAAAGATCTTCACGACCCAGATAATCACGATGGTGTGATCACCAACTTAGAGCCAGACATCCTGGAATGTGACCTCAAGTGGGCCTTAGGAAGCATCACTATGAACAGAACTAGTAGAGGTGATGGAATTCCAGTTGAGTTATTTCAAATCCTAAAAGACGATGCTGTGAAGGTGCTGCACTCAATATGCCAGCAAATTGGGAAAACTCAGCAGTGGCCATGGGACAGGAAAAGGTCAGTTTTCATTCCAGTCCCAAAGAAAGGCAATGCCAAAGAATGCTCAAACTACCACACAATTGCACTCATCTAGCATGCTAGCAAAGTAATGCTCAAAATTCTCCAAGCCAGGCTTCAACAGTACATGAACTGTGAACTTCTAGATGTTCAACCTGCATTTAGAAAAGGCAGAGGAGCCAGAGATCAAATTGCCAACATCCGCTGGATCATAGAAAAAGTAAGAGAGTTCCAAAAAGACATCTACTTCTGCTTTATTGACTATGCCAAAGCCTTTGACTGTGTGGACCACAGTAAACTGTGGAAAATTCTTCAAGAGATGGGAATACCAGATCACCTGACCTGCCTTCTGGGAAATCTGTATGCAGTCAAGAAGCAGCAGTTAGAACTGTACATGGAACAACAGACTGGTTCCAAATAGGAAAAGGAGTACGTCAAGGCTGTATATTGTCATCCTGCTTATTTAACTTATATGCAGAATACATCATGAGAAACGCTGGACTGGAAGAAACACAAGCTGGAATCAAGATTGCTGGGAGAAATATCAGTAACCTCAGATATGCAGATGACACCACCCTTATGGCAGAAAGTAAAGAAGAACTAAAGAGCCTCTTGATGAAAGTGAAGAAGAGGGTGAAAAAGTTGGCTTAAAGCTCAACATTCAGAAAACAAAGATCATGGCATCCCAGTCCCATCACTTCATGGCAAATAGATGGGAGAGCAGAAACAGTGGCAGACTTTATTTTGGGGGGCTCCAAAAATCACTGCAGATAGTGACTGCAGCCATGAAATTAAAAGATGCTTGCTCCTTGGAAGAAAAGTTATGATCAACCTAGACAGCATATTAAAAAGCAGAGATATTACTTTGCCAACAAAGGTCCGACTAGTCAAGGCCATGGTTTTTCCAGTAGTCATATATGGATGTGAGAGTTGGACTATAAAGAAAGCTGAGCACCAAAGAATTGATGCTTTTGAACTGTGGTGTTGAAGAAGACTCTTGAGAGTCCCTTGGACTGCAAGAAGATTCAACCAGTCAATCCTAAAGGAAATCAGTCCTGAATATTCTTCGGAAGGACTGATGCTGAAGCTGAAACTCCAATACTCTGGCCACCTGATGGAAGAACTGACTCACTGGAAAAGACCCTGATGCTGGGAAAGACTGAAGGCAGCAGGAGAAGGGGACGACAGAGGATGAGATGGTTAGATGGCATCACTGAGTCAATGGACTTGAGTCTGAGAAAACTCCAGGAGTTGGTGATGGACAGGGAAGCCTGGCATTCTGCAGTTCATGGGGTTGCAAAGAGTCAACATGACTGAGGGGCTGGACTGAACTGAACCCACAACATATCCAAGGTATGGGAGCAAACCTTCTGAAGGTAAGGAACAAACCTTGTAAAAAGCTGAGGGGCTGTGTGGAGTCCTCGGTCAATCTGTATATGGTATCCAGAAATCCAAACACAGAATAAACACAAATAAGGCAAACAAAACCCTCTAGCCACAAAGATTGCCAAACAAGATGAAAAGGTTAAGATTTAGCTGCGGGCTTTTATATATCAGGAAAATATTTATCAAAAGAAAAGATAATTTCTTATCAAAAAAGATAAATTCTTATCAAAAGAAAGCCAGTGAAACCATTAACTTCAGACAAAATTACCTTTAAGAAAAAAATGCTTTATAAAAAGGGTCACTTCATAATAATAAAAGGTCCAATTCACCTGGAAGATAATATTAATCCTAACCTTAGAGAAGATTTTAAATCCACCATTTTAACATTTCTGTCAAGTACACAAAAGACATTAGATACAACAGATTAAGTAGAATTAGGAGACAGATGGGAACAGCANNNNAACAGCATAGTTAATAAGTCTGTATGGACATATATAGAAAATACATTTATATACATTCATTAGGGAATGTATACTTTTTACGCACAGGTATAACATTTACAAAACCCGACTATACCCTAGGTATAAAGTTAGCATCAGCAAATTTTCAGGTGTGGTTATTAGTATCAATCAGATTCCCTGATCATAATGAGATTAAGTTTGAAATCATTAACAAAATGATAAATAGAAAAACCTTATACTTTTGGAAAGTAGACATATCTAACAATTCACAGGTTAAAGATATCTCTTTTTAAAATCTCAAAAGTTGTGGTTTGTTTCAATTACCTTAAAATATAACAATAAACTTCTCATGTAATAATTAGTAAAAACTGATTTATTTAAAAGACATGGCCAATACGTAATCTGTAGGTAAGAATTTCCATTGTGCATGCATAGTTAAAAATTTTTTTTTTACTAAAATGCACAATTAAAAAGATAAAAGCTTACAGGTGGAGATAAATCATTTTAACAGCCACTTATCTCACTGGAAAAATCTTTTTGCTCTTTCAAATTGGAGAGGGAGTAATGGAGACAAGAAAACTCAACATTCATTTGTGGAATAACAGTTTACTAAGAGCCTGTGTCTGATACAGAAGATTCGCAGATGAGCAGACACAGTCCAGCCTCCAGGGGCTGACAGCACCCTAAAGGAGCAGTGGGCAGAGAAACACACGTAAGATGCCCGTCTGGACGAAGGAGGCGACCCTGGTAATGGGTTGGGGAGATCAGAAAGCTTTCTGTAGTAATGCCTTGAGCTGAGATATAATGTGTAAAAGAAGGCACATAAGTGAAAAGGCCAGAGAACAGCATTCCAGAAAAGAGGAACATTGTGTGCAAAGGTACAAAGTTTCGGTGGGCAATCAAACTAAAACTGTAATTAAAATTTCAGATGGATGGTCAATATAAAAGCAGGGTACAGCATAAATTCTGCAAAATTTTTATGCTTTCTCATCTGTTTCTTCTTTAATAAGAAATTGATGTTCCTACTGTCATAGAATTTTTCTGTGAGTATACAAGTACTGTCTAGATACTCTATTTATGAAGACACTTCAAAATATAGTGAAAGTGAAGCTGCTCAGTCGTGTCCAATGCTTTGGGACCCCATGGACTGTAGCCTACCAGGCTCCTTAGTCCGTGACAGTCCATGGAATTTTCCAGGCAAGAATACTGGAATGGGTTGCCATTTCCTTCTCCAGGGAATCTTTCCAACCCAGGGATCGAACCCAGGTCTCCCACACTATAGGCAGTTGCTTTACCATCTGAGCCACCAGGGAAGCATGTAGTACTATCATGCAAAACTGAACAAGTTACCATTTTCCATACTGTTCAAAAAAAAAAAAATCTATCAAAAACAACTAAATCTTTAAGACCCTTTAGAAAGCTATTTCTACTCTCTTCTTCAATAAAATTCTACAGTAAACAGGTTTTTGCTCAGGAGAGACTACAAAGTATGCTTTCTAAACTCTTCTCACTAATATATATCATGTAACAGTCTTGAGCAATACTGGTAATTTCAATATTACACCCTCACTCCATTCAACCAAATAAGCACTGTAACAAATATACAACTTCAAATACTGGAGATGGAAAGAAAAATTTAAAAAACAAAACCCAAAACAGGGATTCTTAAAATTTGGTTCTAATGATTACTCCTAAAAGTGTAGCTCAGCTGTAAAGAACCCGTGCCAATGCAGGAGAGGCAAGTTTGATCCCTGGGTCAGGAAGGTCCCCTGGAGAAGGAAATGGCAACTCACTCCAGTATTCTTGCCTGGAGAATCCCATGGACAGAGAGGAGTCTAGTGGGCTACAGTCTACCGGTTCGCAAAGAGTCAGACACAACTTAGCAACTACACATGTAACAACATACAAGGTGTCTACATAAGCACAAAAGGATTCAGATTATTCCAAAGATTAATTGTGACATGGAAATTACAGCTAAATTACACAGCTACGGACTAACTTCTATTAACTATTACAGGTCTCTTTTGCTATATCCTGGCAGAAGAAAGAGAGAAAAAGAATTTCTTTCCCTTAAATAATTTATTTCTAAGTCCACCATATAACTATGTAAAAATAGAACCTGGAGTTCCTAGAAGTCCAGGCTACACACTCATATTAGCCTTTTGTTGTATTTATTAAATGCAACAAGACGGGGACTCAAGGTGAATTCAGCATTCTGAGTAATGATTAGAAACAAGAACAGATAATTTCTTTCAAGTGTGCAGTTACTGATTAATTTTCTTTGGCAGCGAAGAACTAGCCAATTCAAGTTTTTCTTCTAAAAGATAATTTCTTTCTATTGTGACTATACCAGTGTAGTTTTCTAAAAAGCATGATAGTTCAAAGAGAACTGTTATCTTCACAAAAACATGTAAGAGCATTATATCAGAAAATTATATCTGAAGACAACTGAAGGCATTTTCTGACACTGCCTAAAATATCCACATATTCTGTTTAGTTCTCATCACTTAATGCTTGTGGCAGGAGCCTGAATGCCATTTGATCCAATTTTTAAAAAGTCAGTGACAGTATTACTTACTAAAAAATATACTTATTCACTCTTACTAAAAAGTTAACCTAACCAATTAAAATTAAAGAAAGGAAAGGAAAACCCTCAAACTACTCAGATGCTGGTAATGGTATGGATGGAAGGGAGTATGAAACAAAACAAGGACAAATTTACTCTCTGGGAACAATTTAAAAAATGAAACTTCGGTTTAATTAAGAATCACCAGGGACTGGGAAAACTGAGGAAGACTCCTATATATAAGTGCTGCTCCTTTGTTTTTGAAACCAGAAGTGGCTTGTCACAATGTAAACATGGAAAGGAGTACCATGTGGAACAGTCAAAGGTGACAGAATGACTGTTACCTGCCTTCCGTGGAGAAGACAATGTGTTTATCCATGCTTTAAGGCTTGTGCTTAGTGAGGACAAACACAATTCAAGTTTAATACAAAAGCTATTCTTTCTAATTTTATGGAAAAACACCCACTCCAGTATTCTTGCCTGGAAAATTCCATGGACAGAGGAGTCTGACGGGCTACAGTCCTGGGGTTGCAAAGAGTAGGATGCAACTGAGCATACAAGTTCAGGTTTAAGTATCAAATAAAATTTTCATTATATATACCAGCACTAGTTGCTAAGCTGAGTCCCACTGAATGGACAGTCTAACATGGGCCAGTAGATCAGGGTGCAAAATATCAAAACACTGACCATCAAAGGAATAGACAATCCACCATAAACAGCTTTTAAGATTGTAAGATGAGTGCAAAATAAAACTTGTAATTGGTAATTTAAATGTTTGGCAACAAACCTCAAAATCAAATTTCCTTAGAAATATCTGATCTAAAGTTTTGTTTCTAAAAAGATCAACATGAAATGATACATGTTAAAAAGTTAGCAAAGTTCTATCACATCTAAGAAAACCAAGACAGAGTCTCAAATGAATTTAAAGTCCCTCAGTCGCGTCCGACTTTTTGCAACTCCACGGACTGTAGCCTACCAGGTTCCACCGTCCATGGGATTTTCCAAGCCAGAATATTGGAGTGGGTAACCTTTCCCTTCTCCAGGGATCTTCCCAACCCAGGGATCGAACCCAGTTCTTCCGCACTACAGGCGGATTCTTTACCAGCTGAGCCCACCAGGGAAGATAGAGCTTAGCCAATAATAAGGAGAAAGTAATTATTTCAGTACCACTTCCCTGGTGGCTCAGACAGTAAAGTGTCTACCTACAATGCGGGAGACCCGGGTTCAATCCCAGGGCTGGGAAGATCTCCTGGAGAAGGAAATGACAACCCACTCCAGTATTCCTGCCTGGAAAATCCCATGAACGGTGGAACTTGGTAGGCTACAGTCCATGGGGTCGCAAAGAGTCGGACACGACTGAGCAACTTCACTTCACAATTATTTCAGTCACAGCAGGCAACAGGTTCCCCAGATAAGAATCGCCATCAAAAAAAAAAAAAGGCAAAAAACACACTGCACCTAGACAGAAACAGAACACAAAATTTCATAGGCTGAAATATCAATATGATCTTCGAAAGGGGTTTCAAATTTATCAGTTTTCTAAGTTTTCTCTCTACCAAAACCAAAAACCCAACGGCAACAAAGCTAAGGCTTTCACCAACCCAAGAAGTGAGGTTTCAAAAATAAACACGGTAGAGGGTTCTGATGTTAATAAAAGGGACATTACTAAAACTATTTCCAAAATCAAACAAAAAGTCAACTCAGACCCCACCCCTGGCTCCTGCAGGGGAGCGTGGCTTTCCCTAGTCAGTGGCCGTCGAGAACTAAACGCCCCAGCCCCAGGGAGCTGGGGGAGGAAGGTAGCGAAGGGTGAGCGCTAATTTCGCCGACTATACTGTAAAATAAGCAAACCTCCGCTCCTGGCTAATTAGCTAAGCGCGACTCAAAGTTCCACCACGTAATTCGGGCCTGGACTTTTTTTTTTTTTTAAAGCAAACAACATAATTGAAAGCAGAGTCATTTCCCTCTTGGTATTTTATTCATGCTGGAAATAACATTCAAATCGAAAAGGTAGCAAAACAAAAGAGAAAAAAAAGAAAATTGAGGGAAGTGGAAGCGCGCGGGACGTTTCACTGGCGTTTTTTTCCATCCTCAGGAGCCTCGACTCTCCGGCCTGCATTTTAAATTCCCAGTCCAGCCGGGCGCGGGTCGGACCCCCGAAAGCGGCCCGCGGCGCCGGGCGTGGGGGGGGGGTCCCACTCTCTGCGGAGGGAGGAGAGAACGCGGCTCCCGCGGCGGCGGCGGCCGGACGCGCGGAGCGGCGGAGTGGACGCCACTCGGGACCGAGTCGGGGGCTCCCGGAGGGCGGGCGGCTCCTCAGGGCGGGCGCCGGGCAGCTACGGGAACTTTCGCTC
>SJYF01001098.1:3023720-3049220 GCA_006410515.1 Procapra przewalskii | reverse complement strand
TACCGCGGCGTGCGCGGCGCGGCCGGCGGAAGCGCGCCCGGTGCCCTGGGCCGGCCCGGCCTCCTCTCCCACTTTCCGCCTCCGCCTCGGGCCGCGCCGCCGGCGCCTTTTGTCGCAGGGCTCGGGGCCGCGTCCCCCGAGCGGCGGCCTGAGTCGGGCCGGATCACGGTCCCCCCACCGACCGCTCCCGCCTGGCCGCCCGCCGTGGGGACGGTGGACTGGAGTGAGGGGCACGCTTATGAGGGAGCGCCTGCCGGGGAGCCGAGTCCCAAGCGGCCCTTCAGCCGGTCGCAGCGACTGAAGTGCTCCTCTGTGGAGATACAACGGGGCGGGCCCCCCCCAACACACGACGGGCTCGAGTCGCGGACGGGGTCTTTGTCCCGCGTCGGCATGGCTGTGGGGCCGGTCGTGCTCGGGGCTGAGTGAGATGAGTGTGGAGAACGCAGCCGGCACGGAGCGCAGCAATGGCTTCCAGGTCCGCTGGCCCTTCTCGGGAGACCCGCCGCCCGCCTGGAGTTGCCCGCGGGCTGTGGTCCCCGGCCCGGAGCTTCAGGACCCGGACGCTTGGGGCTTTCGTTCTGAGGCGCCCTGTTAACCTCCTTCTGGACTCCTGATAAATTTAAAAAAACGCCTCCGGGCCCGGAGGTTAGGGGGAGACTCGACAGGTTTCCCGAAATGGAAATTTTCGAAGTCTTAAAAATTTCCATTTTTCTTGTCAAAAGATTTTTCTTCAGACAGAGTTGGATGTGTGTCGTTTGTTATCAATAATAAATGAATGAGTTGAATAGCAAGATTTTCGCTCAAGTACGAAAGATGTGACTGAAAGACATCTCTTGATGGAAATATTATTACAGTATATTTTATTTTATCACGGGGGTATGTACCTCATAAAAGAGGCAACTATCAAAAATCATCTTTAAGCGAGGAAAGCGGTACAGTTAATGTCAAATTTTGTCCTCTCGAAAATATTCTATTTGATCTCCAGAAATTTAACTGGTTTCCTTGTACAAAGAGGTTTTAAATGGATATGGTTCTAAAGCATTTTCTGTGATTTTTTGTGTTTTTTGAGTTCGGGGGCTACAGCTGTTATCAATCATGCTGTCTGTTAGTCGCTCAATCATGTCCAACTCTTTGGGACCCCATGGACTGTATCCCACCAGGCTCCTCTGTCCATACTGGAGCAGGGTGCCATTTCCTCCTCCGGGGAATCGTCCCAACCCAGGGACTGAACCCAGGTCTCCTGCGTTGCTGGCAAATTCTTTACCACCTGAACCATCAGGGAAGCCCAGGTGGCCCAGGTGAGAAAGAACCTGCCTACCAGTCCAGGAGAGGTAAGAGACATGGGTTCCATCCCTGGGTGGGAAGATCCCATAAAGGAGGGAAGGACAACCCACCCCAGTATTCTTGCCTGGAGAATTTCGTGGACAGAGGAGCCTGGCGGGCTACAGTCCATGGGGCCTCAAAGACTCAGACACGACTGAGAAACTAACACAAGCAACTAAGACCCCACATGCCATGCACAGCTTGGCCAAAAAAAAAGAGGTGATGATAAAAGTTAAAGGAACATTATGTACAGTACAATCCATTTGTGTAAAAGAAAAAAATGAAAATAGGTTGTATATACCTAAGAAATTGCTGAGAAGATTCACTAGAGGCTATTGTCAGAATTTTTGAATATGTATGTGTGTTGCTTTATCTTTAAAAAAATTTACATTTTAAATATTTATTTTTATTTGTCTGTGCCAGGGCGACTTGTATTGTGAGATGTGGGATCTTTAGTTTCAACATGTAAACTCTTAGTTGCAGCATTTGGGATCTAGTTCCCTGACCGGGGATTGAACCTGAGTGCCCTGCATTGGGAGCATGGAGTCTTAACCACTCAGCCAACCAGGGAAGTCCCAAAACAAGTTTACATTTTAACAAACAACTAAATAAATCCCTTGGCTAAGCACACGGTAATATGTAGAGAAGTCAGGATTTGAACTTGGATAATACTGTAAGTAATGAATTTTCCTCATTCTTTTCAATTCGAAAACTGGCTGCAGCACCCTGTAGCAGTTCAGCAATGCATATGTTGATAAGAAGGTGCAGAGGGTCCCTCCTGTGACCGTGCCTTTTTGTGTGCTTATTTGGCAAGTCCTGGATACCCAGTCATCCTGGGCACCCGGTGCCAAGAAAGCAAGCAGATCAGAGTCCAAGTTTTCCCTACTTGGACAAGTTCTGTAAGCCTGGCTTCATTTTTAGAAAACCAGTTGACACTAAACTCAGAATGACCAATGCAAATTAGTATAAATGTTTAAACAAAGGTGAAGTCACTACCTATGTTATTGAGGTGGGCATTAATTTATAGAGCCTGGAAGAGTAGTCATTGACAGAATCCTCACGGGAACCTGATGTCCAGCTCCCTCTCACCCTGCCCTCCCCAGGCTCTGCTTCAACCACACTGGCCTCCCACATCCTCCTGAATCCTGATCTTTACATTCTGTTCCGTGGAGAGGGCCAGGACTGGACACAGGGCCTCATCCTTGCTTTAATGTTCTGTCCTCGCCATCTTTAAATTCTTAATAGTTTTGAACAAGGGGCTTCACATTTTCATTTCACACTGAGACTCTCAAGTTACCTTGTTGATGTTGTTTCTTTGAAATACCCACCAACCACCCCTCCTCCACACCAACACCCACTAACCTCCCACTCATTCTTCAGAGCTGCCCAGAACCCTAGCAACAGACGGAGTTTGTTGGGGATATCTTCCCTGTCCCCAGTCTAAGTCAAGTTCTGTTGATACAAAATTTCATATACTGGTTTCCTTGCCTTTGGAAACAACAGCTTGTCATTCATTTGCCTGCCTTTCCCATCAGACTGTTAGTTCAGGAGAGGAAGCCCTGTGCTCCTGTCTTGCACCAGCCTCTAGCATCATGCCAAGCTCAGAATAAGTCCCTGCTAATACTTTGTGAAATTAATGAATAAATGAATGGATGACAGGTTTTGGAAATACAAATTAAGCAATATATTCAATGTTCAGTGGCATTTGCCTGAGTTTGTTTGCTTGAAAGAATTCTGTGGACCATGTTTAAAAACCACCATCTCTGTCATCATCTAAGTTAATGTGACATATTGCACAATACAAAGTTTTTGAATGTTTCATTAATAATATTTTTTGCAAAAATACCCTTCAGAACTGTTATTCCTCTGTGACAATGTTTTATGAGGTAATGTTGATTTTGACTGGTATAATTGAAAATGCTCAACTTGGCAATATTTATTGGAGATGCAGTACCCAATTTATTAATAAAAATGCAATAAATAAATAATTGTGTTTACGATAATATGCTTTAGATGCTCTTTAGCATGACATCTTTTTTTGTTAGCCACGACCTGAGGCATGCAGGATCTTAGTTTCCGTCCAGGGATGGAACCCGCCCCCCCTGCAGTGGAAGTCTTGACTGCTGGACCTCCAAGGAAGTCCCTAGTGTGACTTAAAATTGAAGTGCACATCTCGAATGTACTTTCTAGTTATTGGTTGGCTTTTATTTGTCTTGGAGGTAATTACCACATACATGAAATGATAAAATGGTAATCCTCTCATTTATGGGTTTAAAATTGAGACCAGCATAGTTAAATGACTTATCAATAGCCATGAATTAAGCCAGAGCAGAAGCTAGAGCCTAATTCTCTTATCACAGTCTCCAAAATGTGTCATTTTCAAGTTAAAAATATTTCAGGCAAGAGGTTCTGAGGGCAGTTGGTGACGGTCAAAACAATCCCAGCTTTGGGAATTCCCTGGCGGTCCAGTGGTTAGGACTCCATGCTTCCAGGGCAGGGAGCACCAGATTGGATCCCTGATGTTCACTTCCCAACCCCACCTCCCACCCCCAACAGAAGAAAAAGAAGACAGTTACCACTAAAAACAGGACAAGGGCTTCTGTGCTGAACTGTGCTAGGAGCCACCCACCCACACAAGAAGGAAGAGGAAGCATGGCGTCCTTTCCTCTCGCCTCACAGAGCCCAGCTGCCCCGTGGAACAGGGGTGTCTCCCAAACTAGAAAGTTGAATTCACTCTAAACAGCTCTGGGCAGAATTGGGAAGTAGCTGGTTTCCTCTTCTGCTTTCCTTGATCACCCATTCATTCCTCCCTTCCTTTTCCTTCCTTCCTAGACAAGCTTTCTTAGAAGTGGTTCCTCCCATCAAATGCCAGAGCCCTGGCATTGAGCCTAACACATACCAAGTTCAGTTATTTCCTTTCTTCCCATTGATGAGAACGCAATTGATTAGTTAAATTTGATTTGCATCTGCAGATACTTTTGGTTATAACTAGCTTCCACTTTCAAAAGAAATAAAGAGCGGTAGCCAGAGCAACAGAGCTGCTCCCTTTGGGCTTTGCACTCTCTTTTTCACACCCAGGAAGAGGCAGTGATAAGGATTTCTGGGAAGTCTGTGCTCCTGACACAGCTGGTGGCGATGGGAAAAGAATGGCCATTAATGCTTGCCCTGGGTTTGTTTATTAACGGTCATGCATTATGACTATACTCTCAGGATATTAAACCACTTTTAACTGCAGAAATTGATATTGACTTCCTTGTTGCAGTTCAGAAACTCTCAAACTCATTTTTCTCACAGTGAAATGACTGTTTCTAAAATTTGTCTTTCCAAAACTTGGAAGTTTCTTAGATACAACTATGATGACTCAGCAAAACACACAGTCCCCGCGCTACTTCCCTGTTCTCTCTTTTTCCTTCTTTCTTCCTAATGAGCCCAGATTTGCTGTCAACAGATCTGGATTCTGTTGCTTACATAGTGCGTGCTTTTAAGTACCTTACTTCTCTCATCCCCAGTTTTCTGAACTGCAAAATTGGGATAATAGTACCCTCTGCATGGGTTTGTTGTGTGGGTTAAACTGGTTAGTGAGCTTGTAGGACTTAGCACTCAGGAAATATTAGTATAATTCTTCTTGTTTCAGTCTTTAGTCAAAATGAGGTTGTCCTTATGTTCCAATAGGCTCCTCTGGTGGCTCAGTTGGTAAAGAATCTGTCTGCAATGCGGGAGACCTGGGTTCAATCCCTGGGTCAGGAAGATCCCCTGGAGAAGGGCATGGCAACCCACTCTGGTATTCTTGCCTGCAGAACCCCAAGGACAGAGGAGCCTGGTGGGCCACAGTCCAGGGGGTCGCAAAGAGTCGGACACGACTGAAGCGACTTCCTTTCATGTTGCAGTAGCTCTGAGCACAACTAAGAGGTAGGTCATGTGGCAAGAGAATGTTGCCTGCCCTTCCACTGAACGAGGAATGTTGCCACTATCAAGCCAGCAGCTGCTGCTCCCCACCACTCAGAGGTGCACCCTGAGGGGAATTCAGGGTAGGGAACAGTAGGAAGCATTCTATGCTCCGGACCTGACCCGAGATTATTATCTAAGGAATAATTTCAATGAGCCCAGACTGGTTTTTTTTTTTTAATATTTATTTATTTATGGCTGGGCTGGGTCCTCACTGCTGTGCGGGCTGTTTTCTAGTCGTGGTGTACAGGCTTCTCACTGCGGTGGCTCCTCTTCTTACAGAGCATGGCCTCTAGATGCTCGGATTCCAGTAGTTGTGGTGCATGGGCTTAGCTGCTCTGTGCCATGTGAAATCTTCCCAGACCAGGGAGCAAACCTGTGAACCCTACGTTGGCAGGCGGATTCTCAATCACTGGACCACAAGGGAAGTCCAAGACCAGATTCATGCATTTTCCCACATACAGAGAAGCGCTAAAATCATTAACTGAAGATGTCTGGTATTTGTGATTAGCAGTCATCTCCCCACCCCCGTAGTAATCTTTTGATGTTTAACTACACTTTTTCCAGCAAAAACTCATATATATCCTTGTTAAAAAAAACTCAAGCCCAGTTGCTTGCCACTCAAAAAATAAATACCTGAGGGGCAAATGTTGGGAGAAAAGAAAGTTGTTTTTAATAAAAAAGCCGGCAACCTGAGGAGAAGGCGGACTCATATCCCCCCAAAACCAACTCTGAAGATTCTCCTGAGCCATGAAAGTTTTTAAAGGGGAAAGTGAAGTGAAAGTGAAGGTGTGAGTGGCTCAGCCATGTCAGGCTCTTTGTGACCCAGTGAACTATAGCCTGCCAGGTTCCATGAAATTCTCCAGGCAAGAATACTGGGGTGGGTTGCCATTTCCTTCTCCAAGGAATCTTCCCGACTCAGGGATTGAACCTGGGTCTCCTGAACTGCATGAGTCACCAGAGAAATCCTTTTAAGCCCTTTTAAAGGGGAAATAATCTTGATCACCGAGGTAGGGGATCAAGTGAAATGATTGTAGTCATCTTTCACTGCATGCAGGCTTGTGGATTTATGATCTTTAGATGCTATCTTGTTCTCACAATCTTTCTGAGAGATTACTGAAGGGGTAGCTAGGGGGGAGAACTGGTCATCTGTTAATTACTTATTCTTCATTTCTATTTCTTTGATCTACTGAAGGAACCAACAGGTTAGGCAAGTATTGTACGACCAAAAGATTTGAAAAGTGTGCTTAGGCTAGAGATGAGCAGAGCCCAGGGGTGCCTGGCTTAAGGTTAGTTATAGCATAGCTGTCAACTTAAAAAAAAATACTCAAAACCTAAACATTGAGAGTTATGTTTTATTCAGTGGGAAATTTTAGGACATCAAGCCCTGGTGATAGCATCTCAAGTGACTTTGGGATTACCACTCTGAGGAGGTGAGGGGAGGAGTCAGTTTATACAGAAGTTTTGCAACAAAGGCTGGTAGTCTGAACATCAAAAGATTATTGTTAATTAAAAATACCAGATATCCCAAGTAAAGGAATTTAGCTCTTTCCTGTGTATGGGGAGATGGAAGAGTCTGGGCTCACTGAAATGTCATATACATCTCAGGTATCGGAGCCAGTATCCTGTGTTTTTTACATTCTGAGCTCCCGTGAGGCTCACTGTAGGGAGTGGCTACAGTCTGCTGGCTGCTAGATGGCAGGTATTCTCCTTCCTGAGTACCCTGAGGGCTCACCAGCTCACCGGTTCAGTTCAGTCGCTCAGTCATGTCTGACTCTTTGCGACCCCATGGACCACAGCACACCAGGCTTTCCTGTCCATCACCAACTCCCAGAGCTTACTCAAACTCATGTCCGTCAAGTCGGTGATACCATACAACCATCTCATCCTCTGTCGTCCCCTTTTCCTCCTGCTTTCAATCTTTCCCAGCATCAGGGTCTTTTCCAATGAGTCAGTTCTTCATATCAGGTAGCCAAAGTATTGGAGTTTCAGCTTCAGCATCAGTCCTTCTAATGAATATTCAGGACTAATTTCCTTTAGGTTGGACTGGTTGGATCTCCTTGCTGTCCAAGGGACTCTCAAGAGTCTTCTCTAACACCACAGTTCAAAAGCATCAATTCTTTGGCCTTCAGCTTTCTTTATAGTCCAACTCTCACATCTACACATGACTACTGGAAAAACCATAGCTTTGACTAGCTTGACCTTTGTTGGCAAAGTAATGTCTCTGCTTTTTAATATGCCATCTAGGTTGGTCAAAGCTTTTCTTTCAAGGAGCAGGCTTCTTTTAATTTCTTGGCTGAAGTCACCATTTGCAGTGATTTTGCAATTGCTAATGACTGTGACATCCTTGTTTACTGATACGGCAGGAAATATTCCATTTCTCATAGTGTTGGTAAAGTGACAAGAAAAGGGCTTTCTATTGAGGGCTGCTGGTGCTGCTGCTAAGTCACTTCAGTCGTGTCCAACTCTGTGCGACCCCATAGACGGCAGCCCACAAGGCTCCTCCTCCATGGGATTTTCCAGGCAAGAGTACTGGAGTGGGTTGCCATTGCCTTCCCCATCCTGTTGAGGGCAGTTTCCTGCAAAAAGCTGCTTGCAAATCCCCCCGTCAGATATCATTCTGTTTCTACAGAATCAGGGAGGAAGGTCAGTCTTCTGTAATTTCTTCATGCTGAGAAAGGGCATTGAGGTCTTAGAGTGAATGATACAGACAAGGATTTGAAGCATCTCTTCACTGACAGTTTTAGTTGCCTGCTTGCTTACATATATGGGCAGAACAAGCTATAATTATTTTGATTTTCACAAAGATACAGATTATTATGAGCAACAATGTTAATCACATTCTCTTGAGGCCAGTTCTTGAAATTTTGTTAGCCATAGACTCAGTTCTGCTTAATATGGAGCAGTTTATGTCATGGATGCAGTCTGGTTATCATGTAGTTTTTTCTCTATGGTGGTAGTTATAGGATCTGTAAAACAACATGGAGTCTGTGACTCTATGATCCTAATCATTAACTGCTTGAGCCTGCTTCTTTGTGAGTCAAGGAAGCATGCAAGTTTTCAGCTTTTCTATAAATAAGAGGTAGGGGACAGGGAGGGCCTTTGTACTTTGGTCGGGGAGGAGCACAGGGGTCTGCTTGGTTCGGTGCTGGCCCCTCCCTTGCCTCTTTGGAGCCATTCTTTGGATCTATCTATCTGGGCTGTCTCCCAGGCTACAGTCCTCAGCAAGGTCTCCCAATAAAACTTAATTCACAACTTTTGGGTTGTGCATTTTTCTTCAGTTGGCAGTCAACTAATGTGAAGCTAATGTGGGGATATGAAACTCTCAACAATAACGTGAACAAGATGAAAACACATGACAGTCACCTACCATACATGTTGGAGGATGGGAGGATGCTGATCCCAGAGTCAGCCTGGGTCCAGCACACAGGTATACCTTTTCCCACTGTATGAGTTAAATGAGGTTAAAATGAACCTCAAAGGTGGCCTTGAAAATAAACAGCAAAAAGGCGTTCAAGAGGTGCTTTTCCAGTCACAATAAATGTATGAAGCCTTCATCTTGTGCCCAACACTGGGCACTGTTACAGGCACTGAGGATACAAGTCCCTGCTCCCTTAGAACTGACAATCTGCAGAGGGTGGAAAGAAATGATAAACTACAAATAAGGATATAAGTCAGGTGCTTTAGCAAGTCCTTGAAGGGAAATCAAGCCAGACAAGGGTATATGGAGAGGAGTGAGAGGTTATTTTATAGAAGAAGGCTTTTCTTTGGTGTTAGGATAGCTGACAATATATATATAAATGTTTGAGTTTTTATTTGTTTTGGCTGGTAGGCAATTGGTTGGTTTTAATTTTTGTTTCATTGTGACTATGTCATTTCTCTCTTGACACTGTTTGGAAGACACAATCCATGTATAATAAAAGGAGTAGTGTCCAGAATTGAAGATTTAATAGGAATCTGATTCCTAGGATCTGAGCAGGCAGGAAGGAGTGGGAGGTAGCGGTGGGAAGATGCTAGAGGTTGGTGAAGCTGCATAGATAGAACGGAGGCACCGGCAGCCAGGGTTGGGTCACAGCAGAGACTGTTTGCTCTGGATCCTGTAGAAGACTGTTGGTTCAGTTTGGGTAGCCCTGATTCCCCAAATCACTGCAGATGGTGACTGCAGCCATGAAATTAAAAGAAGCTTGCTCTTTGGAAGCAAAGTCATGAACAACCTAGACAGCATATTAAAAAGCAGAGACATTAGTTTGCCAACAAAGGTCCAGCTAGTCAAAGCTATGGTTTTTCCAGTAGTCATGTGTGGATGTGAAAGTTGGACTATAAAGAAAGCTGAAGGCCAAAGAATTGATGCTTTTGAACTTGGTATTAGAGAAGACTCTTGAGAGTCCCTTGGACAGCAAGGAGATCCAACCAGTCCATCCCAAAGGAAATCAGTCCTGAATATTCATTGGAAGGACTGATGCTGAAGCTGAAACTCCAATACTTTGGCCACCTGATGAGAACTGACTCATTGGAAAAGACCCTGATGCTGGGAAAGATTGAAGGCAGGAGGAGAAGGGGACAACAGAGAATGAGATGGTTGTATGGTATCACCAACTACATGGACATGAGTTTGAGTAAGCTCTGGGAGTTGGTGATGGACAGGGAAGCCTGGTGTGCTGCGGTCCATGGGGTCGCAAAGAGTCGGACGTGATTGAGCAACTGAACTGAACTGAACTGACTCCCAGAGGATGATTTGGACAGGAGATTGAAGTCAGGGTAGTGATGGTAAGATTGGCCAACCAGTTGGCTTACCAAATGAGTTCCCAGCCTCCAGGATCACCAGTGTCCCCTAAAACTTTACCCTAGGATGTTGCTTGATTTTCTGACCTGTTGTGGACAGACTCGGATGTGAATGCTCAGACATGTATTTATGCTCAGTGACTGGGCACAAAGTTGACAGCAGTGGGAGTAGGAATAGTTGGGTGGTGGGACTTTCTTGGTGATTCAGTGGCTAAGATGCCAAGTTCCCAATGCAGGGGGGCGTACCCGGGTCAGAGAACTAGATCCCACAAATGCCACAACTGAGAGTTCACATGCCATAACTGAAGATCCTGCATACTGCGATGAAGATTTGAAGATCCACAACTGAGACCTGGCCTGGTCAAACAAATAAATAATTTTTTTCTTTTTTTAAAAAAAGAAAGAAATAGTTGGGTGGCAAAGGACATTTTGCTGGTTCATGTCATTGCTCAAGTTGAAGACTATGCAGTTACTTTTAAAGACTGAGTCCCACGTAACATGCTAGTGCGCGTGCACACACGCGCGCGCGCACACACACACACACACACACTTCTATATTCCTTCTTTGTGAAAGGCAAGTCTAGTGACAGTGGTTGAGAGACACAAGTGCAAGACATTTGCCACTGCTGCCCTGATTTGGATTTGGGTACGGTGAATTGCAGCCTCTGCCCCTTAGAGTTCTGTCCTCTCCCACGTTTTGATCAGGAAGACTGCCTGCTGCTGAGGGCTGAATGGTAAGCAGATGACCCTGGGCTTGGATAGTCCTTGGGTGAAACTTATTTCTGCTGCTCACTAGATGTGTGAATATGAGCAGATTATTTAACCTTGATTCTGAGTTTTCTCATTTATACTGATAATGCCCTGAAGCTTTCTTAGAAGATTCATGAAATGGTTACCAATAAATACACATTTGGTGAGCTTTATTCCTAGGTGTCAGTTTCTTATTGCAGATCTCAGATCTACAACAAATTTCATAAAATGCTGGCCCATAATGATTACAACTGTTTTATAGCTCACAACCAGTACCTTTTTTTTTTTTAAGTCCTCTGGGATTTCTGTCTCCTTTCCCTTGCTAGTCATTCATCTCTTTCTTCAACATCCTCTTTCTTCATCCTCACTGTGTTTCATTTAGTCACGTGATATAGTGAATCTCTTCCCTAATGCGTCTAGCATTTTTACCCTAGTTTCTCAAAATTTTTACAGGCACCACAGCAATTTTTCTGCTTAATTAGATCATCAAAGCTTCGATTAAGTCAGGAAATGTCAAAGTGCAAAATATTCTATAAGTAAATAAATGCACAGAAACTCACAATTCCTATAAAGATAAGCTCTGCATTAATTTCAAAATAAATAACCAGTTTAATGTTATACTTTGTAGAAATGGAGGTGTTCCAAACTTAATTATTTTTAAATATTAAATAAAGAACTGTTGAGAAACACATGTAGTTCTCATAAACTCGCTATCTGCCAGTTACCCGTCCATGTCAACATCTATAAAGTAACGATGTGGTTTTCAGGGGACAGTTGTCAGGTCATTGACTAGAGTAATGGCCATAAGGGACCTGACCCAGTGCTTGGCACACAGTAGGTGCTCAAGAAGCAGTGGCTCTTTTTAGAGCTAGTTTGGTCTGTTAGCTGTTTTTTATTTCATTCACAAATCATTCATTGAGAGCTATGTCCAAAGAGCTATGGTAGATAAGCTCAAAGTCATGAAAAAAGGCATTTGGTGCTCCCCTAGAATTTGAAATACCACAAGGATACATCACAAGAAATATTGCAAATGCTACCAAACTCTGAGGCCCTAATACAGTCCCGACTGTCTATTCGGTCTTATTTGACAAAAGTCCTTTACTCCTTCCTAGGAAGAAAACTCGCATGTGATTGCCATGAGAACTACTAGGAGAAAGGCTTGTGTTTTAGAGAAACTGTGGTTTCAGAAGTAGAAACGGGAGAAGTTGTGAAAAGCAGAACAATTTAGGGGAGTCAGTCAAAAACACACTGCTCTGACCTCAAACGCCAACACTCACGCCAGGGCTGGTGTGCTTTGCAATCACTTCCTGTCTTAGTTGTCTCCCTCTGGGACAATGAGACTAACTCAGCATATTTTTTGAAAATGTAATTTTTTGGAGAAGGGATTTGGAGAAGGCAATGGCACCCTACTCCAGTACTCTTGCCTGGAGAATCCCATGGACAGAGGATCCCGGTGGGCTGCAGCCCATGGGGTCAAGAAGAGTTGGACACGACTTCACTTTCACTTTTCACTTTCATGCATTGGAGAAGGAAATGGCAACCCACTCCAGTGTTCTTGCCTGGAGAATCCCAGGGATGGGGGAGCCTGCCATCTATGGGGTCTCACAGAGTCGGACACGACTGAAGTGACTTAGCAGCAGCAGCAGGAGAGGGGGTTAAGGAATTATTGGTAACTTGTGTAAAACCAACCTGATACATATTCAGTATATAGAATTCATTTAAATGAAGGGGAAGTGAATACTTTTGTAATGCAGATACTAACTGTATTAGATATCAGATATCTGTACTCTGAGCAGGACTAGATCACCTAAAACAGGGATCCAAGTTCTTTCTCAGTGGGCACTGTTATCAGGCTTGGCTACATAATTTACAGGCTCAAGATCAAAAGGAAAATGTTAAAACTGATTAAGCGGCTTCTCTGGTGGTCCAATGGTGGAGAATCTGCCTTGCAATGTAGAGTGTTAGTCCATCAGTCATGTCTGACTCTGCAATCCTGTGGACTGTAGCCCACCAGGCTCCTCTGTCCCTGGAATTCCCCAGGCAAGAATCCTGGAGTGGATCGGTTCAATCCCTGATCCAGGAAGATGCCACATGCTGCGTAGCCCCTTGTACCACAACTACTGAGCCAGCACTCTAGAGCCTGAGAGCCACAACTATTGAGCCCACGCGCTGCAACTCTGAAGCTTGCGTGCCTAGACCCTGTGCTCTGGGAAAAAGAAGCCAGAGCAATGAGAAACCTGTGCACTGCAATGAAGAGTAACTAGCTCCCACTTTTTGCAACTAGAGAAAGCCCTCATGCAGCAACAAAGACCCAGCGCAGTCAAAAATAGAATAAAATAAATCGACCTTTAAAAAAAATGATTGAGAATTTCAAAAGAATGAAATTAGACCTTTATTTTATATCATATACAAAAATTAACTCAAAATGGAGTATAAAGACTTAGATGTAAGACCTGAAACCATAAAACTTCTGGAAGAAAACAGAGGGGAAAAAACTCCTCGACATTTGTCTTAGCAGTGATTTTTTTTTTAATATGACATCAAAAGCATAAGCAGCATAAAAAGGATTATATCAAACTGAAAAGCTCTCTGTACAGCAAAGAAAATGATCAACAAAATGACAAAATAAAAAGGCAGCTTGTGGAATGGGAAAGGATATTTGCAAGCTATATATATATCTAAAAAGGAGTAATACCCAGAATATATAAGGAGCTCATATAACGCAATCGCAAAGCCCCCCAAATAACCAGATTTTAAAATGGATGGGGATGTAGATAGACATTTTTCCAAAGAACACATGCAAATGGTCAACAGGTATATGGAAAGATATTCAACATTGCTCATCATCAGGGAAACTCAAATCAAAACCGTGAAGAGCTGTCACCACACGCTGTTCAGGGCAGCTGTTATAAAAAAGATAAGAGATAACAATCCTTGGTGAAGGTGTGAAAAAAAGGGAACTCTTGTACACTGTCGATGAGAACAAATTAGTGCATTATGGAACTCTGAATGTGGAAGCTCTTCAAAAAATTAAAATTAGAACTGCCGTGACCCCAGCCCCACTTCTGAATATATATTCAAAGAAAATGAAATCATGACCTCAAAGGGATACCTGCACTTCCGTGTTCACTGTGGCATTTTGAAATAGCCAAGATATGAAAACGAGCCAACAGTTCTTTGACAGGTGAAATGTTATGTGGTGGCATACTGGTGGAGGTGGTTTACTTGCTAACTCGTGTCCGACTCTTGCACCCCACGGACCGTAGCCTGCCAGGCTCCTCTGTCCACAGGATTCTCCAGGCAAGAACACTGGAGTGGGTTGCCATTACCTTCTCCAGATAGCATATTATTCAACCGTTAAAAAAAAGGAAACCCCAACATTCGCAACAAGGCAGATGAACTTGGAAGATACTGTAAGATGTTACAGAAAAACCTGAATGAACTTTTTGGCCAATCCAATACTATGTAAAATATGTCAGATACAGAAAGACAAATATTGTATGATCTCACTTATATGTGGGATCTAACAAAGTTGAGTTCATAGAATGATGCAGAATGGTGGCTGTAAGGGGCTGAGGAGACAGAGGGTGAAGAATTGGGAAATGTTTTGGCTATAAGATGATTATGTTCTGGTGATCTAATGTACAGCATGGTGACTATAGTTAATGATACTGTTTTGTATACTTGAAATTTGCTAATAGAGTAGATCATAAGTATTCTGATTACACACACAAAAATGGCAACTATGTGGGGTGATGTGTTAATTAACTTAGAGTGTTAATACACCGTGTGTACATATATTAAATCATATATTAAATATGTACATCCTAAATGTAAATATTTCCTATTTGTCAATTATATCTCAATAAAGCTGGATAATATTTTTAATTTAAAAATAAAGCTGAAAAAAGAGTAGATATCTCAAAAAAGCACAGGGTGAATAATATCAGAAAATTCAGGACAGATTCAAAAGATAAGTGGGATGTGATCAAAAAGAGAGTAGAAAACGTGGAGAGCAATTGATATTATAAGTGAAAATCACAAGCATGGTCCAAACTGATAAAAGACATCAATCCACAGATTCAAGTAACTCAGCATCCCCTAAGCAAAGTAAATCCACTGGCAACAGTAATGAGCTACATTATGGTCTAAAACCCAAAGATAACGAGAAAGACTTTAGAGACTACAGAAAGCAAGTAAGCAAGACAATGGCTGATAGCTAAGTTCTCAATATAAACAAGACAGGCATCAGTGGAGTGCCGTTCGTAAAGTGGTGAAGAAAGCTCCTGTTTAAACAGAATTCAGTACCCAGCAGCAATACTTGTAATCTTTCCATTTTAACTCTTATTACTTGTACAGTGTAATCAGTTACATTCACATGCTGCACCACAATCACCTCTGTTTACAAAACTCTTTCGAAACCCCAAATAGAAATTCTGTACCCATTAAGCAGTCGCTCCACATTTCCTCTCCCCTTCAGTCCCTTGTAAATGCTTATCTATGTTCTGTCTCTATAAATTTGGCTATTCTAGATATTTTATATAAGTGCAGTTATACAATATTTGTGCTTTTGTGACTGGCTTATTTTACTCAGCATAATATTTTAAAGGTCTTCCTAGGTTACAGAATGTATCAGAATTTTATTCTTTTGTATGGTTGGATAACATTTTATTGTATGTATATACCAGCGTATCATTCCACTTTATATTTAGAATATACAATGGATGCAGTTGCAGAACAATAAATATAGTTCTACAAGGATTGGTTTTTTTTTTTTTTTTGCCTTTTAAAAACATGAACTGTGTCAGCATGCAAAAGAGTGCATATAATACGTATGCACATTTTAAATTAAAATATTTTTAAAACTTTAAGAGTTATGGCAATGGAGGATGATGGTGGTGGTTGTACAACAACGTAAATGCATTTAATAGCACTGAACTGTACAATTAAAAATGTTTAAGACAAGACTTCCCTGGTGGTTCAGTGGTTAAAACTCCATGCTCCCAGTCCAGGGGGCCCGGGTTAGGTTCCTGGTCAGGGAATTAAGATCCCACATGTAACAATGAAAATCCCACATATAGCAACACAGATCCCCAGTGCTGCAACTAAGATCTGGTGCAGCCAAATAAATAAATATTTTTAAAATGGTTAAGAGAGCTAATCCTATGTTTTGTGTATTTTACCGCAATTAAAAAAAAGAAAATTAAAAAATGTTTAAAAGCTAGCACCATGCAGCTTAAGAACAGAGGGTTTGCAGCTGCTCTGAAGCTGCATGCTTCATCCCAAGTACATCCCCTGCTTTCTGTTTCTGGGGTGATCACTCTCCTCAGTTTTGTAAACAGGTGTGTACTTTTTCTGTCTTACCCTATGTAGATATCTCTAAGCAATATTTAGTTTTGCCTGATTTTTATATTTTAAATGAGTGAAATATATGTTTTCTAATGTGTCTTTGTTTTTTAACATGTTTTCGAGGTTCGTTCATAGCTCTATCTTATACATTTTCACTACTATATGGTATTCCATTGCATATACACCACAGTGTATTTGTTAACTTTTCTGTGAATGGATGAGGTTTGTCTCTAGTTTTTGTGATAATAAGCAGTACTATTTTGAAGTTGTGTATGTATATGCTTAGGCCTGGTACTATTGGGTCACAGAATATTCATGTTTTCAATTTTACCAGAAACTATCAATTTTTTCCCCAAAAGAATTCTTTAAGAGTTCTTATTGTTTCTGACACTTAGTATTGTCCAGTTACTTGATTTTTGTCAATCTGATAGGTATAATACAGTATCAGTTCAGTTACTCTGTCAGGTCTGACTCTTTGCGACCCCATGAACTGCAGCACACCAGGCTTCCCTGTTCATCATCAACTCCCAGAGCTTGCTCAAACTCATGTCCATTGACTCAGTGATGCCATCTAACCATCTCATCCTCTGTTGTCGCCTTCTCTTCCTGCCCTCAATCTTTCCCAGCATCAGGGTCTTTTCCAAGAGTCAGTTCTTCATATCAGGTGGCCAGAGTATTGGAGTTTCAACTCCAGCATAAATCCTTCAGCATCAGACCTGAGTCCAATGAATACTCAGGAATGATTTCCTTTAGGATATAACACAGTATATCACTGTGCTTTTAATTTTTCCCTAGTTCCAATCAGGATAAACATGTTTTTTGTTTGTTTGGGGGCCATTCATATTTTCTTTTCTGCGAAATTCTTGTTTATATCTTTTGCCCATTTTTCTGCTGGGACATTTGCTTATTTCTGACTGGTTCAAAGGAGATCTTTTTTCATTCTGGGAATCATCTCTCTGTCAACCACACATGTTACAAATATCTTCCCAAGATGGGCTTGTCTCTCTTTATCATACCTATGGGTGAATAAAATTTCTTAATTTTAATGTGCTTCAATTACTGTTATATTCATTTACAGCTTATAATTTTTGTGTCTTGTTTGAGGAATTCTTATTCTGAGGTCATAATTTGTATGACCTCAATTTTAAAGTTTTGCCTCTCACATTTATATCTGCCAGGGTAGTCTATGGTCTGCTCTAATAACAAATAAGCACCAATATTTTAGGCATTTACCACAATAAAACTTTATATATTGCTCACACAAAACCCAGTGTGAAGCTCCTGACTGAGCAGCTCTCTAAGGCTTATCTGCTCATAGTGTGACTCAGGGACCCAGATTGCTTTTACATTGTCGACTAAAAAGATGCGCAACATGAGAGTCATGAGTTGAGTTTTATTTAGGGTAGAATGAGGGCTGCAGCCCTGGAGACAGCACTCAGAGAGCTCTCTCTGGTCAATTTATAAGATTTTGGTGAAAAAGGAGTTCAATGCAATCAAGTGCGGACTTTACAAAAGGTTTTCTGCTAGTCATGAGGAGCTGATGTCACCATGAAGGGATTTAGGGCCTTTGTAGGTGTGAAGAGATGCAAGGATTGAAATCATGAAATCAGTTCCTGAAACTATCTATCTAAAAACCCACCTAGAGCCAGATATCCTAGAACGCAAAGTCAAGTGGTCCTTAGGAAGCATCACTACAAACAAAGCCAGTGGAGGTGATGGAATTCCAGTTGAGCTATTTCAAATATTAAAAGATGCTGCTGCTAAAGTGCTGTACTCAATATGCCAGCAAATCTGGAAAACTCAGCAGTGGCCACAGGACTGGAAAAGGTCAGTCTTCATTCCAGTCTCAAAGAAAGGCAATGCCAAGAATGTTCAAACTACCGCACAATTGCACTCATCTCACATGCCAGCAAAGTAATTCTCAAAATTCTCCAAGTCAGGCTTCAACAGTACATGAACTGTGAACGTCCAGATGTTCAAGCTGGATTTAGAAAAGGCAGAGGAACCAGAGATCAAATTGCCAACATCTGTTGAATCATAGAAAAAGCAAGAGAGTTACAGAAAAATGTCTACTTCTGCTTTACTGACTATGCTAAAGCCTTTGATTCTGTGGATCACAAAAATTTGTGGAAAATTCTTAAAGAGATGGGAATACCAGAACACCTTACCTGCCTTCTGAGAAATCTGTAGGCAGGTCAAGAAGCAACAGTAAGAACTGGACATGAAACAACAGACTGGTTCCAAATTGGGAAAGGAGTACATCAAGGCTGCATATTGTCACCCTGCTTATTTAACTTATATGCAGAGTACATCATGAGAAATGCCAGACTGGATGAAACACAAGCTGGAATCAAGATTGCCCAGCTTCAAGACCAAAGAAAGAGCACAGAGTCAGCAATAGAGACGTCAGTGGTCTAATGGATGGGGGACCTTACGCGTTTGAAGTAGGTCCTGGAGTGACATCCCAACGTGTGCAGTTCACGGCAGGCAGGACATGGCTGCAAGCAGTCTTTGAAGGGTGGAGGGGAATGGGAGGAGGGGAAGCTACCAGTTACAAGGGAAATGGACATCAAGTTGGCTCATTAGTGGCTGCCCCGGTGGCTCAGATGGTAAAGAAGCTGCCTATAATGCACGAGACCCGGGTTTGATCCTTGGGTTGGAAAGATCCCCAGGAGAAGGAAATGGCAATCCACTCTAGTGTTTCTTGCCTGGAGAATTCCATGGGCAGAGGAGCCTGGCCAGCTACAGTCCATGGAGTTACAAAGAGTCGGACAGGACTGAGTGTCTGACACACCGGCTCTTTATTTACCAGGGAAACCAGTCCCTTATCCCTGCTCCCAACTTCGATAAGCTATCATAGTGGAGATATTTTGATCCAAAGCTAGAACAATCATTAGCTAGGACCTGGAGCAAGTTTGTAAGAAGTTTAGTCATGAGAGTAGGGTGTAAGTGAAGCAGGCACCGGTCGAGCAGGGGGATGAACAGAAAACAAGAAAACAACTCTCCTTAGTGGCTTGACCATACAAGGAGGCAAGAGGGGACAGAGGAGCATAGTTGGAACAACTGTAAAGGAACCCAATTAAAAAGGCTGTTTAATCCCTAAAGATATTCTCATGTGTAGGTGATTATTAACAGCATTTTTGCAAACACTGTACTGGGCTTTGCCAGTGCAGAAGCCAAAGAGGATGTTTTGTTTAGATTAACATATGAAGGCAATTGGGTCCAAAAATGTAGCTGTCCCAGTTTTCAGATCATCCAAATGTTCTGTTGCCATGACAATTTCGAGTTAAAATTTGGGAAAGAAAATAAATGTTTGGTAATAATTCAGATCATCCACTTCTGACTACATCAAAACAACATGTTGGTGCGGTTGCTGCCAGCTACCATTTTTCACTTGATTTTAAGATTATTTCGTGGGACTGGTGGTTTCGTTTGCTTTATAGTTCAAAAAGGGAGATTGGTGGGTGTTTAAACAGAAACTTTAGGATATTTTTCTTTATTTTTCCCACTAAAAGTCACATAGCCAAGATTATACCCATGGAATAATGTCTCACAATTGCATTTCACTCCACAATTATCGAATATTTTGGAGAGTTTGAGTAACTGCTGCATCTGTTGAAGATAAGTGACTCAGTGACCTAGGGCATATGCAGAAATGGAGAAATGAAAATAAAGAGACAGAAAAATCTCTAGATGATGGATTTACCACACTGAGCAGAAAAGGAAGCCAAGAGAAAGAGACATTTGTTTTCTTCTTTGGAAAATGATGAATAGTTATAGAGTAGCTCAATTTTAGGCCAATACTGTTTGGGCTGCTTATCTGTCTTCACAATCTGATGAAAGACATAAGCATGCCTTTATTAATTTTGTGTGTGTAGAGTTCCAATAAAATGTCCAAGTCACAGATTTCAACTCATAGGCGGCCAGTGAGATGAGTGTCTCTTACTGCAGACACTTGATAGTATTATCCCAATACCAGGCCTACAGCCAGGAAGAACTGATTAGGTGCTAAAATATGACAAATAGGACTTTTCTTACATACCTGCCCGGGAGCCTGGTGGAGGGCAGACACTCAATAAGGCTTTGCTGAACCACCGAATGCATATGTAAATGAGCGCATGAAAGGTAAGCTAGGACACCATGAACATATATTTAGATAATAAGGTCTACTACAGAGGCTGTAAATTGAATAAAAATTTTATTCAGAGAAACACTGAGTAAAGTGAAGTGAACCAAGCTTCACTTACCTCATCAGGTTAGAAAATCAAATTTATTGAAAATTCTGTTGTTTCCATCTTTCAATTGGTATCATGGCTTCTGTTGTGAGTAGTCCAAGACAATGCATTCTAGCACCTCTGTCTCTCATAAACCATGAGAAAAATTGTATCAAGAGTCCCCCACATCTAAGACTTCCTTGGTGGTCCAGTGGCTAAGACTCCACGCTCCCCGTGCAGAGGGTCTGAGTTCAATCCCTGGTCAGGGAACTCTGTCCCACATGCTGCAACTAAAACTCCTACATGCTGCAAATAAAGATCCCATGTGCTGCAACTGAGACCCGACACCGACAAATAAATAAATATTATTACAAAAGTAGTGAGAGTGAAAGTGAAGTTGTTCAGTCGTGTCCGACTCTTTGCGATCCCATGGACTGTAGGCCACCAGGCTTCTCTGTCCATGGGATTCTCCAGGCAAGAATACTGGAGTGGGTTGCCATTTCCTTCTCCAGGGGATCTTCCTGACCCAGGGATCGAACCCAGGTCTCCCGCATTAGAGGCAGACGCTTTAACCTCTGAGTCACCAGGGAAGCCCTTTTACAAAAGTATAGTCTCCTTATATGTCTGCCAAGTGGAAGTAGGTGCTGCCTGTCTCCACACTCTGGGAACCCACATGAAGGCAGGAAGAGGGGCAAGGCTCAGAACAGCAGGGGTATGTTGGTTTTTAGAAACTCAACTCTGAAGGCACAGTGACCATGGTTAGAGAAAAAAAGAGAGACAAGACCAACTGGTTGCTGTTGTTCAGGAGCTAAGTCATGTCTGACTCTGCCGGGTGTCCCTGTCCTTCATCATCTCCAGAGTTTGCTCCATGTCCACTGAGTTGGTGACGGCATCCAACCATCTCCTCCTCTGCCATCCCCTTCTCCTCCTGCCTTCAATCTTTCCCAGCATCAGGGTCTTTTCCTACGAGTCGGCTCTTCACATCCGGTGGCCGAAGTATTGGAGCTTCAGCTTTAGCATCAGTCCTTTCGATGAATATTCAGATCGCACTGGGAGAATCAGGAAACAGTCGCAGTGAGAGACAATAAACACCTGCATCAAGATGGGAGCCAGCGGGACAGAGGGGAGGGACATTTGAGATGGTAGAACTTGGTGACTGACTGGTTCTACAGAGTGAGATGGAGGGAGGGTCAGGGATGAAGCCCAGGTTCCTGATGTGGGTGATTAGGTTGGCTTCCCAATACAGAAGAGGCAGACAGTGAAAAGCATGAGGGCCGTGGGTGCGGAAATTGGTGCAGAGCTTGTAGGAGACGGAATAAAGTCATAGAACCCTGCTACGATGACTCATGGTCTCTAAATCTCACCAAGGATTTGCTGATGAACTTGCAATTTGTTCATAGGGAAAAAAATATTTGTCGTTTACAAATACAACTGCATCAAATGGTTGTCTTTTTTAAAAAGTGCTTTGCAACACCTAGCTCTCTGTCCTGTTTCTGGGATACCCCCCCACCATAGATCGTTTTGGTGGGGTGCAGAGCACTGCTCCCCACTGTAGGAGTGAACCTGAGTTCCCTCCTTCCCCACGCTCTGGCTGCCAGGACTCTGGTGCACGGCCTGGGTCCAACCAGTTGGATGCCATGATGGTTAATTGTACACGTCAACTTGGCTAGGGGCCTTCCTGGTGGCTCAGCAGTAAAGAATCCACTTGCCAAAGTGGGTTTGATTCCTGGGTCAGGAAGATCCCCTGGAGAAGGACATGGCAACCCACTTCAATATTCTTGCCTGGGAAATTCCATGGACAGAGGAGCCTGGTGGGCTATAGTTCATGGGGTTGCCAAGAGTTGGAGAAGACTTAGCAATTAAACCACAACAACTTGGATAGGCCACAGTACCCAGATATTTGGTTAAACACTAGTCTAGATGTTGCTGTGAAGGTATTTTTAAGTTAGATTAACATTTAAACTAGCAGACTTCGTGTACAGCACATTATTCTCCATAGTGATCTTGATGGGCGTCCTGTAATCAGTTGAAAGCCTTGAGAGGAAAAAAAAATACCGATGTCCCTCTGAAGCAGAGAGAATTCTGTTGGTTGCAATATTAAGTTTTCCCTGGGTTTCCAGCCTGCCTACCTGCCTCCCAAATTGAAGAAAGCCAAAGTCAGTTTCTGTTGCTTGCAATAATGAGCCTTGCCTAATATAGTAATACGTGTTCATTGTTGCCAAACTCAAACACCAGAAAAGAACAAAGAAATGGAAGAAATTCAAATATACCCTGATGCAACTAATTTAAACATTCTTTCATTTTCCTTTTAGATTTTTCTATACATGTTTTACACAGTTGCATTAATTTGTGAGGTGTTTTAGCCTGTTTGTTCCCTTAACATTCTATTATAAAACATTTGACATGTCATTAATGATATCTTAACAATATTAACATTAACGATATTAATAATATTAACAACATTAGCAATATTCTTTGTGCTTTTTCAGTCCTCTTGATGTATGCTCTCTGTTCCTTATGCTCCCTTATTTTCTTTGTTTGCAACTCTTGTCATCTGGGACCTATACTGTATTTTATTTGCTTTCATATCTTAAAGTGATTTGGAAATAGACAACCCGTTTAAAGCTGTTTGAGTTTATAGATTTAAGAGCCACATGGTTAAAATCAATTTCTATGGCTATTAAAGTTAAGAACAACATTTGCTATTATGTACAGATCTCCTTTCTTCAGCCCCCCTCCCTGTTTTTTCGTGTTATATATAACATATGTTAAGCATTTGCTCATATAAACATTTTTAAAGAATTGTTTTTTGCTTAGTCAATTTTGAAACCATATCCCTCACCACCTCCAAAAAATTAAGTGTACATTCAATTAGTTTCAAGGGCTTCCCAGATGGTGCTAGTGGTAAAGAACCAGCCTACCAATGCAGGAGACAGAAGATATGTGGGTTCCATCCTTGGGTTGGGAAGGTCCCCTGGAGGAGGAAATGGCAACCCATTCCAGTATTCTTGCCTAGAGAATCCCATGGACAGAGGAGCCTGGTGGGCTACTTTAGGGTCCATAGGGTCACAGAGCCGGACACGACTGAAGCAACTTAGCACGCACGCACACCTTAGTTTCCGTACTTACTGCATGGTGTTCTTATTCTTTGAATGACATTTACAGGAAGCTATATGATGGTGTGTTTTCTGAGCTCTTGCCTTGAGAACATCTTTGTCATTTTCACAGATGAATGACAGGCTGGCTTGCTCAGAGAGGAGTTCTCAGGCTAGTAATGGTAACTTCTAATGGAGGTGAGTCAGACCTCTCAACTTTCTCCCCAGCCATCCATTATTGTGCCAGTTTACAGAATACAGAGGTACAATCAAAAGGATAATTTTCAACCCAACCTCATCCACTTGGAAGATACTGGAAAGTCCCCTACATTCTGGCCCTTGTTTTTCTCTCACAATGTCCAGTGGTGTTGCCAGTTCACATATTTTTGAGTACTTATTTATTCATAAATGTTCTAGTGGGAAGTTCAGAGAGGGTCTCACAAGTAAGAACTGGGATCTGTCTCTGTATTGCACCCCAGTGCTGGCCCTGTGTTAGTCAGCTCTTCTGAATTTTTTAGCCATATTTTCAGAGGTTATTTTAGGTTCTTAGACTTTCTTCATCTGTATTAGTCAAGCTTCTTTGGCTGCAGATAACTGAAACTAACTTACAGCATAAATAGAAAAAGTAACTATCACAGAATACAGGAAAGTTTCATGGAACCCAAGAGTAAAAAGGAAAGTTGGCTTTAAACAGGGAAGGGAAGAGCTCTTAGGACTCACCATTTCTCATCTCTGTTTCTTGATGCTGTGCTGTGTGGTTCTTAGTTACTCAGTTTGTGTCCAGCTCTTTTGACCCCATGGACTGTAGCCCGCCAGGCTCCTCTGTCCATGGGGATTCTCCAGGCAATAATACTGGAGTGGGTTGCATGCCTTCCTCCAGGGGAACTTCCCAACCCAGGGGTAAAACCCAGGTCTCCTGCATGGTAGGAGGATTCTTTACCACTTGAGCCAGCAGGGAAGTCCATTTCTTGATGCAGTGATTCATAAAGATTAATAGAATTCATTGATGTCTGCTGATTATTTAGTCTATGCTATGAAAGCTCTTGGAGAAAGGTATTTTTAAAAAAATCATCTGCACTAAGAAAAAACTGTCAAAGAATGTTCAAACTACCACACAATTACACTCATCTCACACGCCAGCAAAGTAATGCTCAAAATTCTCCAAGCTAGGCTTCAACAGTATGTGAACCGAGAACTTCCAGATGTTCAAGCTGGATTTAGAAATGGTAGAGAAACCAGAGATCAAATTGCCAACATCTGTTAAATCATAGAAAAGGCAAGAAAATTCCAGAAAAACATCTACTTCGGCTTTATTAACTTGCCAAAGCCTTTGACTGTGTGGATCACAACAAACTGGAAAATTCTTAAAAACATGGGAATACCAAACCACCTTCTGCTTCCTGAGAAATCTGTATGCAGGTCAAGAAGCAAGAGTTAGAACCAGACATGGAACAATGGAACTGGTTCCAAATTGGGGAAGGAGTCCATCAAGGCTGTATATTGTCATCCTGTTTATTTATCTTATATGCAGAGTGTATGGTGCAAAATCCATTCCAGACTGGAATGAAGCACAAGATGGAATCAAGATTGCCTGGAGACATATCAATAACCTCAGATATGCAGATGACACCACCCTTATAGCAGAAAGTGAAGAGGAGCTAAAGTGCCTTTTGATGAAAGTGAAAGAGGAGAGTGGAAAAGCTGGCTTAAAACTCAACGTTCAAAAAATGAAAATCATGGCATCTAGTCCCATTACTTCATGGCAAACAGATGGGGAAACAATGGAAACATAGACAGACTTTATTTTGAGGGGCTCCAAAATTACTGCAGATGGTGGCTGCAGCCATGAACATAAAAGATGCCTGCTCCTTGGAAGAAAAGCTGTGACAAACTTCAGTTCAGTTCAGTTCAGTCTCTCAGTAGTGTCCGACTCTTTGCGACCCCATGAATTGCAGCATGCCAGGCCTCCCTGTCCATCACCAACTCCCAGAGTTCACTCAGACTCACGTCCATCGAGTCAGTGATGCCATCCAGCCATCTCA
>SJYF01001098.1:3013211-3023691 GCA_006410515.1 Procapra przewalskii | reverse complement strand
CCCAGCATCAGAGTCTTTTCCAATGAGTCAACTCTTCGCATGAGGTGGCCAAAGTACTGGAGTTTCAGCTTTAGCATCATTCCTTCCAAAGAAATCCCAGGACTGATCTCCTTTTGAATGGACTGGTTGGATCTCCTTGCAGTGCAAGGGACTCTCAAGAGTCTTCTCCAACACCACAGTTCAAAAACGTCAGTTCTTCGGCACTCAGCTTTCTTCACAGTCCAACTCTCACATCTATACATGACCACTGGAAAAACCATAGCCTTGACTAGACAGACCTTTGTTGGCAAAGTAATGTCTCTGCTCTTGAATATGCTGTCTAGGTTGGTCATAACTTTCCTTCCAAGGAGTAAGCATCTTTTAATTTCATGGCTGTAACCACCATCTGCAGTGATTTTGGAGCCCAGAAAAATAAAGTCTGACAGTGTTTCCACTGTCTCCCCATCTATTTCCCATGAAGTGATGGGACTGGATGCCATGATCTTCGTTTTCTGAATGTTGAGCTTTAAGCCAACTTTTAAAATAAGCACGGTGACAATATACAGCGTTGATGTACTCCTTTTCCTATTTGGAACCAGTCTGTTGTTCCATGTCCAGTTCTAACTGTTGCTTCCTGACCTGCATATGTGTTTCTCAAGAGGCAGTTCAGGTGGTCTGGTATTCCCATCTCTTTCAGAATTTTCCACAGTTTATTGTGATCCACATAGTCAAAGGCTTTGGCATAGTCAATAAAGCAGGAATAGATGTTTTTCTGGAACTCTCTTGCTTTTTCCATGAACCAGTGGAAGTTGCAAATTTGATCTCTGGTTCCTCAAATTATAAATGGATGAAAATGAGGAAGTATGATATTCTCACAGGCAAATTGTAAATTCGCCTCTAAGGGTACTCTCAAAATAATTCGCTGCCTTTTGACATGGGACAGTGAATTGCCAAAAACATATCTCCTATTTTGATCTCCTTAAATTCACTCTGGAGAACATAGGAAAGAAAACTATGGTTACTAAAGGGGAAAGGAGTGGGGGAGTGATAATTTGGAGCTTGGGATGAACAGATACATACTTCTTTATAAAAATTAGATAAATAACAAGGTCCTTCTGTATAGCACAGGGACCCATCGTCACTATCTTGTAATAACCTGTAACGGAAAAGAACTTGATAAAGAATATATATATATATATATAGATACAACTGAATCACTTTGCTGTACACCTGAAACTAATACAACACTATAAATCAACTACACACCAATAAAAATTCACTGTTTAGTAAATGAACCTTGGAGAACTCGGGCTTCAGCAGATAATGGGTGGGGACACTGGTTTGGAAAGAGAAGCAGTAGGGTGCAGAGAGGATCTGCAGGAGACCTCTGCACACAGTTAGGGATGGAGACTGAAAAGTAACAGGCTTCCCAGGTGGCACAGTGGTAAAGCATCTGCCTGCCAATGCAGGAGACCCAGGTTCGAGACCCAGGTTCAATCCCTGGGTCAGGAAGTTCCCCTGGAGCAGAAAACGGCCATTCACTCCAATATTCTTGCCTGTGAAATCCAACGGACAGAGGAGCCTGATGGGCTACAGTGCCTGGGTTTGAATACCACTGAGTGACTGAGCACAATACAAAGAATAAATAAGCTCAACATGCAAATTCACAATGTGTTTCTTAACATTGAATGAAAAATTCAGTATACATGTGATAACAATCATATGAAATATTTTGTTTTTAAAATTTAATCTTAATTGGAGAATACTTGCTTTACAATGTGTTGGTTTCTGCTCTACTACAGTGTGACTCAGTTGTAAGTATACAGGTATCCCCTCCTTCTTGAGCCTCCTTCCCCCCTCCACCTGCATGAAATATTTTAAAGGAATCATTTTAAAGAAATTAAACTAGATCTTTGTATTCATGCTGCTACTACTGCTAAGTCACTTCAGTCGTGTCCGACTCTGTGCGACCCCAGAGACGGCAGCCCACCAGGCTCCCCCATCCCTGGGATTCTCCAGGCAAGCACACTGGAGTGGGTTGCCATTTCCTTCTCCAATGCATGAAAGTGAAAAGTCAAAGTGAAGTCGCTCAGTAGTGTCTGAACCTCAGCGACCCCATGGACTGCAGCCTTCCAGGCTCCTCCATCCATGGGATTTGCCAGGCAAGAGTACTGGAGTGGGGTGCCATTGCCTTCTCCACTTTGTATTCATATCTCTCTGCTAATTTGATAATTTGGGGGTTGTAAAGCAGTTAAAAGAAGACTTTCACCAGCTCAGTGACATAGTTGTATAATATATGAAAACTGCAAAAGTGGAGTGACGGAGGTGTATGTGTTGGCTACCCAATTCCATAGGCAGGTGGCTTTGCCATAGGTGACCTCATTTTCCCCAAATAGTTAGCAGCTTCTTGCTAAAGTCTCAAATAAAACAAAGTAGTCTTCTCAATTTACACGGTAGCTGCATTCTTGGAAAATTCAGTGAATATGGAAATTGTGGGGGAAAAGTACTTTGCATTTATGTGCAAATGGAGTTCTAGGCTGAGAGAGTTATAAAAAGCTTTTTTTCACCTTGTGAACATCTGGTGAGACATCTGAGATACACGGCAACATGGGGGCAATTCTTTATCTCCAGGTACAGCCCCCACACGCAGGAAGTCCACCATCTCCAGCTGAATTCATCTCCTTAATTCCACCCCATTCCAGTACTCTTGCCTGGAAAATCCCATGGACGGAGGAGCCTGGTAGGCTGCAGTCCATGGGGTCGCAACTGAGAGACTTCACTTTCACCTCTCACTTTCACGCATTGGAGAAGGATATGGCAACCCATTCCAGTGTTCTTGCCTGGAGAATCCCAGGGACGGGGGAACCTGGTGGGCTGCCGTCTATGGGGTCCCACAGAGTCGGACACGACGGAAGCGACTTAGCAGCAGCAGCAGCTCCTTCCCCAGGAATGGTGGCAATAGAAGAAAAACGTTCCCACAAAATTCCAGACGACCCTCAAGGGCGATGCTGCCCCAAGGATGCCCACTGTGTAGGGTAACTGATTTAATTTCCTTCTGCAGGGCACAGGAAGTGCCAGCCTGATCAAATCCTTCTCCACACACAGGTACAATTTTGGCGTACAGGACAAACTAGCTTCCAATGTGTCCCGAGCAGTCATTTCATTCTCTATTTTTCGTTTTCCATTTTTTCTAGTTTTTTTTAAAAAGTGATAAAATACAAATATCATAAAGTGTATCATAAAGTCCCTAGTTTGGGGACTTTCTGGTGGTCCAGTGGCTAAGACTTCACACTCCCAAAGCAGGGGGCCCACATTCCATCCTTGGTCAGGAAACTAGATCCCACGTGCCACAGCTAAAGATCCTGCGCATTGCAAGGAAGACCAGACACAGCCAAATAAATAAATATAAATAAATATTGAAAAACGTACCAGTTTTGAGTGCACAGTTCAGTGGCATTAAGGATATTCACGTTATGCAACCATCACCACCACTTGGCTTCTAGCCTTTTCATATATGGAATTTATTTAAATTTAGAGAAAGGTTGTAAAAATAGCACAAAGAACTTTTTCTCCAGAACCATTTAAGAGTAAGTTAAGTAAGTTGCTGCTATAATATCTTGCCCCTGAATATTTTGGTATGAAATTCCAAAGAACAGGGACATTCTCCTAAATAGCCCCAGGAGAGCCATCAAAATCAGGAGACAGACACTGACAGTGTTTCACCATCTAGTCCTCAGACCCCAAATGGGCTTCACCGTGGCTTCAATAATGTCCTTTAGAGGAAAAGGTCCAGTCTAGCATGAGTCACTGTGGTTAGCTGGGCAGGAAGAGTGCAAGATGGACCTGGGACATAGTGCCAGAAAGCAGGAAAGGGCAACTTTCTCATCTGTCTGTTTAATCTTGCTCAATCAGTTTCTCAGTTTATCTTTCACTTCTGGGATCTTGACGTTTTCACAGATTACAGGCCAGTTACTTTCTAAAATGTCCCTCAATTTGTTTGTCTGGGATTGCCTCCCAGTGAAATTTCAGTTCAGTTCAGTTCAGTCGCTCAGTTGTGTCCAGCTCTTTGCAACCCCATGAACTGCAGCACGCTGGGCCTCCCTGTCCATCACCATCTCCCGGAGTTCACTCAAACTCACGTCCATCGAGTTGGTGATGCCATCCAACCATGTCATCCTCTGTCATCCCCTAGAGATAATTTCTTTATCTCTAGATAATACAAAAAGCAAATAGAAGGGGAAAAGGTGGAAGCAGTGACAGATTGCCTCTTCTTGGGTTCTAAAAACACTGTGGATGGTGACTGCAGCCATGAAATTAGAAGACAATTGGTTCTTTGTAGGAAAACTATGACAAACCTAGACAGTGTGTTAAAAAGCAAAGACATCACTTTACTGGCAAAGGTCCATATAGTTAAGGCTATGGTCTTTTTCCAATAATCATGTATGGATGTGAAAGCTGGACAATAAAGAAGACAGAGTGCTGAAGAATTTATGCTTTCCAACTGTGGTGCTGGAGAAGACTCTCGAGAGTCCCTTCGAGAGCAAGGAGATCAAACCAGTCAATCTTACAGGAAATCAACTCTGAATACTCTTTTGAAGGACTGATGCTGAAGCAGAAGCTCCAATACTTTGGCTACCAGATTTGAAGAGCCCACTCATTGGAAAAGACCCCGATGCTGTGAAAGACTGAGGGCAGAAGGAGAAGAGGCAACAGAGGATAAGATGGCTGAATGGTATCACCGACTCAATGGACATGAACTTGGGCAAACTCTGGGAGATGGTAAGGGACACAGAAGCCTGGCGTGCTGCAGTCCATGGGGTTGAGAAGAGTCAGACATGATTTGGCAACTGAACAACAACAATAAAAATACAATATAAATCATGAGTTCATATGAATACTTCCATTTCCAGATCCAACGCCCCAGGATTCATTCTAGTTTACTTTCTATATTTGTAACTTCCTACTTTGAAAGTGGGAAGCCTGGCTCCCATTTTCTTCAAGATGTTTACTTATCACATGTTCTCTGTAAGTGATCAATTTGCTGCCTTCATCTTTCCTGGGCTCCGACACCCTGTACCCACAGTTCCCAGACATGGGGGGCTGTGCCTTGCTGGACGTCCACTTAATGACTTTCAAACCAAGTCATGCAGGAAGGAAAACTGGGATGAAACAAACAGAAAGAAGCCTTCTTCACAATTTAAATTCCATTCTTTTGATTATTTTAACTTATTTCACTTTAATTAGAAATTACTTATGTGCTTCACACTACCGAGCACCTGCTGTGTGCCAGATACTGTGTTTAGAGGCATCAGCTCATCTAATCCTCGCAACAATTCTCTGAGGTACACGATACTGCTCTTTTATTCATTTTACAAAGGAGATGATGGAGGCTTGGAGAGTTTCATGGTGGGCAGCACTGCAAGGAGAGAACCTAGTGTGTGGCACTCCAAAGATCATCGTCAATATTAATGTATGAAAGGTTAAGTATTTTCAATAATAAAGCCTTCTAGGTATGTCATGAAACACATTTTTTAAAAAATCTCTGTTCTTTGAGTTTATATTCTGATATAAAAAAAAAAAAAGCAGAGCTTACGATCTTCTCAAGATAACAGAGCTCCTTTTGGAGTGCAGTCATTTAATGAAGTCTCTGGAAATCACCAATGCCTAGCATGGTGCCTGAACATACCAAGTATTCAAGCAGTAGTTTTTACCTGGGTGGATGAACTATCTTTATGTCTACGAAGCACGCAGTGATAATGAGGCAGAAACAGTGTTCACCAAAACAGGGCCTCTTTTCCTTTGAGGATCTCTAGAAAGCCGCTCTTTCCTGCCTCCTTGGAATCTCATGACCAGTTCTGGTTAAAGCAATGTGAGCAGAAGTGACTGGTGTAAAGCCCTTGGGGTTTGCCCTGGTCACTCTTATCTTGCAGAGGCCAAGTTCCAGATGGGGCAGCTTCAAGGTGGGAAAGGTTCAGGTACCCAGTCTCTCTCCCCCTTGCCCCCCAACTGCTTTGCTGACCCACAGGAGATCTTTTGTGAGAAATGAAGTTTTGAAGCCACTGAAATTTTTCTGCAGCATAACCTAGCCTATCCTGACTTATGACTCTCTTTCCTAGTCTCAGAGTTACAAATTAAAAAAAAAATTTAATCTATTTTTAATTGGAGGATAATTGCTTTCCAATGGTGTGTTGGTTTCTGCCAGGTAACAATGTGATTCAGCCATAATTGTATGTGCTTTTCCTCCATCTAGAGCCTCCCTCTCACCTCTCCTGTAGAGATACAATTTACATAGAAAAAAATATGGTATCCCCAACAAATAGTTCAAACACAGTTGAGGTGTTAGTGTAAGCAAATGCCAGTTGTGAGATATAGTAGTAGAGACACTGTTACGAGGATATTCAAGTAAAAAGGAAGCATTGAGGAACACAGAAACGTTGGCTAAAAAAAAAGAGCACCCAAATTCTTGAAATTCAAGGCGTACCAACAGAGCTACTTGCCTTGAATCTCCTGTGAATCATTTCTGAGTGACTTCAGATCTAATTTCCTTTATTCCTACAATACCCATTCTCTGCATCACATGTCCTCTTTAAAGAAAATACTGATTTTGTTCATAGTTTTATTTTTGTTGTTGCTGTTTTAAGTTCTAACATCTCTTCCACTGAAAGGAAGGTAAGTAGTACAACTTTTTCCAGCAACCAGGTACCTTAGGACTTCCACATCCAAGGTATTTTTCCAGTTATGCTAATACCAAGAGCTGTCCCAACACTGAAATAGTATTGAAGGCTGAGTTAAGAAGGCTATTTTCTTCATCTAATGTGCTTTTAAACATTATTCATATAAAAACTTATTATAACAATTTTATGTGTAAAAGTAGAGAGAATAACAAATTCTCATAAAACTGTCATTTCGATTTCATAATTAACATTTTGTCATACGTGCTTTATTTTTTCCTTTTGCTAAAGTAGTTTGAAACTAGTCTCCCCACCAGAATAAAAGAAAACTTTTTTGTTCCCCTAATATTTCACCCTGAAATACTTCACTGCACATTTCTTAAAAATGAGGATGCTTTCTTACATGACCATAATGTTACCCAACAATAAACCCCTTCATATTATCCAACACTCAGCCCAAATTCAAATGATCCCAAATGTACCCAAGCTGTATTTTGATATTTCATTTTATATTTAGTTTGACTTAGGATCTAAACTAGGTCACATACTATATTTGATTGTTCAGTTTCTAATCTCTGATCATCAATTTACTTTACTTAAAAATTCATCTTTGGGCTTCCCTGGTGGTCCAGTGGTTAGAGCTCCCAGCTTCCACTGTGGAGGGGGTGGGTTTGATCTCTGGCTGGGGAATTAAGATCCCACGTGCTGAGTAGTGTAGCCAGAAAAAAAAATTATCTTGATTTGTTTCCTTTTACTTTTCTTCTATTTTTAAAATTCTACTTTATTTTTTTGGTGGGGGAAGTTTAAGCAAGACACCATTCTCATCTCGAATGTGGGGAAGTCTAATTCCTTGTTATGTATCTCAATATCCCTGGTCTTTATATATATGTATCAGTTCAGTCAGTTCAGTCGCTCAGTCGTGTCTGACTCTTTGCGATCCCATGAATTGCAGCACACCAGGCCTCCCTGTCCATCACCAACTCCCAGAGTTCACTGAAACTCACGTCCATCGAGTCGGTGATGCCATCCAGCCATCTCATCGTCTATCGTCCCCTTCTCCTCCTGCCCCCAATCCCTCCCAGCATCAGAGTCTTTTCCAATGAGTCAACTCTTTTCATGTTATATATATATATATATAAATGTGTGAGTGTGTGTATTAGCCAAACACTATTTTTCTAAAGTATATCTTTGAAAATAGCTACTAAGGAGCTAGAGATTAAAAGCAAAAAATTTGGGGATGTATTACTTAGTTTTATATTTTTCATGTTTGCAAAATTCATCTGAGTCAGAAAAAGAAGCTTTTTTATCATAAATATTTAATTGTAAGGGCCTTCTCTCAGAATTAAGACTTTTCTCATTCATTCCTCAAAGAGGTTTTCTTGTTAAAAAAAAAAAAGAGAGAAAGAGAAAATCATATTGTTTGTTTTTTGCATTTTCTAGAGGCAATGTGATACAATAGTAGGAAGGAAAAATATTGGCAGAGATTTAGAATTAGAAGATGGGTTTGGTTCTACTTTTTTTTTCCTGTTGTTCCATGTCCAGTTCTTCTTCTTTTTTTTTTTTTACTTTATTTCACTTTACAAGACTGTATTGGTTTTGCCATACATTGACATGAATCTGCCATAGGTGTACACGTGTTCCCAATCCTGAAGCCCCCTCCCACCTCCCACCCCATATCATCTCTCTGGATCATCCCTGTGCACCAGCCCCAAGCATCCTGTATCCTGTACTGAATAAGTACTATAAGTTTCCTGATCCATGGTTAATTCATAAGAAAGTTTGTCTTGGTTAATAGACAATATATACAGGTAACATTATACAATTTTACAATAAAATTTGACTGAAAACATCGAAGCCTTTTGTCCCTCTGACAAATATATCAGCTCTTAGGCTTCCCAGTAAGGCTTGTCTTCAAAGCAGGCCCTTTGCAGCCATGAACTATTTCCCCCAATGCTGCCACATTTCTGTAATTATTTGCAGAATCAGTTTACAAGCTGCACAATAACTTTACTATAAGTGCTTATAGTACAATGAACACTGCTGCCTGAGACACCTGCAAGTGGGCCAAGAAGTGACAGTTAGAACCAGACGTGAAACAACTGACTGGTTCAAAATCGGGAAAGGAGTACGTCAAGGCTGTATATTGTCACCCTGCTTATTTAACTTATATGCAGAGTACATCATGTGAAATGCTGCGCTGGATGAATCCCAAAGTGGAGTCAAGACTGCTGAGAGAAATATCAACAACCTCAGATATGCAGATGATACCACCCTAATGGCAGAAAAGTGAAGAGGAACTAAACAGGAACCTCCTCTCTTGATGAGGGTGAAAGGAGAACAAGCTGCCTTGAAACTCAACATTCGAAAAACTGGGGTCATGGCATCTGGGCGCATCGCTTTGTGGCAAATAGGAGGGAAAAAAGGGGAAGCGATGACAGACTTTATTTTCTTGGGCTCTGAAATCATTGCAGATGGCGACTGCAGCCATGAAATGAAAAGATGTTTGCTCCTTGAAAGAAAAGCTCTGACGAACCTAGATAGCAATTACAAAGCAGAGACGTTACCTTGCTGACAAAGGTCCATCTAGTCAAAGATATGGTTTTTCCAGTAGTCATGTATGGATGTGAGAGCTGGACCATAGAGAAGGCTGAGCGCCAAAGAACTGATGCTTCTAAATTGTGGTGCTGGAGAAGACTCCTGAGAGTCCTTGGACAGCAAGGAGATCAAACCGGTCAATCCTAAAGGAAATTAACACTGAATATTCATTGAAGGGACTGATGCTGAAGCTGAAGCTCCAATACTTTGGCCACCTGATGCAAAGAGCTGACTCACTGGAAAAGATCCTGATGCTGGGAAAGATAGAGGGCGGCAGAGGATGAGATGGTTGGATGGCATCACCGACTCAATGGACATGAATCTGAGCAAACTTCAGGAGATAGTGAAGGACAGGGAGCCTGGTGTGCTGCAGTCCATGGGGTTGCAAAGAGTTGGATATGACTTAGTGACTGAGTGACAACAAAAAGCTAATGGCCATATTTTCTCTTTTATTTACTGAACATTTATTGCAGATTTGCTGCTTACACAAAGAGTTCACCTGGGTGCTGGAGTTGCCAAGGAAGGGTGGGGACTAAGGTGAATAAAAGTTCCTGCCTGTTAGGTAACCAGCCATCTGGTTGTGGGGTCTGGGGGAGATGCAAGCACAAAACAATCAAAGGGAGTAAATGAAAACTTTGGGGAGTGGAATTATCTCCACAACAGCATTAATATCCCCAAAGCCAAGATCCGTGGGTTTGAGAAATGGACCTCTTTGGTGTACGGAGACCATAACTTATATTTTGAGACTGATAAAGCAACTCTTTGATATTAATCAAAAGTGATTCCAGTGCCATCAGTTTAGCACTGGGTGGAGACATGAACAACAGCTGGAAGTTGAAAACTTCAAAGCATCATTTTGGCGAGGTTGAAACCAAAGCAAACACATTTCACACTCAACTGTTGTTGTTCAGTTGCTGAGTCCAACTCTTTGCCACCCCATGGACTGCAGCATGCCAGGCTTCCCTGTCCTTCACCATCTCCCGGAGTTTGCTCAGACTTATAACCATTGAGTCAGTGATGCCGTCCAACCATCTCATCCTCTGTCTTCCCCTTCTCCTCTTGCCCTCACTCTTTCCCAGCATCAAGGTCTTTTCAAATGAGTCAGCTCTTCACATCAGGTGGCCAAAGTCCTGGAGCTTCAGCTTCAGCATCAGTCCTTCCAATGAATAGTCAGGACTGATTTCCTTTAGGATGGACTGGTTGGATCTCCTTGCAGTCCAAGGAACTCTCAAGAG
>SJYF01001098.1:2966624-3004841 GCA_006410515.1 Procapra przewalskii | reverse complement strand
TTCCAATGAGTCAACTCTTCTCATGAGGTGGCCAAAGTGCTGGAGTTTCAGCTTCAGCATCATTCCTTCCAAAGAAATCCCAGGGCTGATCTCCTTCAGAATGGGCTGGTTGGATCTCCTTGCAGTCCAAGGGACTCTCAGAAGTCTTCTCCAACACCACAGTTCAAAAGCATCAATTCTTCCACACTCAGCCTTCTTCACAGTTTTAGCCAAATAAATCAATAAACCACTGATTAGAATATATCTGTTTTTTCTGCCAAATGGTATGCCCATTTGTGTGCTGTGCTAAGTTACTTCAGTTGTGTCCAACTCTGTGAACCCTATGGACTGTAGCCCGCCAGGCTCCTGTGTCCATGGGATTCCCCAGCAAGAATACTGGAGTAGGTTACCATGCCCTCCTCCAGGGAATCTTCTTACCCAGGGATCGAACCCACATCTCTTAGGTTTAACTTGCATTGGCAGGTGGGTTCTTTACCACTAGCACCACCTGGGACACCCAGCTACTAAACTAAATGAAACCTGGGTGAGGGAAATTCCTGTTTTACTCAAGTACCAAACTTACAGCTAATGTTGTTAAGAAGCCCTCAATCTACTAACTGCCTCCAAGGCTCGCACACCATAAATCTTATGTCTTCTTCTTGCTCTTGGGAACTTTAATCACAGACCTTCCTTGATGCACTCAGAGACACACACTGTACTAACCAGAGCCCACTCAGCCTTCTTTAGACTCGCATCCTGCCTGACAGGGTAGATCGAGGATCACAAGGCCCTGGAGAGAGTCCATGAGCAAAGTTTCTGCATAAAAAAGTAGCAGATGGTTGCATGTTGTTGGGAATGTAATTTGGGCTTCCCTTGTGGTCCAGCTGGTAAAGAATCCTCCTGCCATGTGGGAGACCTGGGTTGGATCCCTGGGTTGAGAAGATCCCCTGGAGAAGGGAAAGGCTACCTACTCCAGTATTCTGGCCTGGAGAATTCCATGGACTTTATAGTCTATGGGGTCTCAAAAAGTCAGACAGGACTGAGTGACTTTCACGCAATTTGCAAGATGGAAAGGCAGGGGCTCGTGGTCAAAAATTGTTAAGTATTTCAAGACAGTGACAGCAGAGCCTTCAACCAAGCCCTGGACTCTTCTGAGCACAGGCCTGTGCCACTGCACAGACCCCATGCCTAGAAGCTGGCCCTGCCCTGGAGGTCAGCCTTCCTGCTTTCAGACTCCTCCTTCTGCAGCCTCTCAGGGGCCCTAGTCACCATTCACTCAGCCACCAAGTTCCACTGGTCCTGTCACCTAGATCCTTGCAAACACACCCACGTTCCCATCTCCCTCTCCAGACGTCTCTCCCCTCCAGTTCCCCCCTTCCGCAGTGCCCTTCCCCACCGCCCCCCAACCTGCTCTCTGCCGCCCTCCCAGCTCACAGCAGGGGTCTTGTCCTGTGCCTGTGAACAAGCCTGGGGCAGCTTCTCACGGCTTTTGGTGGAAGCTCCCAGACCAGAACAGAGACCTCCAGACGGCACCCTTTCTGTACCCCGCACCCTTCCCCAAGATCCTTGGCTCCTGCCTCGCCCCCGCCCCCGACCCTGGCTGTTTTCATCATCTGACCCTCTCTCTGCTGCCCTTCAAAGAGGATGCTCCCACCTCCGGGCCTTCCCCCAGGAGGCTGCTTCTGCTTCCTTCCTGTGTCTCCACCTGCCTCACTTGTAGCCATCAGCAGGTTTTGGCTTGGGTATCACATCCTCCCCACTCCAGGATTCTTGCCTGGTGGATCCCATGGACGTAGGAGCCTGGTGGGCTACAGTCCATGGGGTTGCAAAGAGTCGGACCCAACTGAAGTGACAGCGTGGACGCACACAACTTCCTTAGGAGGCTTTCCCTGCCTCTCAGACAAGCATAGGTCCCCTGGCGAGCCACTCGCCCAGCACGCTTTCTGCCAGGTGGTGTAACCCATTACACCTGCTGACTGCATTTTCTGTCCATTAAGGTGGGGTCCTCCCCGGCCTTGTGCCCAGGGTACCTGCACCGTGGTAGAAATTTTAGAGGTGTTTGTTGGTGGATGGGTTGGTTGATTCAAGGCTCTCACAGATTCAATATCCTAGAGGAGGAAGACAGTGTACTGTCATTTAGTCATAAGGGAAATGGGCTTGCCATTGCTGCTACTGTGTAAAAGCAGTGGGGTGGAGAATGTTCTGAGCAGCGGGTGGCTCTGCTGAGTGACAGTGTGACCCGTCCGAACAAGCCCTGCTCATTGAAGGTGCCCTCTGCTTGTGTTGCTGTTCAGTGTATTTTCAAAGGTACCTTTCTGAGATTATGTGTGACTGTATTATTATTTTTTAATTCCCCTCTATTTTTCTAGTTAGTGACAATATGCATGTATTATCAATACTTTGACAGTCGTGATGAACCACCCCTCCCTAGCAAATTTTGCTTAAAAAAAAAAAAAGTACCAGGCAAGAGGAATTTCCTTTGGGGGTTCATTTTCTTTGCAAATATGTTTCCTCTGGCTGGAAAGGGGAAACATCCTTCCTCCTCTGCTCCACATACCACCACAGTCTGAAGAGGAAGTTAGCTCTAGTGTCAATGCTGCCAAGTAATAAACTTTTAACACGTGCATGCATGCTAAGTCATTTTAGTCGTGTCTGACTCTTTGCGACCCTATAGACTGTAGCCCACCAGGCTCCTCTGTCCATGGGATCCACCAGGCAAGAATACAGGAGTGGGTTGCTGTGCTCTCCTCCAGAGAATCTTCCCGACTCAGGGATTGAACTCACGTCTCTTAACGTCTCCTGCATTGGCGGGCGGGTTCTTTACCTGGGAGGCCCAATATTCTTTTAACAAAGTTATCTAAAAGGAAGAAAGCAAACACGGCCATAAAGCTGGACCATGAGCGGTGCTGATCCCCAGGGATGGTGTTTACTGCTTCTGAGGTCCGAAAATGAGAGAAAATTGAGGGCAGTCTCCTTCCAGTCCAAGGTCATGGCTGTATAAGCAATGGTTGATAGCCTTGCTGATAGTTGTCCTCAAACACTGCCCCCGCCCCCCCCATCCTGTTATGTTTGTCTTCTGCTCTATAGATAAGAAAAGGAACATATATTTTAAAAAGTCTATGGAGTCAATTAGGCAGGGATCAGAAAGTCTAGGAACACTTAAGGATTAGGTGCACGTGGGACAGGTCAGAGCAGCACCTGATGGGCTTACCCAGAACTAAGGAGTTATCTGGCCCTGACATTAAAGCTGAGGTGGTCCGGACAAAGCAGGGTGAGTTGATCACCCTGCCTGCCATCTGATGGTCTGTGGTTCCGGCAGAGTCTCTCCCACGCCCAGGCCCCAGCATGATGTCCCCACTGCAAAGCCACATGGCTCAGTATTTCTCCCCAGTCTTCACCTGAGCATGGCCATTTCCCAGGGCCTTTTTGAGAATCAACTCTGGCCAGAAGTGGGCAACCCAGACCACAGTTTGATCTGCAGCATGACATTTACTGTTTATTTTCTAGAATGAAACCCCTTTAACTTTGTTTCACAATGTTTTGTGATTAAAGAGAAAACAGGATCCTGGTCTGAACTGAGATTCTGATACATCTGAGCTGTCAAAATCATTTCCTTTAAGTTGCACTGAATGCAAATTTCAGTTCCTAAAACATTCGAATAATGCAACACGTCTTAAGGGAAAGAGGTTTGATTTATCTCTTTTTCCTAAAATGATGACCCAGTAGGAAAACTGCTGAAAAACACTTTGGGGGTTCCTGCCCAACACGGAGCTATCCCGGCTGTCAGAATGATTTTGCTTTTTCTGTTGCAGGGAGTGGAAGACAGGAAAGTTTGGGTAAGCTCTAAGTGAGGACTGTCCAAAAATAATTTGTGTGAAGCAACACTTCAACTACCTCCAATGTTTCCAGGGTCCCAAGAGTAGACGACATTGTCGTCCTGGCTCTAGTGAGAAAAATCTCAGCCTTAAGCGGCCCAAGGACAGGCCTCCAGGCTTGGTTGTATCAAGTCAGCAGTATTCCCACTATTGCCAGGCCAAAGCTCCTCTTCCTGAGAGGGGAGAAAGCATGTTTTCTTCCTGTTTTCTAGTTCTCATGCTGGATCACCCAATCAGAGCTCGGAAGTTATGTTGCCAGCGAGCTAAACACCACTGGCTGAGTATGACAGCGTGTCAGGAACTGCTTTTTATTTCTCAAGAAAGATTCTCTCAATATATCCATTCTTTAGAAAATTGTTTTTTGTAGATTACAGAGAACTTTCACGTTTGTTGGGAAGAGGAAGACAAATAGGAGCACTAATAACAGTAATAGTGATAATAATAAAAGTGCCTGTTACATAGGGCTTGTAACGCGTCAGACGCATTTACCTTAATTTTTTTTCTAACTTTTAAAACAATCCGATGAGGACACCGAGGCTCCAAGAAGTGACAGAGCTGGGACTTTAATCCTAGAGCAACCCCAAAGTTCGAGGCTTCCCTGGTGACTCAGTGGTAAAGAGTCGCACCTGCCAGTTCAGGAGATGTGAGTTCAGTCCTTGGGTTGGGAAGATCCCCTTAAGAAGGAAACGGCCACACACTCCAGTATTCTTGCCTGGGGAATCCCATTGTTGGAGGATCCTGGGGGGCTACAGTCCATGGGGTTGCAAAGGATCGGACATGACTTAGCAACTCAACAGCAACAACCCCAAAGTTCAGGATTTTTGTGTTTTATCACATTATCAATTTTTAGTTAGTTTCTCTCATTTTACAGCTGAGGAAATGAAAATGCATTGAGGCTAAAAGACTTGCTGAGTTCACATCCTTAGAGGGAACAGGATCAGACCTCACACCCAAGTTGCCAGAAGCCTCACCGTAGAGAACTCAGTACCAGTGCCTGTGAGATGCTGCAAGGTTTTAGATGCAAATCTGTTTATACATTTTTAAGTACAGCTAATACAGCTGTACATTTTTAAGTACAGCTAGTGGGAAAGATTTCTTTGTCTCATTTTCCAGGAGAAGGGCCAGAGAGCGTGTAAGCCTGTGTGGGGAGGGTACCCCTGGTCACACTGCTGTGGACATAGGACAAACAGGGCCAGCCCAATCCCTTGGAAAATGGGGACGAGAAATGGGCATCGTTGTAACCTGGATGGATGATCCAGTAGGTGTCCAGGTGTCAGAATCCAAACTAAGTTAGGATGAAGCGTTATAATGAATCTAAATAATTACCGTGGCACACTTGAACAGTGCCTGAATTAGCGAAAAGACCCTTAACCAACTATTTATTTCATGCAAATCTTCTAGAAAATATGTATGTAACATAAATATTGTCTTTATTGTTCTGCGAGCTGTTTCTAAAATTCCAGACATTTTTGTATTGATAACATGGTGGGCAAATGTGCTGAAGTAACTGGCAGCTGGGTACAATGAGGGCCCAAGACCCTTTTTAAGTTTCTTGGTACAAAGGCATCTGGCACCATAGACCTCCCCTGATAATATCTGACTTGTTTCCAGATCTCCCTTGTGAATGAATATTATGGTCTTTTTGTAAGAGAATCAGGATGGAAGATTAACAGATATGAAAATTTGGGCTTTTAATGGTGGATTATGAACTATCTACCTCAGATCTTTTCCCTCCAGGAAATTACCAAACTACATTCAAATGATAAAACAAATAAAAAGGAAACACCTCAAAGTCCCCCTCCCCCTCATTGCAGCTGCGCACCTCAGTTCATTTCTGCGGTGCTGGGGCGAGGGATATGAGTGAAAAGACTTGCCCTTAAGGATTTCAGATCTAATCCTTTGTGGAGAGCAGGGTCAGAGTCAGGCAGTCTCCTTCAGATCCGAAAAGACTTACTAGCTCTTGGCTTGACTCTTGGTCCCTCTCAGAGAATCTCCGTCGTAGGTGTAGAGTCAGCGTTAGTCACTATTTTGAGCTGAGTTGGGTCATGTCCATGCAAACTCTGAAAGCTCTGGTATCTGTAATTATATTTTGCAAGAGGTATTAGGCCCCGCCAGCACATTGTACAGTTTAGTGTTGCAAGGCAGGAGCTGTAACTTTTGGACACATGGTTATTTAACTCCATACAGTACAGAGAAAGAGGCTTAGTCACGTTTAGCCTCCACAAGGAGGTGCCAGGGCCACAACACTCCAGCAACATCACTGCTCCGCCAGGCACATTTATTCACATTTTGTGTCTGCCTCGTGATGGCCCCACCGATGCCAACAAATGATTCACTGTCAGCGCGAAGGGAAAAACAGACTCTGTAGGAAAGTGCCATATGGTGATACACCGGGGTTTTTTCTGCTGTCTTTGCTGGGGAACCCTGACCTTATTATCACACATTTGAGGTGGAAATGTGACGTAATTAAACTGATTTACAAAAGCCACATTCAGAAACCAGTGTCATGTTTTTTTAGCCTTAGTGTGGTTAAGGCTTCCTTCCTCTACACATTCATAGAGAAGGTTTTCAGACATGGCTGGGGGAGAGAAGCAGGCTCGGATAGAAGGTCTGTTTTCTGGTTCCTGCTTCTGGAATTTATACTTTCCCCTTGGTACTACCCAGGAAAAGGCCTTCTTCGCCTCAGTTAAATGTGAAGGCTGTGTTTCTCTGCCATCCATCGGCCATTCCAGCGTTGAAAGCCAATGAGCGTGAGCAAAATAATGGTTAGGAAATTGATTCAAAGAGGACCCAGGGATGGGAAATACCATGGCAGACCATGTTTGATCCAGGATATCAGAATTAAAACTATCTTGATTCAGTGAAGCAACTGGCTCAAAAATAGACCCCAAGATGGACACACAAAGCAAGTATAAATTTGCATCATGTACACACGGAGCTTTAAAAGGCAGCCTGGACACGTCAGTGTGTCAGTTTTTAGAAAGGGACTAGGGTGAGGTTAATGACCCTTGACATCTACTTTGCCTTCATCCTCTGCTGTAAAAATCCTGCCTGGTGAGATTCTGGCATGCTGCACAGATACTGCATTTGGAGAACAAGAAGCAGCATGACTGGATGGCTTGCATCTGCTCATCTGGATTTGCTAGTAATTAATTGGGATACTTGGTCATGTTTCTCCCAGGATAAAATTTTATACTACTCACCTCGGTGTTTTGAGGAATTGCCAGTGAGACAGAGTGTCAGGCCTGTGGGGAATGTAAGCTGTTAACTGGCACGGGGAGTTGGGCCACTGGCATCAGGCAGGTGTACAGAAAGAGGGGGTGACTCATGGAGAAAGCAGCTTCCACAGAGGAGGGAAGCTTACCTAGTGTCTCTCCAGGTAGGAAAAATGAGTCACTAGTGTCGGGGAGAGGAATGCCCCTTCTTCCCTCTTGAATTCTTGTGGCTGGACTAATAATAAAATTGACACAAGAAGGATTAACAGGAGAAAAAGGAAATAATTTAAATCACATACAAGGAGGTCTCAGAGAAATGAGACCTAAGGGAACTCCCTGGCAGTCCAGTGGTTAAGACTTGGTGCTTTCACTGCTGGGCCTGGGTTCAATCCCTCGTCAGGGAACTAAGATCCTGCAAGATACGCAGCAAGGCCAAAAAAGCCCCCAACACGGTGGGGGTGGGGGAGAGAAAAGACAAGACATGGGACCTAGGAAGTAACCAGAGCAGGCACTGTGCAGCTTTCATACTTTTCAGACAAACAATAAATTTGTGAGTAATTGACATGACAAAGATATTTGGGCTTGGGGTGCTCAATTAAGGATCTAAACAGAGTTTGGGCTTGGGGTAGTAAACTAAAGAAGTAACAGGCTTATTCTACAGGCTTCTTGGCTGGGTTTCTGTTCTTTGGTGAGAAAGATGTCCTCTACCTCTAGAGGCAAGGAGAGCACCTTTTGCGTGAGAGATTTATTTCCTGCTTTCAGGGCGACAGGAAAGGACAGCCAGAGCACCCCTCTTGGTTGGGCATGTCTAAGTAACTTTAAGTAATCAGTATGCCACGGAGACACATTTTGGGGCTGCCTGTCCTGGACCCCAACACTAGATTCATGGCCCCCTGCCTGCCTTGTTCCCAGGTTAGCCATCTGAACCCCAGGACCGTCTCAAAGGCTAGTTTCTTCAAATCTGACTAGTTCTGTTCCCTTCTCACCCTGTTTATTAACCACTCCTTAGGAAGGAGCAAGGGGCTTCCCAGGTGGCTCAGTGGTAAAGACTCTGCCTGCCAATGCAGAAGACACAGGTGATGTGGGTTCGATCCCTGAGTTGGGAAGATCTCCTGGAGAAGGAAATAGCAACACACTCAAGTATCCTTGCTTGGAAAATTCCATGGACAAAGAAGCCTAGAGGGCTACGGTCCATGGGGTCGAAAAGAGTCAGACACCATGTCACATGAGCATGAGAAGGGGGAGAAGGCCCTTTTCCATCTTTCCCTTTGCTTATTTAAATTCCAAGGGAAAGTATTGGAACTACGTGTGGAAAAGTTCTTTCACGCTGGGACGGTCTGACCTGGGAGCCTGGGCAGCCTCCCCAGCCCTCTTCCTTCCCTGCCCTGTGACTAAAGACCCCGTCCCTGCTCAGCATCAAAGAAGGCAGATGGACCGCGCCCGAGAGGAGTGGCCGTACATCGTCCGTCATCGGCGTGCCAACATCAGCACCCTTTGGAAGTAACTGTCCCCCCACTTTCAGGCAGGAAAGAAAAAGCCTGTGGTTTACTTTGCAGCACATAATCTGCATAGAAGTAGCTGAAAAGAGGCCGTGGGGCATTTTGTTTGTTTTCTTTTCCGTCTGATTTGGGTGATTCAGTGGGGTTCATAGGATTTCTATAATCCTCCTTTATACAAGAAACATCCACTCTTCAAAAATGCGGCCAAGACAATGAGAAGAGAAGAGGCTTCTGGTTCACGCTGGACCTGCCAGTTGGCAATGGTGTCGGCACTGCTGCCAGAGCCGCCTCTGGAACCGACTTTTCCTTCCAGAATGGACATCACAGCTCGGAGCAGGTGGGGGTGCTGACCTACCACGTGATCACAGCTGCCTCAGATCCTTTTCACTTTGCTCCCCGACGTGAGCCCCACTCTGCAGCCCCAACCTGGCTTCTTGCCCCACTGAGCTGTTTTCCCAGTTTCCGAGTTCCAGTTTTTACTCTGACGTCCCCAAACATGTCAGAGCACACTGGTGTCTGTGGTGGAAATCAAAGTTCCAGGTGTAAAGGTCATTTAGCCTCCTCAAATTCACTTGCTCTGGGCTCCATGCCTCCCTCTTCCTGGATTCTGAGGAACTGGTCCCAGGAAGAAGCTGGGCAAAACCAATACAGTATTGTAACGTAGAATAAAGTATTAAAAAAAAAAAAAAAGAAAGTGGTTAGCCCCATCGTCTTTACAGTTGGGGAAACTGAGACTCAGGGCAATTGAGTAGAATACGTCTAAGGTCACATAACTGAAATGTAACAGAACTTGCTTCTAGGCCAAACCTTCCGCATCCTGTGTTCTTAAGTCTTTTTTTAAAAAACCTTTCTGATGCTTAAAACCTCTTTCTGCTTCACAGGGCACAGTGCTAGAATAATAGGAAAGTGGTGATTCATAACCAACTTCTGACTTATTTTATTGCACATACAAGGCTCTTGTTTTGTATACCAATTCTTCCAAAGAGTGTATTACATCTTTACAGATGCTCTTAAACTCTAACTGTAGCTGATAGCACCCCAGGGATCCTTGATACAGGAATGGAAAAACAAGACATGCCCCCAGTACTCTAAAAATAAGTGATTCTATGAAACTAACAGCGCAAAAAGGAACTAAATACGTGTGTGTCAGCTGTTCTAACGCAAGCTACTGATTACCTAGAATGTTCTCAAAAATACCCACGTGCTGGAGGGTGGCAGTGAGAGGAGTCTGCCCCGAAGGAGATGTATTTTATCACTGCTGTGGTTGAGAACTGCCACATCCGGTGATAATAAAAAGCGGGCTCATTAGCTTATTTCCCTTTTATTTGTTAATTCTCTACAGACAGTGCACCCCAGCTCCAATGCCCCCCCTCCCAGTACACCACCAAGTGTAACCAGTGACTCATTGTACCCATCAGATCAGATTGTTTTGGAATTTTTTAAATTGGTCTTTTTTTTCTCTCTTAAATAAATAAATCTCATTTCCCCCTGCTAGGCTGACAGATTCTGCCCTCTGTGGTCTGGTTTTTCCCAGCTGCCTGCAGGTTTTTGTGAGCCAGGCCTGAGGCACGGAACCCCCTGCCCCCCAATTAGGGACTAGAGGCTGGGGTCAACCGCACTTGAGCACAGTGTGGTGACCAGTTCACCATGTTGACCTCTGCCCTGAAATCCAGCTCTGAGTGTCGGGCAAAGCCACTGGTACCCCAGTCCCTGTTCCTGCCACCTACTTCCTCCCTGTCCCTAAATCCTCTGAATCCTCAGTGGCTGGCCCCGACATCAACCTGGGGGCTTCTCTGATGGCTCAGCAGTAAAGAATCTGTCAATGCAGGAGATATGGGTTTGATCCCTGGGTCGGGAAGATCCCCTGGAGGAGGAAATGGCGACCCACTCCAGTATTCTTGCCTGGGAAATCCCATGGACAGAGGAACCTGGCGGGCTACAGTCCAAAGGGTTGCAAAGAGTTGGACATGACTGAGTGACTAAACAGCAACATCATCAACCTGGAGAGAACTTTTTAGAAAAGTGACCCGAGCATCCCCTTGAAGCGAAGAATTATCCTTGTCTAATTCTTTCACGGTCAGCCCCTCTGCTACACCACAGTGCTTGGATCACTTGGATCATAGTGGCTGTGAGGCGCTGGAGCAGCCAGAGGCTGAGAGGAGATACCCTACGTCCAAGGTCAGGAGCAGCAGCTGTGCTTTGCTGGAGCAGCCGTGAAGAGATTCCCCACATCCAAGGTAAGAGAAACGGGGCATCAGAGGGCAGAGAGACTAAAACCACAATCACAGAAAACTAGCCAATCTGATCACATGGACCACAGCCTTGTCTAACTCAATGAAACTAAGCCATGCTGTGTAGGGCCACCCAGGACAGGTAGGTCATGGTGGAGAGTTCTGACAGAATGTGGCCCACTGGAGAAAAGAATGGCAAACCACTACAGTATTCTTGCCTTGAGAACCCCATGAACAGTATGAAAAGGCAAAATGATAGGATACTGAAAGATGAACTCCCCAGGTGGGTAGATGCCCAATATGCTACTGGAGATCAGTGGAGAAATAACTCCAGAAAGAATGAGGGGATGGAGCCAACGCAAAAACAATACCCAGTTGTGCATGTGACTGGTGATAGAAGCAAGGTCCGATGCTGTAAAGAGCAGTATTGCACAGGAACCGGGAATGTCAGGTCCATGAATCAAGGTAAATTGGAAGTGGTCAAACAGGAGATGGCAAGAGTGAACGTCGACATTCTAGGAATCAGCGAACTAAAACGGACAGGAATGGGTGAAATTTAACTCAGATGACCATTATATCTACTACTGAGGGCAGGAATACCTTAGAAGAAATGGAGTAGCCGTCGTGGTCAACAAAAGAGTCTGAAATTCAGTACTTGGATGCAATTTCAAAAATGATAGAATAGTCTTGTTCGTTTCCAAGTCAAACCATTCTATATCACGGTAATCCAAATCTATGCCCCAACCAGTAATGCTGAAGAAGCTGAAGTTGAATGGTTCTATGAAGATGTACAAGACCTTCTGGAACTAACACCCCAAAAAGATGTCCTTTTCATTATAGGGGACTGGAATGCAAAAGTAGGAAGTTAAGAAACACCTGGAGTAACAGGCAAATTTGGCCTTAGAGTACAGAATGAAGCAGGGCAAAAGCTAACAGAGTTTTGCCAAGAAAATGCACTGGTCATGCAAACACCCTCTTCCAACAACACAAGAGATAACTCAACACATGGACATCACTAGATAGCCAACACCAAAATCACATTGATTATATTCTTTGCAGCCAAAGATGGAGAAGCTCTATACAGTCAGAAAAACAAGACCGGGAGCTGACTGTGGCTCAGATCATGAACTCCTTATTGCCAAATTCAGACTAAAATTGGAGAAAGTAGGGAAAACCACTAGACCATTCAGGCATGACCTAAATCAAATTCCTTACAACTATACAGTGGAAGTGACAAATAGATTTAAGGGACTAGATCTGATAGACAGTGCCTGATGAACTATGAACAGGGGTTCATGACATTGTACAGGAGACAGGGATCAAGACTGTCCCCAAGAAAAAGAAATGCAAAAAGGAAAAATGGTCATCTGAGGAGGCCTTACAAATAGTTGTGAAAAGAAGAGAAGTGAAAAGCAAAGAAGAAAAGGAGAGATATACCCATTTGAAGGCAGAGTTCCAAAGAATAGCAAGGAGAGATAAGAAAGCCTTCCTCAGTGATCAATGCAAAGAAATAGAGGAAAAAACAAAATGGGAAAGACTAGAGATCTCTTCAAGAAAATTAGAGATGCCAAGGGAACATTTCATGCAAAGATGGGCTCGATAAAGGACAGAAATGGCATGGACCTAACAGAAGCAGAAGATATTAAGAAGAGGTGGCAAGAATACACAGAAGAACTGTACAAAAAAGATCTTCATGATGCAGATAATCACAATGGTGCAATCACTCACCTAGAGCCAGACATCCTGGAATGTGAAGTCAAGTGGGCCTTAGAAAGCATCACTGTGAACAAAGCTAGTGGAGGTGATGGAATTCCAGTTGAGCTATTTCAAATCCTGAAAGATGATGCTGTGAAAGTGCTGCACTCAATATGCCAGCAAATTTGGAAAACTCAGCACTGGCCACAGGCCTGGAAAAGGTCAGTTTTCATTCCAATCTCAAAGAAAGGCAATGCGAAAGAATGCTCAAACTACCACACAATTGCACTCATCTCACACGCTAATAAAGTAATGCTTAAAATTCTCCAAGCCAGGCTTCAGCAATACGTGAACCGTGAACTTCCAGATGTTCAAGCTCGTTTTAGAAAAGACAGAGGAACCAGAGATCAAATTGCCAACATCTGCTGGATCATTGATAAAGCAAGAGAATTTCAGAAAAACATCTATTTCTGCTTTATTGACCATGCCAAAGCCTTTGACTGTGTGGATCACAATAAACTGTGGAAGATTCTTCAAGAGATGGGAATACCAGACCACCTGACCTGCCTCTTGAGAAACCTATATGCAGGTCAGGAAGCAACAGTTAGAAACAACAGACTGGTTCCAAATAGGAAAAGGAGTACATCAAGGCTGTATATTGTCACCCTGCTTATTTAACTTATATGCAGAAACATCATGAGAAACGCTGGGCTGGACGAAGCACAAGCTGGAATCAAGATTGCCAGGAGAAATATCAATCACCTCAGATATGCAGATACCACCCTTATAGCAGAAAGTGAAGAGGAAGTAAAGAGCCTCTTGATGACAGTGAAAGAGGAGAGTGAAAAAGTTGGCTTAAAGCTCAACATTCAGAAAACGAAGATCATGGCATCTAGTCCCACCACTTCATGGCAAATAGATGGGGAAACAGTGTCAGACTTTATTTTTGGGGGCTCCAAAATCACTATAGATGGTGACTGCAGCCATGAAATGAAAAGACGCGTACTCCTTGAAAGAAAAGTTATAACCAACCTAGACAGTATATTCAAAAGCATTACTTTGGCAACAAAGGTCTTTCTAGTGAAGGCTATGAATTTTCCAGTGGTCATGTATGGATATGAGAGTTGGACTGTGAAGAAAGCTGAGCACTGAAGAATTGATGCTTTTGAAGTGTGGTGTTGGAGAAGACTCTTGAGCGTGCCTTGCACTGCAAGGAGATCCAACCAGTCCGTCCTAAAGGAAATCAGTCCTGACTATTCGTTGGAGGGACTGATGCTGAAGCTGAAATTCCAATACTTTGGCCACCTATGTGAAGAGTTGACTCATTTGAAAAGACGCTGATGCTGGGAAAGATTGAAGGCAGGAAGAGAAGGGGATGACAGAGGACGATATGGTTGGATGGCATCACCGACTCAATGGACGTGAGTCTGAGTAAACTCCGGGAGTTGGTGATGGACAGGGAGGCCTGGCGTGCCGCAGTCCATGGGGGTCACAAGAACCGGACTCAACTTAGGGACTGAGCAAGAGCCCTGACACGTTTCATTTGCACCTGGTATAAATACTCCCAGTTTCAGTCCATCACCCTGATGGCCCTGGATGTGGGGGTGGGAAGAGATCTCCAGTAGCACAGGGTTATAGAATATTTCTGCCACACAGAGAGATAATAGATGTTAACAACCTTGGCAGCTGAGGATACACTAAAAAAGTAAAAAGTAAATAATTATGAAGTGATGAGTTCTAGGTGTTTATAACTGTTGTTCTTTGTATAATTTATGCAAAATTTCACATTTATATAATAATTTATTTTTTTATAATGGCTATGTTTAACACCAGCTCTTCGAATTCCTGAAATGTAACAGTTGGTTCACTTGCTCCTCCCCAGGGCTGGCTCTGGCACAGTGCTGCCCGGGATGTCTCTCAGCCCCCACCCTCCCACGGCTTCAGCTGTGTTTCATTTCACCCGCCAGTGGTCTGCAGATCTCACTGTTCCTTCCAGCCAGGGCCGTATGACTTCCGTTCCCTCGATGGCTAAATTCAGTGCATAAATTCCAGGCTTTATTCTCCTTGGCCTTTCAGGGGCTTGTGACACCCCATCCGTCTTGAAACTCTGCAACACTATTCTTTCCTTTCTTGCCATTATTTTATTTTATTATTTGCCCGTGCAATGTGGGATCCCAGGTCCCCAGCCAGGGATTGAACCTGCGCCCCCTGCAGTAGAACAGCAGAGTTTTAACCACTGGACCACCAGCAAAGTCCCTTCTGCCATTATTATTAATTAAAAAAAATATATTTCTAGTTTCGGCATGGGAACTCTTCGTTGCAGCATATGGGATCTAATTCCCTGACCTGGAATCAGTGCAGGCCCTCTGCACTGGGAGCTTGGAGTCTTAGCCATTGGATCACCGGGGAAGTCCCCTGCCTTTACTTTTGAACCTTTTCTGAGGGCTGCTGTGCCTCTGCTGGCCCTTTAACTGTGGATGCGCCCCAGGATCCGACCATGGTTTCTTTGGTCTTCCATCTCCTTCTTTTGAACATGAATGTTTCCCACATCCATACCTTTGGTAACCCCATGGATTATATAGCCTGTCAGACTTCTCCATCCCTGGGATTGTCCAGGCGAGAATACTGGAGTGGGTTGCCATTTCCTTCTGCAGGGTATCTTCCAGACCCGGGGATCGAATCCAGGTCTCCTACGTTGCAGGCAGACTCGTTACCATCTGAGCCACCAGGGAAACCACCTTTGGCTCAGATCTCTGCTTTGACCTCCAGACCTACAGGTGTGACTGTCTTCAGCACATCTTTATCTGACCATTTCATGAGCATCTTACACTCAACATGTACCATCATTCCAATCCCACCCCAACCTCTTATTCTTCCTTCATATTCCTCACCCAGGCATTCGTGCCATCATTCGTTTCATAAATATTTACTGAACACCTACGACATCCGACTTCAGTTCACTCAGAACACTCTTGGAGAAGGAAATGGCAACTCACTCCAATGTTCTTGCCTGGAGAATCCCAGGGACAGTGGAGCCTGATGGGCTGCCGTCTATGGGGTTGCACAGAGTCGGACACGACTGAAGCGACTTAGCAGCAGCAGTGCCATGTGCTAATTAAGCCACAGTCCTCATGGAACTGACTCACAGGAATTGCCATCACCATCTGCCCAGTGACCTAGGCCAGAACCCTGGAGTCATCTTTGAGCCCTGCCTCTCTCACATGACTTATTTATAATCATTTGGTCAGGAAACTTGTCCTCCTCTACTTCCTGAACAGGCCTGGAACCTAGCTTCCTCTTCCACCCCCACCATGGCTGTCTTCTCAGGCCCTTATCATTTTTCTCCTGGATTGCACAGGAAGCCCTCCACTCTTTCCATCCAGAGACTTGCTGCATTGGAATCTTTTCTCTACAGTGCTGGTCTAACAATATTTCTGAAACCACAGTTATGATACAGCCATTGATTGCCCAGTATAGCATCCTCCCCGACTCCCTCTTAGTCTCCAGAATGAAACATGTGCTCATGCTTGGCTTCGTGGAAAGACCTTCTATGTGATCCGGGCCCTGTCCACCTCTTGGTCTGCTTGTCCTTGTTCCTCTTGGGACTATTCTCAGGCGATTCCTTCTGTCTAGAATCCCTCCATTGGCCCACACTACCCCATCTCCATTCCCTTCTTTGCCTGTCTGCTCCTCCTACTCATCCGTCAAAACTTGTCCTAATGGGGAGGCTTCCCTGGTGGCCCAGGGGTTAAGACCTCGCCTTCCAATGGAGGGGTTGCAGGTCTGATCCCCTGGTTGGGTAACTAAGACCCCACACACTTCAGGGCCAAAAATCAAAACATAAGCTAGAAACAACATTGTAACAAATGAAGGCTTTTAAAATGGTCCACATGAAAACATCTTTAAAACAAACCAAAAAATCTTGTGCTGAGGCAAGTTTGCCACTGTGGCTGTGCCATAGGGCTGTTCCTGTCACGAACTCCTGGAGGTGTTGCTGGCCGTCCCAGGCTGCGCTGTGACTTGTCTCTCTGTCAAAGCTGTGTCATGCTATACAGCAATCACCTGTTTATCAGTCTCCGTGCCAGGTGGCGCAGTTGATAGAGAATCCGCCGGCACTCAAGAAACATGGGTTCGATCCCTGGGTCAAGAAGATCCCCTGGAATAGGAAATGGCAACCCACTCCAGTATTCTTGCCTGGAGAATCCCATGGACAGAGGAGCCTGGTTGGCTACAGTCCATGGGGTCACAAAGAGTTGGACCCAACTGACAAGTATGCATTAATCATGCTTCTTTGGAAAACGAGCTTGTAGAGGAGGAGACTGTGTCTTTTATCCCTGACCACAAGGAGTGTGCAGGGCCCCAGGAAGCAGGCAATAAACTCTTGTTGAATGAATGATTGTATCAGTGGCAACTGGCCAAGGTGGCCAAGGGCACCGGACCCCAAGTGAACCCTGGGGCTCCATGTAGGGTCGTGGGGCAACCACGCTGCACAAAGTTGCTACTTTAGACCATGAGTGTGTGACTTAGAGAGTGAAGTGGTGGCCAAGCTCTCCACACATCGGTCATAAGTGGTAACTATGATAACGACTGAATATTTTTAGGCACTTAAAGTAGTTTCTGTGTTGTGCTTCACAGATTACTTTTTTGGACTCCCTTCATTAACATGATTATTATTATCTTGAGTGAAGTCGCTCAGTCGTGTCTGACTCTTTGCGACCCCATGGACTGTAGCTTACCAAGCTCCTCTGTCCATGGGGTTTTCCAGGCAATAGTACTGGAGTGGATTGCCATTTCCTTCTCCAGGGGATCTTCCCGACCCAGGGATTGAACCCGGGTCTCCGGCATTGTAGACAGACGCTTTACCGTCTGAGCCAATCTTCCTGATTGTCACTAGGAAGGGGCATAATTCTGATGGTTAGGTATTTGGGGGGCTTCCCAGGTGGCTCAGTGATAAAGAATCTGCCTGACAATGCAAGAGATGCAGTTTCAATCCCTGGGTCAGGAAGATCTCCTGGAGAAGGAAAGGGCAACCCGCTCCAGTGTTCTTGCCTGAAAAATCCCATGAACAGAGGAGCCTGGCTGACTACAGTTCACACGGTCACAAAGAGTCGGACCCGACTAAGCACGGAGGTAGTACAGGTATTTCTAACCGCTGGCTCTCAGGATGTGGGTAGGATGGTGGTGTGGCTATGTGTGTGTGTGTAAGGGTGATTGGGTATAAAAGATCTAAGATCGTGGATCTTGTGTGGGGTAATGAGGCACACTTGCACACCCACCCTCCCCCCACCCCCGACACACACAATAGCTGAAATCCGAGGGAAATCCTGTCAAACCACCTGAATGATCCGATTGTTCCCAAGCTTTAGGGCTAGGAGCCTGGCCTCATTTGCATACTGGCACCAGTTCCCCGCTTGCTGAGATGCTCAGCTTCGTTGCCACTGCCCTCTGCTGTCTGCAGCCAGACCTTCTCAATGCATTTGACTATATTGCCAGGAGGAATCAGGTCCAAGTTTCCATAAATATTTCCTCACTGGCTGGAGTATCTCCTACCTGTGCGCTGTTAGAACCTGTGGGAATTCCATCCTGTCTTTAAGGAACAATGGCCATGTTCAGAAAGCTAGAAACTGATAATGTTGGAAAAGCATAAATCAGGACTGAAAACTGAAAGAACCTACCATACAATTAAGTTACTGTACCAAGTCAGAGATTGCATGAACCACACAGAATCATATTTATGTATAACTTTGTAATTAACAGAACGAGTGAAAGAAAACAAAGGGAAAATGAGTCTCTCAGTCATGTCTGATTCTTTGAGACCCCATGGACGATACAGTCAATGGAATTCTCCAGGCTGGAATACTGGAGTGGGTAGCTGTTCCCTTCTCCCGGGGATCTTCCCAATCCAGGGATTGAAACCAGGTCTCCCACACTGCAGGCAGATTCTTTACCGGAGCTACAAGAACTGCAGCATATATTTTCTCATTTAAACCTGTCAACCCACACTAATGAGGATGATATTGATAAAATATCATGGACTGACATGTTGGCATCAGATATGGCTATTGACCACTGTCTTGTCAGTCAGCTGATGTTATGTCTCATCCCAAAGGTCACACATGAAACAAAGTCTAGCTTCAGAGGGAAAAAAAATCCCATGAGTATAACTCACCAGCGTTATCTTTCAGTAGCACCTGATCTTTCTATCCCGGCTCTGCCAATAAACTCTGAGCAGATCAAAGCTTGGGGTAGACAGATGCAATTACTGGAAAGGTTTCCTGGGGGTGGTGTTCAATTTCTGCTTTGCAACCAAGATCCCAGTAGTTATGAAAAGGCCTTTTTCAGGATAAAAAGCATTCAGCTTTGCTTTTCCCCAGGAATGAAAAATTAAGATCATCCTGAAGTGTTTTTTTTTTTAAGATGTGACACAAACTTTTTCAAGCAAGTGCTTTTAAATTCCTCACATTCAAGCTTAAATCACAGTGATATTTGTCACATGACTATCTATTTAAGTGAGTTAAATTGAATAATGGGAAAGGGTCCGTTTCTTCTTTTAATCTTGGATGAAAAAGAGCAAACTCCAAAATTATGCCGGGTTATCTGTAGTCTCTAGTGCTCCACACATTCAGAGAAAGCTCTACAAACTCTGAGCTGGTGTTTTTCTTTCCCAAATGCACTCTCTTCCCTACCAAGAATGACTAACATTCAGGAATATGGTGCCAAGGAAGGCCCCTAGGAAAGAGAGAAAATAGAATGTTTCCTTGGATATTGTGAAATAGTTTTTTCCCTGGAGCCCCCAGTTTCCCTTACATCTCAGTGGTTAGGGCTGGGTCATATGTCTATCTCGTGTCTATTGCTAAACCACCCAGTAGCCTGGGGAAATGGGTTACCATGAGCAGCTTGGACAATTCTTTCGGGGTAGAATGGATATTGGGAAGTTAACCAGCATTTTGGATACTGTGTGTGGAAACAGTGGTAGCCAGATCAGATTTTTTTTGTTTTTAGGCAGATCAGAGGGCTTGAAGGTCTTTGGTGATTAAGTGAAAGCCAAGAAAGAGACGTGATTACATTTGTACTCCAAATTTGAAGAGCAGGGCACATCTGTTATGTACTTGTGGACAATTCATGGTCTCATGGCTAAAATCTTCAATGCCAGGACTCTTAAAAAAAACATTTATTTAGGCTGAGCTGTGTCTTAGTTGGGGGTTTCCTTGGCGACTCAGATGGCAAAAGAGTCCGCCTGCCATGCAGGAGACCCAGGTTCATTCCCTGGGTCAAAAAATCCCCTGGAGAAGGGGAAAGATCCTCTTTGGGTTTCTGAGCAGCCCCTGGGGTTAATAATGACATTGTCTAAATAACTTCTTCAACTCAGATTTCAATTTACTTTTAGCCAAAATAAAAGTCCTCTGATGTGGGACCAGAAGCACCTTATAGGCAAAACGTACCTTTTGACCTTACTTTCCAAGGGGCAGCCACTGAATGCAGGACAATTGGAATTTGTTTTCTCCAGGATCCATTTGCCTCGTGAGACCAGCAGGGTCCCTGTGGTTCAGAAGAATCAGACCTAGGACAGCATTTCCTTTCCCTGAGAGTTTTCCTCTTTCCGGAAATGCCTTAGCTTCCTGAAATAGATTCCCGGAAGTTGTAACTAAAGAACAGTCAGACCAGGGGAAGGCTAAAGTGAGGCTTGTCAGGAGTCTCGTTGGGAGGTGGGGAAGAGATCCTCTGGGTCTTGCCTCTGGATCCTTTCAGTTCTGCTGGTCTTGGGTTTCAGTCTATTAGGGGATGAGCCTTTAAAACAGGTCTCTAGCAGTATGTCTACCTTCTCGGCTGTGTCTCTGTTTGTCCCCTTGCACTCTTGTTCTGACTACAGCATTTGAAATTTTGAGATTCTGATGGCAGAGTTCTCATTTCAAAATTTTGCTACAGAAATTCAAAGGCATAGAGCAGAGTTACAGTGTGCTAATGTCTAGGTATTTCCATGCCCATTTCATACAATGCTATGTATATATAGGCCCTGTTTCAAGAAAGCATTCCAGAAAAACATCTACTTCTGCTTCATTGATTACACTAAGGCCTTTGACTGTGTGGAGCACAACGAACTGTGGAAAATTCTTAAAAGAGATGGGAATACCAGACCACCTTACCTGCCTCCTTCGAAACCTGTATATAGGTCAAGAAGCAACAGTTAGAACTGGACATGGAATAACAGACTGGGAAAGGAGTACGTCAAGGCTGTATATTGTCATCCTTCTTATTTATCTTATATGCAGAGTACATCATGTGAAATGGCAGGCTGGATGAAGCACAAACTGGAATCAAGATTGCTGGGAGAAATATCAATAATCTCAGATACGTAGATGACACCATCCTTATGGCAGAAAGCAAAGAAGAACTAAAGAACCTCTTGATGAAAGTGAAAGAGGAGAGTGAAAAAGTTGGCTTAAAATTCAGCATTCAAAAAATGAAGATCACGGCATCTGATCCCCTCACTTTATGGCAAATAGATGGGGAAACAATGGAAATAGTGACAGACTTTATTTTCTTGAGCTCCAAAATCATTGCAGATGGTGACTGTAGCCATGAAATTTAAAGAAAAGCTATGACCAACATAGATAGCATGTTAAAAAGCAGAGACATTATTTTGTCAACAAAGGTCCATACAGTCAAAGCTATGGTTTTTCCAGTAGTCATGTATGAATGTGAGAGTTGGACCATAAAGAATGCTGAGCATTGAAGGTTTAATGCTTTCGAACTGTGGTGTTGAAAAAGACTCTTGAGAGTCCCTTGGATTGCAAGGAGATCAAATCAGTCCAACCTAAAGGAAATCAATCCTGAATATTCATTGGAAGCTGAAGCACCAAGACTCTGGCCACCTGATGTGAAGAGCTGACTCATTTGAAAGGACCCCGATGCTGGGAAAGATTGAAGGCAGGAGGAGAAGGGGACGACAGAGGATGAGATGGTTGGCTGGCTTCACCGCCTCAATGGACATGAGTTTGAGCAGGCTCCAGAAGATGGTGAAGGACAGGGAGGCCTGGCGTGCTGCAGTCCATTGGGTTGCAAAGAGTTAGACACAACTGAGCCACTGAACAACAACATCAAGAAGACAGTGATTTTAGGCTTCAAGTCTTAGTAGGCATCCAGTAAGTGCAGACGTTGTTAGCAAGTATCCTACCTAACTGCCAACCCGACTTCCTCCTTGCCAACAGAGCTTTGATGTGTCCAGGTCTCTGTCCTTTGTTTCCCATTTCCAGCCCTAGAAGCAGAATCTTGATGACTCTGGGAGAATTGCAGTGATCCCAGTGACTGGGTTAGAGTGACTCTATGACTGGTTCTGGCCAGTGAGACATGGGGGAAAATCTGGAGGCTTCTGGGAAATGTTTCTTTGTTTCTTAAAAAATAGTCATAGAAAGAGATGGCTTCTCATCCTCTTCTGAATTCTGTCACACGCCCGTTCTTTGTAATCTTAGGATGCGGTGATCGTCTGGTGAAGATAAAGGGAACCAGCCCAAGGGCAGAACCTATGAAATTTATATTTGGATATGAATTTATATTCAAATATGTCACTTGGACCCTTGAGAATTTTGAGTTGCTGAATTAACCAAGCAGTTCTGCCTCTGAACCTCTTGTCATATGAGACTGTATCTTCTTGCTGAGACCAAATTGAGCTGAGTCTGAAAGCATCTTAAAGTAATATTCATAACTAGCTCTTGTCTCTGCTCACGGGTTACTGTGTCCCTCTGCCCCATATCAATTCTTCCACCTTCCACCTCAGAAGGAGTTCATCTAAGATGTGTGTGTGGGGGGGGTTCTCAATGTCTGAAGCTCACCCTGAAGAGCAGAAATACACATGGGCACAGTTATCACCACTGATGGCTGTTGTGAGGCCAGCACCAAGCCCTTTGTACACACTATCTTTTTTAAATTAATTAATTAATTTTAATTGGAGGCTACTTTACAATATTGTAGTGGTTTTTGCCATACATTGACATGAATCAGCCATGGGTGTGTACACACTATTTTAATTATTGAAAGGGCTCCATGTTAGTAACTGTAGGGTAGGAGAAGGCCATGGCACCCCACTCCAGTACTCTTGCCTGGAGAATCCCATGGATGGAGGAGCCTGGTAGGCTGCAGTCCATGGGGCTGCTAAGAGTCAGACACGACTGAGCGACTTCACTTTCAAGTTTCACTTTCATGCATTAGAGAAAGAAATGGCAACCCACTCCAGTGTTCTTGCCTGGAGAATCCCAGGGATGGGGGAGCCTGGTGGGCTGCCGTCTATGGGGTCACACAGAGCTGGACACGACTGAAGCAACTTAGCAGCAGCAGGGACATAGTAGGGACTATAACTATTCTCATGTGATTGATGAGAAAACTGAAGGTCACAAAAGCTAAGCAGTTTTCTCAAGGTCTCAAAGCTAGTAAGTGGCAAAGTTAAGGGTCAAACCAGACTGGCCACATCCTAGTGCATCACTCTGAACTCTCCCCACTCACTAATTGTGGGGACAGCAGACTCGCTGAGGGCAGGGACCTCTGCACCCAATGGTTTCTTAGGATCAATACACAAGTTCCCCGAGAGATATGAAATCTAATAGACTCTAAAGGTAACTGAGTAAACTTCAGTGTTCGACACACATTCTCTTGTGAGTTTTATTTAACCTGTCTGTAATTTAGAGCCTCTATTTGTGAGGTTGTGACAGAGACTTTCCACTGCCTGCTTCCCCAGGATATGAGAAGATAAATGTGATAACATTTTATCTAAAAGCATTTTGTGATATTGAGAGGAAAAGTACTATGGAAAGTCAGGCCACTGTTAATGGGATTTTAATAGCTCCTCCCAACTCTTAGGCTATTCATAGTGTAATGGAACATCTTAATTTGTTGAAAATTTTCCATATGGCTCCTTAAACTCTCAAGAGAAAAGGCTCTGTGAAAATGAAAATGAGAAAGCAGGTGTATTTTCAGCTTCTGGTCAAATATTCTTTAATGAATAAGATTTTGCACTGGACAGAAGATGAGGCTTGTGTGAAGGGGCCATTGTTCCTATTGTACAGAGGTGTTTGTAAAACAGGCAAAGGATGGACCCTTTCTTAGAGGAAATAGTTCTCACAGATATCCTATATCTGCACAAATTATTTTTATGATGTTACTTAAATATGAGCAAAGTAAACCTAGGTACAGAGTCCTTATACTGGAAGATCTAATATAATTATAAAACAGATAAATTTATAAATTAGATAAAAACAAAATGGCCAAACCAAAAAACTTAGACTAATAACATTAATTTAATAGTTGGACAGTGTGTTTTGTTGAAATAAAAGAAGTTGGATTTGACAAAGCAAAACTCTTGTTTGATTGTAGAAGTTTCAGAGTTCTGGTTCTAGACTCAGACTGGGTTAAAATCTCAACTTTGCTTCTTACCAGCTGTGTGACTCTGGGTAAGTTATTTAATCTCCCCGGGACTCTGTCCCTTAATAGAAAAATGGAGATAATAGCAGTCATCTAAGAAAGACCCAATTTCCCCCCCGCCCCCAGTCAGTCTCTCCCATCAGGAAGCTTCCATAAGCCTCTTATCCTTCTCCATCAGAGGGCAAAAAGACTGAAAACCACAATCACAGAAAACTAACCAATCTGATCACATGGATAACAGCCTTGTCTAACTCAATGAATCTTTGAGCAATGCCATGTAGGGCCACACCAAGACAGATGGGTCATAGTGGAGAGTTCTGACAAAACATGGCCCACTAGAGAAGGGAATGGCAAGCCACTTCAGTATTCTTGCCTTGAGAACCCCATGAACAATATGAAAAGGTAAAAAGATAGAACACTGAAAGATGAACTCCCCAGGTGGGTAGGTGCCCAATATGCGACTGGAGATCAGTGGAGAAATAACTCCAGAAAGAATGAAGAGCAAAAACAACACCCAGTTGTGGATGTGACTGGTGATAGAAGTAAAGTCCAATGCTCTAAAGAGCAATATTGCATAGGAACCTGGAATGTTAAGTCCATGAATCAAGGCAAATTAGAAGTGGTCAAACAGGAGAAGGCAAGAGTGAATATTGACATTCTAGAAATCAGCAAACTAAAATGGACTGGAATGGGTGAATTTAACTCAGATGACCATTATATCTACTACTCTGGGCAAGAATCCCTTAGAAGAAATGGAGTAGCCATCATAGTCGACAAAAGAGTTTGAAATGCAATTCTCAGATACAGTCTCAAAAACGACAGAATGATCTCTGTTCATTTCCAAGGTAAACTATTCGTATCACAGTAATCCAAGTCTATGCTCCGACCAGTAATGTTGAAGAAGCTGAAATTGAATGATTCTATGAAGACCTACAAGATTTTCTAGAACTAACACCCCAAAAAGATGTCCTTTTCATTATAGGAGACCGGAATGCAAAAATAGGAAGTCAAGAAATACCTGGAATAACAGCCAAATTTGGCCTTGGAGTACAGAATGAAGGAGGGCAAAGGCTAACAGGGTTTTGCCAAGAGAACACACTGTTAATAGCAAACACCCTCTTCCAACAACATGAGAGAAGACTTTACACATGGACATCACCAGATGGTCATTATCAAAATCAGATTGATTATATTCTTTGCAGCCAAAGATGAAAAAGCTCTATACGGTCATCCAAAACAAGACCGGGAGCTGACTGTGGCTCAAATCTTGAACTCCTTATTGCCACATTCAGACTTACATTGAAGAAAGTAGGGAAAACCACTAGACCATTCAGGTATGACCTAAATCAAATCCCTCACGATTATACAGAGAAAGTGTGAAATAGATTAAAGGGATTAGATCTGATAGAGAGAGTGCCTGAAGAACTATGGACAGGGGGTTCATGACATTGTACAGGAGGCAGTGATCAAGACCATCCCCAAGAAAAAGAAATTCAAAAAGGCAAAATGATTGTCTGAGGAGGTCTTACAAAGAGCTATGGAAAGAAGAGAAGTGAACAGCAAAGGAGAAAAGGAAAGATATACCCATTTGAAGGCAGAGTTCCAAAGAATAGCAAGAAGAGATAAGAAAGCCTTCCTCAGTGATCAGTGCAAAGAAATAGAGGAAAATAATAGCATGGGAAAGACTACAGATCTCTTCAAGAAAATTAGAGATGCCAAGGGAACATTTCATGCAAAGATGGGCTCAATAAAGGACAGAAATGGCATGGACCTAACAGAAGCAGAAGCTATCAAGAAGAGGTGGCAAAAACACACAGAAGAACTATACAAAAAAGATCATGACCCAGATAATCATGATGGTGCGATCACTCACCTAGAGCCAGACATCCTGGAATGTGAAGTCAAGTGGGCCTTAGAAAGCATCACTGTGAACAAAGCTAGTGGAGGTGATGGAATTCCAGTTGAACTATTTCAAATCCTGAAAGACGATGCTGTGAAAGTGCTATACTCAATATATCAGCAAATTTGGAAAACTCAGCCGTGGCCACAGGCCTGGAAAAGATCAGTTTTCATTCCAATCTCAACGAAAGGCAATGCCAAAGAATGCTCAAACTACTACACAATTGCACTCATCTCACATACCAGCAAAGTATGCTCAAAATTCTCCAAGCCAGGCTTCAACAGTACGTGAACTATGAACTTCCAGATAGTCAAGATGGGTTTAGAAAAGGCAGAGGAACCAGAGATCAAATTGCCAACATCCATTGGATCATTAAAAAAGTGAGATAGTTCCAGAAAAATATCTACTTCTTCTTTATTGAATATGCCAAAGCCTTTGACTGTGTAGATCACAACAAACTGTGGAAAATTCTTCAAGAGATGGGAATACCAGACCACCTGACCTGCCTCCTGAGAAATCTGTATGCAGGTCAAGAAGCAACAGTTAGAAGTGGGCTTGGAACAACAGACTGGTTCTAAATCGGAAAAGGAATATGTCATGGCTGTATATTCTCACCCTGCTTATTTAACTTATATGCAGAGTACATCATGAGAAACGGTGGGCTGGATGAAGTAGAAGCTGGAATTAAGATTGTTGGGAGAAATATCAGTAACCTCAGATAGGCAGATGACACCACCCTTATGTCAGAAAGTGAAGAAGTAAAGAGCTTCTTAATGAAAGTGAAAGAGGAGAGTGAAAAAGTTGGCTTAAAGCTCAACGTTCAGAAAACTAAGATCATAGCATCTGGTCCCATCACTTTATGGCAAATAGATGGGGAAACAGTGGAAACAGTGACAGACTTTATTTTGGGGGGCTCCAAAATCACTATAGATGGTGACTGCAGCCATGAAATTAAAAAACGCTTGCTCCTTGGAAGAAAAGTTACGACCAACCTAGACAGTTTATTAAAAAACAGAGACATTACTTTGCTAGCAAAGGTCCATCTAGTCAAAGCTATGTTTTTTCCAGTAGTCATGTATGGATGTGAGAGTTGGACTATAAAGAAAGCTGAGCACCGAAGAATTGATGCTTTTGAACTATGGTGTTGGAGAAGACTCTTGAGGGTCATCCAATCAGTTCATCCTAAAGGAAATCAGTCCTGAATATTCACTGGAAGGACTGCTGCTGAAGCTGAAACTCCAGTATTCTAGCCACCTAATGCAAAGAACTGACTCATTGGAAAAGACCCTGATATTGGGAAAGATTGAAGACAGAAGGAGAAGGGGATGACAGAGGATGGCATCAGGATGACAGAGGATGAGATGGTTGGATGGCATCACCAGCTTGATAGACATAAGTTTGAGTAAATGCTGGGAGTTGGTGATGGACAGGGAGGCCTAGCGTGCTGCAGTCCATGGAGTCACAAACAGTCGGACCCAACTGAGCGACTGAAATGAACTGAACTGAAGAAAGGTCTAGTGAAGATGAAAGATGATAATGTTGGGGAGGGGAAATTTCCCTCTCTATCCTTCTTGAGTTCTGTGGTTAGACTAAGAATAAAATAGACGTCAGACAGATAACAAGAGAAAAAGAAACGAATGTTAATTTACGCACACAGAGGTCGCACAGAAATGCGGCTGCAGGAGTGACCAAAGCAGGCAGCTTTTATAAGTTTTAGACAAAGAAACAATCAGTTTGAGAGGAACTGACCAGACAAAGAAGTTGAGTTTGGATGCTTAATTAGTAAAGAATTTAAGAAAAGTTGGGGTTTCGGTAGAAAATTAGTAAAGAAGGAACAAGGTTTGTTTATACAGCATTCTCAGCTTTAAATTCACTATCTCTGTTAATAAGGATGTCTTTCTACCTCCTGGTACAGGGAGGGCACCTTTCATATGGGACAAATACATGCTATTGAGGCATATTTGGGGGCTGCCTGCACTGGGCCCTAACAGTAAATCAATTACTTAGCACAGTGTCTAGTAAATAATAGGGGCTCAGCTGCGAGTTAAGGAGGTTCCTATTTTCCATCAGTGTGCTTTGTATAGAGTTAGTAACTCTGAGACTTTTCAAATTCAAGATAATCAGTTCTGATATTCAAGCAAGTTTTGTTGGCAAATGACGCTTGGATGCAAGTGCTAATGCTGCTGCTGCTGCTGCTAAGTCGCTTCAGTCGTGTCTGACTCTGTGCGACCCCATTGATGGCAGCCCACCAGGCTCCCCCATCCCTGGGATTCTCCAGGCAAAAATACTGGAGTGGGTTGCCATTTCCTTCTCCAATGCAGGAAAGTGAAAAGTGAAAGTGAAGTTGCTCAGTCGTGTCCGACTCTTCGCGACCCCATGGACTGCAGCTTACCAGGCTCCCCCATCCATGGGATTTTCCAGGCAAGAGTACTGGAGTGAGGTGTCATCGCCTTCTCCAAGTGCTAATGAGGTGTCACTCAATAACAATATAAAACAGCCTTATCACTTGAAAATAAGCTAAAGTTGCTGCTGTATTGGGCTTCCCTTGTGGCTCAGATGGTATTAAAATTTGCCTTACCTGAGTAGTTAATATAATTATTTCTGAAATGAATGAATGAAAAACTTTTCATTACCTAATTGCTCTTGAACTTAGCGCAAGCTGATAAAAGAAGATGGAATGAAAAAAGCCTCTTGGCTACTTTCAAGTTTAGGGGTACCGACAACTGAATTCCACCCTGTGCTTATGAAGGTGCAATTTGTTGACTTCACTTTCACTTAAAAAAATGTGAACTATTTCTAAAAGGCATTATTTGGTCAGGTATGGCTAAGAAATAGACCGCTTTTGTTAGGTAAAAACATGTGTGTATGTGTGTGTGCGTCTTGTCCAGTTCCCTCAGATGTTTTCTGTTCTCTGCTGGGACATCACTTTCTTGCAGATTGGTCTTTATTTTGTGTGTTGGAGAATGTGCCTTCTCAGAGTTCAAATGTCAAGTGAGTCTTTATCTGATCGCCAAGAAGCCTTTAGTTCCCTCCAGAAGCTCCATAGAGTTTGCCACTGTTAGGGGTCTACCTGGAAAGGCTCCCTTGTCTCACTCTTGAATTTCACTCTGAGTCCGGGATGGCAGGGTGTTTTGCTGTTCTCTGTTTGGCGGGAAGAGTAGCTTCCTGAAAACAGGTTACCCCAAAGGGCAGAAACACAGCCCCTGGGTATTCAATAAGTTAAGTCGTGTCTGACTCTTTGCATCCCCATGGACTGTAGCCCACCAGGCTCCTCCATCCATGGGATTCTCCAGGCAAGAATACTAGAGTGGGTTGCCATTTCCTTCTCTGGGAGATCTTCCCGACACAGGGCTGGAACCCAGGTCTCCTGTATTAGAGGCAGACGCTTTAACCTCTGAGCTATTTGAGGACAATATTCTGCCTGGAGACAGAAGCCCAGGAGGGTGACTGTTAACTAGTTTATGCCAGAAATCTGTACGCAGGCAACTCAACTACCGCAAATCACCTGTTTTACATACTAGCATCTCTAATACTTTCTTGTAGAAAGAGAAACAACCTGTGCCATAAATATATATAAGTTCAATCTTAGAATACTTCAATTTGAGGTTAAATGCTCCTCACAGCTTTCAGGGTTTTACAGGCTTATGCAGGGGAAAAAAAAAATCACAGGTAAATGCAAATTAAAAAGTAACTCCTGGTACACTGAATTTCTGGATCCCATTTGTTAATTCTGATATTTGGTGTATTTTTTATTGACTCCTGTTTGGAATTCTGTATCTATGTTTTTGTGCTCGTGTGTACAGGAAAACCAATATTCCAGGGCTAGTGGGTTTTCACAAAGAATAATGAAGTATTTATGTAGTGGTATATTTAAGCAGCAAGACTGAAAATTCTTCTCTAAATTGATTTCTGTTTCCATGCTTTCAAAGGCATAATTGAAGAAAGAAAAGGCAATTTTGGATGCAAATGGCAGCCCACTCCAGTACTCTTGCCTGGAAAACTCCATGGACGGAGGAGCCTGGTGGGCTGCACTCCATGGGGTTGTTAGGAGTTGGATACGACTGAGCGACTTCACTTTCACTTTTCACTTTTATGCATTGGAGAAGGAAATGGCAACCCACTCCAGTATTTTTGCCTGGAGAATCCCAAGGATGCGGGAGCCTGGTGGGCTTCTGTCTATGGGGTTGCACAGAGTCGGACACGACTGAAGCGACTTAGCAGCAGCAGCAGCAGCAGAAACTGGTTATGTTGGAATGGTTCAAAATGTAAAAAGCCTTACTTACGATCCACCCAAGATAGGCACCCGGCCTGGGATAAGCCTCCGACCTGGGATACGCTCTCTCTCATACACTTGCTGCCCCCACTCTCTCCTTCCTGTAAGTAAATCTTTCATATTCTTGTTTAAAAGAAGAAAAACACATGCTCTCTCAGGGACTTGCCCTTCCTCAGCTCAGGCAAGCAAAACATCAGCTAAAATCACCACAGGCAGAATGGAAATGCCAAACTTGCAAGTCAACTTTTCCAGAGTTAAAATCAAGGGGCTGTGAAGGATTAAGTCCTCTTTTCTTGGCTCAGTGAATCCTAGAGGAATTAACATCAATGCCACTTAATGGCAAGGGGTCTCTGCCTGCAGAGTTTACTAGGTTTGCATGAGAGAGAAGAAAAGGAAGAAAAGTTTCTGAAGCCAAATATAAAAATCCAGGACTTTCAGGTTAGCCAAAAATGGCCTTTTTACCTCTGGTGCTGCAGCGTTCATCGGCATCTGGCTGTGCTATAATAATTGCTGCTATTAGCTGAGCACTAACTGTACGCCAGGCTTTTGACATATATAATTTTGACTCCCCACAATAACCCAGCAAAAAAGGTAAAGTGAAAGTCGCTCAGTCGTGTCCGACTCTTTGCGCCCCCATGAACTATACAGTCCATGGAATTCTCCAGGCCAGAATACTGGAGTGGGGAGCCTTTCCCTTCTCCAGGGGATCTATCTTCCCAACCCAGGGATCCAACCCAAGTCTCCTGCACTGCAGGTGGATTCTTTACCAGCTGAGCCACAAGGGAAGCCCACCAAGAAAGGCAATCTTATCCTTATTTCATAGATGAAGGAGACAGAGGGTCAGAGAAGCTTGAAACTTGTCTAAGTCACATACCCAGTAAATAGTGAAATTGGGCTTTGACCTTAGCTCTGCTTGACTCAAAACTTGTTCTCTTTCTATTGTCTGCTCCATATTTGCTTATTGCAGAGACAGAGCCCAGAAGGTGCCCAGAGAGTGACATTGGTAGCAGGTAGTAAGGAAGCTCTCAGAGGAGAGGCTAGAATGCAGCTTTCTCTGTGACACCACCCAGAAGAGCGTGGAGTCTGTGACCCTGGAGAGACGATATCAGTACTCATAACCTGCTGTCTACTGGACATCTCTCCAAGGCTGTCTCTTGGGACCTAAGTTGTTCAGTCGCTCAGTCGTGTCTGACTCTTTGTGATCCCATGGACTGCAGCACGCCAGGCTTCCCTGTCCTTCACCATCTCCCAGAGCTTGCTCAAACTCAAGTCAATGGAGTCAGTGATACCAGCCAGCCATCTCTTCCTCTGTCATCCCCTTCTCTTCCTGCCCTCAGTCTTTCCCAGCATCAGGGTCTTTTCCAATGAGTTGGTTCTTTGCATCAGGTGGCCAAAGTATTGGAACTTCAATTTCACCATCAGTCCTACTAATGAGTAGGTCACCTATTCAGAACTCACGCTGCCTTCTGCCTGGGGGTGCCCTTTCCCCCAGGAGGACTCAGCCCAGGGAGAGTCTGACGTCTCTTCTGACCCCCTTACAGGGATTTGACGATGCCCTCCTATATGCACTCACACTGCCCCCCATCCAGAGTCCTACCACCCGCATCTCACCCCTGTCCAAGAAAGGAACACTATATCTCTCAAGTCGTGTTTCTTCTTCCTTATTTTTCATTTTATTCTGTGTGTCTTGGTTAGATAGTAAGTTTCCCATTTCTAACAAACCTTCAACCGTGCATGCCAATAGTTACAGATCCCGTGAAATCAATTCCTGTTGTGAACGTTGTATGACACGCTTTGAAAATATAATAAATTGATAGATGCTGGCCAAAACCACTTGATCAGTGAGCTCCATCTGTTACTGCTTTCACTGAGTCTTGACTTCTCTCCATTTTCAGGCCTATCTTTTGCCCAGGCTGTAGGCCTCTGATAGCATCCCCCCTGAGTCTTGTGCAATATGGAAGTAGTCTTGTGCAAGATAGAAAGTAATAGCTGTCCAAGGAGGCGTGTGTGCTCAGAAGCCATCTAGCATGTCCTCCTCGGGCAATGGAAAGAGTACGGAGTTTGGAATCACAAGACCTAGCTTAGTGGTCATGTGATTGTAGAGAAGTCACTTTGTGTGGTTTATCTCATCTATAAAGCAGTATTACCTCACAGAGTTTTTGTTGGCTGTGTTTGGTTCACTAGACACCACTGGCACAGGACCTAGGACTCATACAGAGGCCCTCAAAAGTAATTATCTGGCCCAGATAATTAGATCCAAATTATAAAAATAAAGCTTCAAAATGAAATTTAATAAGAAAACAACTAAACCCCTAAAAAGATATAACATTAGATCTACTTTTTTAGTAGTTTAGTGTTTTTGAAGCTCTCACTACATTAGAAAATTAGTTGTGGGTTAATTTTGTTTTTTTTACTTTGCAAAAATTCCTGAGAATCTAGATGATCTCCAAGGAATGACTGCTGACCCTAAATTATATAACTTGAGCAAAGCAAGCAATTTTAAATTACTATGATAAAATTCTATTTAAAATGAGTTATGGGTACATTTCAGTATGTTTGCTATGATGCGGGAAGCTCCAAAACTCAGTCTGAGGACCCAGGGTGATCTTCAAATAATGTGAGTTATGAGGCTTAAGGGCTTTACATACATGTTTAGTGAACAGGCTTCCCAGGTGGCTCAGTGGTAAAGAATCTGTCTGCCAATGTAGGAGACACAAGAGACATGAGTTTGATCTCTCGGTAGGGAAGATCTCCTGGAACAGGAAATGGCGACCCACTCCAGTATTCTTGCCTGGAAAATCGCATGGACAGAGGATCCTGGGGATGTGAGGGGGGGTGTAGGTACAGTCCATTGGGTCACAAAGACTTGGACACGACTCAGCATGCACGCATTTACCATCTGCATTTACCACCTGGAAAGATCTACAGAAGAAATGTCATTGCCCCTAAAGTCTACCAGCCAGGAACCTCTGGGAGCCATTAACCCAGCTGTTCTCAAATCTACCGATTATTCAAAACTGGAAGGGAGTCCGGGTGATGCCTGGGGATGGGTGTTTTAACCAGCACTTCAGATGATTCTAACAGACCAGATTTGGGAACGACTGGACTTTAACCAGAGTTCCTCCCCCATCTCAGTTTATTTCATTTTGTCCTAGGTTTGCCCTTTTGGAAAAGAACAGCTGATTGCTCTCAGCTTCATGAATTTGACTGCTGCCAAATCTTTCTCAGCCAGGCAGGATGAGCCCAATGCCGTTCATGACCCAGTAAAACATGGCTTTGTCTCCAGCCCTTTTCCACCTCAAGCCCTCCCAGTCCCTAAGAACTTACTTCCCTAGGTGCCCTTCCCCCTCCAAATCTCATCCTTTGCACTGTCCTTAAATTTCCTCCTCTACTCTCAGATGCTGGCTGGCCTGTCTCTACTCTTCCCTGCAATATGTTTCTCTTCTCATTTTGCAATAATGGGCAGTAGCAGGGACTTCAGGGTAAGAGCTCTATTGTTGCTGGAGGTTAAGAGAGTAGAAATAGGAAAGAAGCAGTGGTATATCCTGAGACGTCAGCAGAACCAAAGTTGCTGGGGGTGTAGGGATGGGAAGAGAGGGAGGGAGAGGTTGACCTTTGCCCTTACCAGGACTTTGCCCTTCCTGGGGCAGGAAGTGAATTGGACGACAGAATTTCAGAGCCGGGTAGGGCCTGATTGTACTAATCCAGACAGGAGTTTGGAAGGAGGTTGTCTGCTGGAAATGTGATGCTTGGTAATTTTAGTAAGAGTTTTATTTTGGCTGCAAAGGTCGAGGTGGTTGCCCTTCTCCCCTGGGAGAGGACTTCCGCCCTTGAGGTCCTTGCGCATGGTTGAACAAGGACCATGAAGAACAAGGTTCTTCTTCTTGTGCAAGAAGAACACCACCAGAATTATTCAGTATTTACCTACAGACCCAGGGCATACCTCAAAAACTGCAGATTTAATTATTTTTAATGGGATGCAGCTAATTTAATGGCAGTATAGATAGATAATTAAAATTAAGATAAATTCTCCTATTGCATTAGCTCCTCGGCATGCTCAGATTTTGCCTTATAAATGTGCAAATAACACCACCAGCAACTGCTGTATGCCAGTGATTCATTTACATCAGAATCCCCGCAACCTCAGGGGAGGGGGCGGTGGGTTGCTGAAAATGCAGATTCCTGGGCCCAGGTGCCTGAAGTTGGACTGTCTGGGGTGTGAGGCCCAGGAATCTGCATGCTTAGACTTTCAGGTGACCCTTAAGAATTGCAGGGACTTCTCTGGCAGTCCAGTGGTTAAGACTTCACCTTCCAATGCAGGAGGTATGGGTTTGATCCCTGGTCGGGCAGCTAAGATCCCACTTGCTGCATGGCCTAAAAATCAAAGCAGTGTTGCAACAGATTCAATAAAAACTTTAAAAACTGTCCAAAAGAAAATCTTGGAAAAAAAAAAAGAATTCCAAAGAGGCCTTTATTGAGTATCTACTATGGGCTGGAGACATTATCTTACTAGAAAAAAATTTTCTCAACCATCTTATAAGGCTCAGTTCAGTTCAGTTGCTCAGTCATGTCTGACTCTTTGCAACCCCATGAGCTGCAGCACACCAGGCCTCCCTGTCCATCACCAACTCCAGGAGGCCACCCAAACCCATGTCCATTGAGTCAGTGATGCCATCCAGCCATCTCATCCTCTGTCGTCCCCTTTTCCTCCTGCCCTCAATCTTTCCTAGCATCAGAGTTTTTTCAAATGAGTCAGCTCTTCACATCAGGTGGCCAAAGTGTTGGAGTTTCAGCTTCAACATCAGTCCTACCAATGAACAGCCAGGACTTATCTCCTTTAGGATGAACTGGTTGGATCTCCTTGCAGTCCAAGGGACTCTCAAGAGTCTTCTCCAGCACCAAGTTCAAAAGCATCAATTCTTTGGTGCTCAGCTTTCTTTATGGCCCAACTCTCACATCCATATATGACCACGGGAAAAACCATAGCCTTATTGAAGAACCTAAGCTACTACATTTTGTTAAAAGAAAAACTCCATTTTGTTAGGTTCCAGGAAAAGAGCCTTTGGAAATCCCCTGACGTCACCTCACCACCCGGGAGCCAATCGGACCCCAGACCAGAATCTCCTGACTTAACGTTCAGGAACTTGTGGTCCACCTAGGTAATAGGGACCAATCAAAAACCAACACACAATCCTTCAAAAGAAAGTGACCAATCAGACATCCCCCTACCTAGAAATCCTTTTTTTTTTCATGAACACTCCCTATATAAGCAATGTAATCCAAATCCCCGGGCTCCTCCCTATAACCGCTGCATTGGTAACGGAACCCCAGCTCAAGCTTGGTAATAAAGACTCTCTTGCTTTTGCTTCGGATATCGGCTCCCTGGTGGTCATTGGAAGATTTCGAGACTTGGGCATAACATTATAAGGTAGATAGTATCATTTCTGCTTTTAAACTGTCGACTGAAAGAGATGTACAACTTGAGAGTTACGAGTTAAGTTTTATTGGGGGCAAAATGAGGACTGCAGCCCGGGAGGCAGCATCTCAGATAGCTCTGAGACACTGCTCCAAAGTGGCAGTGGGGGAAAGTCAGTATATAAGGTTTTGGTGACAGGGGAGTTCAATACCATTAAGCACTCATTTTACAAAAAGTCTGTTGCTAGTCACAGGACTTGATGTCACCATGAAGGGATTTAGTGCTTTTCTAGATATGAGGAGATGCAAGGACTGGGATCATAAAATCTGTTCCTAAAACATCTATCTAACATCACTTCTTGGGAAATAGATGGGGAAATGGTGGAAACAGAGTCAGACTTTATTTTGGGGGTGCTCCAAAATCACTGCAGATGGTGATTGCAGCCATGAAATTCAAAGACGCTTACTCCTTGGAAGGAAAGTTATGACCAACCTAGATAGTATATTCAAAAGCAGAGACATTACTTTGCCAACAAAGGTCTGTCTAGTCAAGGCTATGGTTTCTCCAGTAGTCATGTATGTATGGATGTGAGAGTTGGACTATAAAGAAAGCTGAGCACTGAAGAATTGATGCTTTTGAACTGTGGTGTTGGAGAAGACTCTTGAGAGTCCCCTGGACTGCAAGGAGATCCAACCAGTCCATCCTAAAGGAGAACAGTCGTGGATGTTCATTGGAAGGACTGATGCTAAAGCTGAAACTCCAATACTTTGGCCACTTCATGCTAAAAGTTGACTCATTGGAAAAGACTCTGATGCTGGGAGGGACTGGGGGCAGGAGAAGAAAGAGATGACAGAGGATGAGATGGCTGGATGGTATCACCGACTCGATGGACATGAGTTTGAGTAGACTCCGGGAGTAGGTGATGGACGGGGAGGCCTGGGGTGCTGCAGTTCATGGCGTCGCAAAGAGTCGGACACAACTGAGCAACTGAACTGAACTGAAAACATCTATCTAAAGACCTGTCTCACCAGATTGCCTGGAGCACAGAGTGACTTACTCCACCCTGAAATCCCTCAGCGGCTGTTGAAGGTCAACAGCTTCGACAGTGAAGCGTTTAGTCTCCACAGAGGCAGATGGCAAGTGCCCTTGTGTTTTAGTCGCCAGGAACCATCTTGGCAAGTGCCAATTTGTAGTTGATAAAACTAAAGCTTGGAAAATTGAATAACATCTCTAAGATCACATAGCTAGTAAATGGCAAGGCCAGGATTCAAATCCAGGTCCACCTAATTCTAAATTTCTGTCCCCTTTGCAAATTGCCCCCACATTCCAACAGAGGTCTCAGGGCGCCCAGGCCTTGGAAGATGCTCATATGTCATCCCATATGGAGACAGCAGGGAATAGGGGCAGGACAGCCTCCTACCTTTGTGGGAGGTGGATGGCAATTGTGACCTCTCCTTTATATTGTTTTGTATTTATCCTCCTTTTAAATCATGAGGTGGGGGGCATCTCACACCTCTGGGGTGTCCATGCTCCCTACTGGACAGGGCGCTTTAGCTAACCCTGGCACCCATCTTTTAGAAAATTCTGATGAGAAGCAATGGTGTGAGAGGCTGTTGGGAACCACCCAACCCCCATCTGCCCCCCTCTCAGGACCGGGGACTGTGTGCTGGCCAGAGGGACTGAAGCCCGCCACCGCCCGGGTGTGTGACTCCTTCTAATTAGCTCAATTATACTGGGAATGCCATCCTGCTTGTCAGCGATTCAGCCGTGGGCAAGTGACCAAGCTCTTGTGGATGAGAGAGAGGAAAACCCCCCGGCAGGTTCCTGAGAGGGATTTCTGGGGGTTCCCTTGCCAAGAGCTGTCCCAGCAGCTCCCTTGGAAGAGGCTGGGCTGTCCTACAGCGCTAGGGGGGGCCAGCACACAGGCTTCTAGGTGGCAGAGCCCCTCGGGAAGGTGGGAAGGCTGCTACTGTTCAGCCGAAAGGTTGGGAAGGGCGCCGCCCCCCCACCCCGCCCTCAGAGTTGGGTGGCTTGGCTGTGCACAGAAAGTGGGTTTTCCTGAACCAGGGCACCGCCTGGTACTGCCAGCCCCAGGTTTACCCATTAGCACCAACCGAAAACAGATTTGGAAACACTGAGCTGCCTAGGCCCAGTCAGCAGGCTTTCTGGTTAAACTCCGCTGCTCTCTTTATTCAACAAAAGCCCGATTCTGGAGCCTTCCGTAGTTAGTTTCGTCCTGGTTAGTCCAACCAGTCCATCCTAAAGGAAATCAGTCCTGAATATTCATTGGAGGTCTGATGCTGAAGATGAAACTCTTTGGCCATCTGATGCGAAGAACCGACTCGTTGGAAAGACCCTGATGCTGGGAAAGACTGAAGGCAGGAGAAGGGGACGACAGAGGATGAAATGGTTGGATGGCATTACTGATGCGATGGACATGAGTCTGAGCAAGCTCCTGGAGCTGGTGATGGACAGGGAAGCCTGGCGTGCTGCAGTCCATGAGGTCGCAGTGTCGGAAGTTCAGTTTACCCTGAAGCTCTCCTGAGAGGATAAACCTTGTAGGTTTGCAATCTTTGGGAGGATCGATCAGGCAGGACCTTGGCTGCCCAGCGTGGAGCAGTTCCAGCTGCAAGGCCCCAAGGGAGAGGTGGGGCCCAGATAACCGAGCCCCTGCTGGCAGCAAACTAGGCTCCCAACCCCACCCCACCCCCAATCCCACCCA
>SJYF01001098.1:2942833-2954100 GCA_006410515.1 Procapra przewalskii | reverse complement strand
CTGAGGGTTGCTCTAATTCACAGTTTGGAAACTCAACTCTGGAAAACAAAGCTATGTTGCAAAATTTCTTCATTCCTTGGTTGCACACCATCAAGTTACTCATAAATTTAATGTAATTGGAGTTTTCTCCCAGATGAGTCACATGGCAAGAACACATAAGACTGACCAAAACTGGCCAGGAGGCTTGTTTTTCAGACTATCTTTTTTTTTTTTTCCTGTTTGTGGGTCATTTATCCCATAACCTTGACAAAGGAGGATGATAAAAACAGACACAGACAGGGCTGTTTTATATGGCAGTCGTACCTTAGGGCTTAGAAAGAGGTTTAATGCAGAAAAGCACTCAGTGCAGACACTGAGCAGAAGAAAAGCATAGAAAAGTATGAGAAAAGAAAAGTTCTCTCCACTGCCCCAGTTCCTTCAGTTTGGGCCAGAGAGGTTTCAGCGGAAGCCTCCATCCAGCTATGACAGGATCACCTATTTCCTTTACCTTAGGATGTACAGTGAGGCCCACTGAAGGTGGCAGGCTAGACTAGGCATATCAGGCTCATGGTAAATGCATTGTTCTATGCTTTGCTCATGGCACGCAGCCCTCTTTCTTGTGCAGCCTCAGCATCCTTCTCAACCCGATGCTCTGTACTGTCACCAACAATCTTTCCATGTAGACATCAGGGGTGAGTTTTAGTCACCATGCTGAAGGTCAGACCATCATGCGAGTCTGGATTGATGAGATGTTTCAGCTATCTTGGGGTAGACAATGACCTATTCTCTTCCAAAACATAAACCATCGGCTGCTTCTCACATAGTAGTTGACCCAGAAAACCATTTTAGAGAGATGAGTCGATGAAATTGTTTTCTGAAGTTATGTATTCCCAATCAGTTAGGCCACTATAATTCCAAAGATAATGTGATCAAAGCAAGGCTGGTTCAGGTAGGAAGCAGGCATCTACTGTCATTTGGGATGATGGTAGTTTAGGGCCCCCGCATTTGGACACCTCTGTCCCTGGCACCTTTTTTTAGATTGAGTGTGATCTGATGGAGCCCTTGGCAGGCAGAAGTTCTCTTCTAGAGCTGAGTTATCGAAAGCAGTAAGCGGTGAAGAGGAGGTTGAAAGGGGCCTCGAGGACTAGAGACAGGGAAAGGTGAGCAGGTCCAGGGCACATCCAATTCTCTGCGCCTCCTGGCATAGTAAGGATTTTGCACAGTGCAGGTGTCAATGGGCTTAGTCCCAAGAGCCTGCCAAACCAGTTCCTGGCCTTGACATTGCATTCCCCACCGTGAATACAAATAACCCGGACCTGATTGCACTTTTCCTGCCTACAGACCACCCTAGCACAAGGGGTCTCTTCTGGACCCTACAAACGCATGCCCATCGCAGGCAACGCCCTTCAGCTTTGAAGCCGCTCCCTTGATTGGGTGACAGACACTGTCATTTAATTTGTCCAGCAGCCAGGATCCCTCCCTCCTTTTTAACAGAATCCTGCCTTAGAGGATTTTGATAGGGCTAACCAATCATGGTAACTCCAGCTGCTTGTCAGTGATTGGTTTATTAATCCATTAAGCCAATCAGGATGCGCCATCCAGTCCGATGCTCCTCTAGGGAAGCGATGATTTCAGTTCCGTTGCTCAGCCATGTCTGACTCTTTACGACCTCATGGACTGCAGCATGCCAGGCTTTCCTGTTCATTACCAACTCCCAGAGCTTGTGATGCCATCCAACTATCTTATTCTCTGTCAGCCCCTTCTCCTCTTGCCTTCAATCTTCCCCAGCATCAGAGTCTTTTCCAATAAGTCAGTTTTTCACATCAGTTGCCCAAAGTATTGGAACTTGGGCATCAGTTCTTCTCATGAACATTCAGGACTGATATCCTCTAGGATTGACTGGTTTGGTCCCCTTCCAGTCCAAGGGACTCTCAAGAGTCTTCTCCAACACTTTAGTTCAAAAACATCAATTCTTTGGCACTCAGCTTTCTTCATGGTCCAACTCTCACGTCTATACATCACTACCAGAAAAACCATAACTTTGACTAGATGGATCTTTGCTGGCAAAGTAATGTCTCTGCTTTTTAATGTGCTGGCTAGGTTGGTCAGAGCTTTTCTTCCAAGGAGGAAGCATCTTTTAATTTCTTGGCTGCAGTCACCATCTGCAGCGATTTTGGAGCCCAAGAAAATAAAGTCTGTCACTGTTTCCATTGTTTTCCCATCTATTTGCCATGAAGCGACAGTACTGGACGCCATGATCTTAGTTTTTTGAATGTTGAGTTTTAAGCCAGCTTTTCACTCTCCTCTTCGCTTTCTGCAGATGGTATCATCTGCATATCTGAGGTTATTGATATTTCTCCTGGCAATCTTGATTTCAGCCTGTGCTTCATCCCCCCAGTGTTTCTCATGATGTGCTCTGCATAGAAATTAAATAAGCAGGGTGACAATACACAGCTTTGATGTACTCCTTTTCCAATTTGAATCCAGTCTGTTATTCCATGTCCAGTTCAAACTGCTGCTTCCTGACCTGCATACAGATTTCTCAGGAAGCAGGTAAGGTGGTCTGGTATACCCATCTCTTGAATTTTCCAGTTTGTGGTGATCCTCACAGTCAAAAGCTTTGGCATAGTCAATAAAGCAGAAGTAGATGTTTTTTTTTGGAATTTGGGGTGAGCTATTTTGAACAAGTTTCCCCAATATGCCTCATACTTGATTTGTCTTTCTTTCCCTCTCCATCGATGAGCAAGAAATGGCCACTAGACAACCTCTTTCTGGTTGCCGTGGTATGGCAACCTCTTGAAAGGCTGTTGCTGAACGAAAAGACCCTGGGATTCTCAGCCTCTGGAGGAGAAGAATTCAACCCGGGGCCAGAGACAAGGCTTGATCGCTCAGAGAGTTTGCGTAATAAAGTTTTTTTTTTTTAAAGTATAAAGGAGATAGAGAAAGCTTCTGACATAGGCCTCAGAAGGGGGCAGAAAAAGTACCCCCCTGCTAGCCTTCAGCTGGATATTATATAGTCACTAACAGTCTGCTAATGTCTTAAAACAGAATGGCACCAGGCCCCTCACCCATAACATGCATTTTGGGATAATCTTGGCACCAGATGATTCATCCTGGGCCATAAAATGATTAACTTGAATCTTGTAGAAGGAAGGATTACCATACAAATAGTTTTGTTTACATAGATTAGGGAAACAATATCTGAGTATAACATACTGGTTTATCAAGTACTTCTGAGCCATTAGGCAGAACCGACTTAAAGACAGAGTTTGGGGTAAACGCATAGCACATAAGCATAGCTTAAGACGAACATTCTCATAAGAAAAATGCATTGGTTATCTCAAGGTTTGAGAATAGTTAACTTCAGGTGAAACCATGTGTCATTATGGCAACACAGTATTTTAAGAGAAACCTCCTTTTAAATTTGTATAGAGATGAAAAAAATATCGCTAGTTTGTTTCCTCCTGCCCCTTAAGAGAGAGAAAAATGTCTGACACTTGCAGGCTAGTTCCTCCATTTGGAGACCCCTGGCCTTCCTGCCCGTTACCTTCTCATGCTCTAACCTAGTCTCAAGGTCTCAGCAGCTCCTTTGCATGTGTCTGTGCTAAGTTGCTTCAGTCATGTCCAACTCTTTGGGATCCCATGGACTATAGCCCACCAGACTCCTCTGGTGGGATTCTCCAGGCAAGATTACTGGAGTGGGTTGCCGTGTCTTCCTCCAGGGGATCTTCCTGACCCAGGGATCAAACCTGCATCTCATGTCTCCTACATTGGCAGACGGGTTCTTTACCATTAGCACCACCTGGGAAGCCCCAGAGGTTTCTTTAGAGTCTTTTAAATCTAAAGGCATTAAGGAGAAATCGTGGAGCCCAGCAGAGATCGAGAAAGAGTGAGTAAGAGAAACGCCTCCTTACCTGGGTTACACCTCAGGCACAACTGCTTGTTCTCTGGTGAGGAATCAGCAAAGGGACATTATGATGCTGGAAATTTCCATCTTCCCACCGAGGGAAACATACTAATCACAAAAGGGAAACCTTATCACGGAAGGGAAAGGTTGACCTGCTCTGAGTCTGTGATCAGGAATCTCAGGATGAGGATCCTCTGTTGGAGAGGACGCCATCCACAGGGGTAGGAGATGCCAGCTCAGCGCAGCTATGGACCGGGCGTGCTGGCCCTCCTCTCTAGCCTGAAATCCTACAGCATTCCCAGGGACCAGGCTTTAGTTCTTTTCACACCTCGCAGCCCACCTCCTTATGAAATCACCTTTCTGTACTGAAAAGCCTGAACATCAAATGCCCGGAATGCTCAGGTGAGTATAATTCTACCTAGAAGGAGACACACAAAGCCTGGATGCTTCACCTGCCCCCAGGTGGTAGCTTTCAAGTGGATGCACGAAAAGTGCGATGATTTTTGCTATGAACTTAATTGTGTTCTTCAGATTCATATGTTGAAGCCCCAAACCCCAAATATGATAGCATTTGGAGAAAGGACCTTGAAGGAGATAGTCAAGGTTAGATGAGGTCATCACAGCGGGTCTTAAACCTTTAGGACTGGCATCCTCAGAAGAAGAAAGATACCAGCTAGTTCCTGTCTGTGTGTCTTTCACAACTTTGCACACACACAGAAGAGGCCATGTGAAGACACAGCAAGAAAGCAGCCATCTACAAGCCAGGCAAAGAGATCTTACCAGAAACCAGCCCAGGTGCCACCTTGATCTTGGACTTCTAGCCTCCAGAACTCTGAGAAAAGGAGCTTCTGTTCAGGCCGCCCAGCCTGTAGCATTCTGGCACGGCAGCCTGATCAGACTAATGCTGTTTTCTTTAGAGCCCCTCAAAACCTACATTCCAACACCGTGCTGGGGCTAGCACACAGGCGCTGCAGTCAGGGCGTCTAAGCTTCAGCTTGGCTTCCTATTTAGCAGGGACCCAGGTTTCACTGTACTTCCATGAGCCCGTTTCATATGATGGCTATGATACTTCACTGAGAAAAACGCATGAAAATGCTTATCATGATGGCTGGAACACATAGGGATATGATATTGTCCTTAAGAGGTTAACCTTAGTGGAGAGGAGCTATAGGTGGTATTTTTTTTATTGGTCAAGGGATGTTTGGGTTGAATTGCTCTGGGTCTTTCCAGCTGTAGTCCACTGGATCCCAAGTACGTATTTCTTGACTCCAGGGCATCATGTGTATAAGTCCGCAGGAGGCCATGGCTTATTTTCAACATATCACAAAGTTTGTGGGAAATTACCGTCTTGCTCACAATGATGCCACACATGCTAACACGTGTTTTGTTTTTGGCTAGAATTAAGCAAACTCACTGTGGAAACAGTGCTTAATGCTAGAAGCAAGATCTGTAGATATACACGTCCTTGATTTATAAGAAAATAGGAGCCTGAAATAATTATGATCTCATTATGGATCCCCATAGGATCCCTGGAGAGAAAGTTAAGAAAAGCAGTCTTAGTGGGTGAAAAGGTGAGGAACCCTTGCTGGAACTGCTGCAGTCATTTTGTGTACCTTTCCCCCCAGACATTTTATAGCAATATTGTACTGCTCGATTGAGGGCACGTCTGCTCTTTAGTTACTAAATATGGTTTAAATATATAATATTCAGTTGTTACACTGTTCAGATTGATCTAAACCCAAGGCATGTGAAGAACCCATGTGAGCCCTGAACACAGTCCTCATGCCTGCCACGGGCAGTCAGTCACACCTGGGCTCAAGGTCTGGTGTGGGCGCCACCTCTCACTCTCCAAGTGCTGACTCTGCCCTTCAAAGCTGACTGCTGAAGAATTGATAGTTTCCAACTGTGGTGCTGGAGAAGACTCTTGAGAGTCCCTTGGACTTCAAGGAGGTCAAACCTGTCAACCCTAAAGGAAATCAACCCTGAGTATTCATTAGAAGGACTGATGCTGAAGCTGAAGCTCCAATACTTTGGCCACCTGATGGGAAGAGCTGTCTCATTGGAAAAGACCCTGATGCTGGGAGTAAAGGGCAGCAGAGGATGAGATGGTTTGATGGCATCACTAACTCAATGGACATGAGTCTGAGCAAACTCTGGGAGATAGTGAAGGACAGGGAAGCCTGGAGTGTTGCAGTCCATGGGGTAGCAAAGAGTCAGAGAAGACAGACAGACTGAACCACAAATGATGTAAACAGGGCCCTCAGATCAAGCTGGGGTGATGCTAGATAATCCTTGTGAAGCAGCACAGCTTTTCATTTTGCTTAAGCAACTTTGACTTTGGTTTCTGTCATTTGCAACCAATGAGTCTTAACGTCCTGGTTAACGTGCTTACATTGCTGGGTACTTGTACTCATAACTGGAGGAAGAATTGAACATTCTGGAGCCACAGGGCTCCAGAATGCTCTTTAGGGTTCTTTCCCATCCCTCTGGTTGTCTCCTGCCCAGCCCTGGGGAAGGCGGGGTCCACCTGAAGGGATTTGCTGGAATGATAGTTCACCTTGTTGAGGCCTTGTTTCTTGCCCACAGTTTTTCTGTTACTCTGCACAATCATTTAACCTTCTTTTGAAGTCAGAGACACTGAATTGGAAATTGAGGCACACAGAATGAACATCTCTCCACACTTGTGGGTGGTGGTGAACGCAGGGCCGGAACCTGGTGCCTGAGCCCCGCTCTGAGCGTGGTCTTTTCACCCTGCCTCCGCCTCTGAGAAGCAGGGACTTTTAGGTCACGACGAGGGGAGCCCAGAGCACCCTAGGAAGCCTTACTCCCTTGCCAGGGTCTTGGGAAAATCCAGTCGTTTGTAGAAGAGAATGCAGGTTGATAACTACAGACGTTCCAGAAAAACTCTCGTAAGGGGTGAATTGCAAAGGGGCAGGAAGGCCCTCATTTCTTCGAAGTCTTCAGAGGTCAGCACACACATGGCTGAAGCCTCGGCTGAGCTCCTTCTTCCTCTCGCATCAGTAGAATCGTTCTGTTTTTTTCACACATTTCCTCTTAGGGTGCCCTTAAGATCAGGCAGTTGGACGTGTGCAGGGCTGAACAAGAGCTTTTACTCTGCAAAGGAAGCCAAGTGTCAGAGAGGGAGCCTAAAATAGCCTCAACCATGGAAATCCTGAACCGATTCTGCTGACTGCCGCTTATACTGCGAACACTGCCAGCTTCCCAGAGACAGACGGACTTCAACATCCCATCCAGCGTCCGGGCCAGGGAGGAGGGGCTAACCCGTGCCAAAGAGAGCCTGGTGGCACTGCCGCCAAGGGCATCTCATGGGACCCTCGCACCTGCTGTGACCTTGCCTGGAGGGACACTTGGGAATGTCCTCTGTTGATTTCATGATTTATCCACTATGCGTATATTTTCTTTGATCATTAGGATTTGATTCTATCATTATTTCCTTGAAGATGTTGTCAGTGTTTATCCTTTGCATGTGTGTGTGTGTTTTTAATTGCTAGACTAATTTTTAGAGGGCTTTTCAATTCATAGCCCAACTGAGCAGAAAATACCGAGTTCTTGCATCCCTCCCCTTCCCCTCCCCACTATCAACAGCTGGCACCACGTGCTACCTTTGTTACAGCACATGAACCTACACACTGTGTGCCTGAGAGCTCAGTCAAGTCTGACTCTTTGCGACCCCATGGACTGTATCCTGCCAGACTCCTCTAGCCATGGAATTCTCCAGGAGAGAGTACTGGAGTGAGCTGCCATTTCCTTCTCCAGGGGATGTTCCTGACCCAGAGATTGAACCCTTGTCTCCTGCGTCTTTTGCTTTGGCAGGCAGGTTCTTTACCTCTCTGCCACCGGGTAATTATTAACATCCAAAATCCATAGTTACCTTAGGCTTCATTCTTTGTGTTGTACACTATGGGTTTATACAAATGTATAACGTCATGAATCCATCATTATAATATTGTACACAGTATTTTCACTGTCCTAGGAATCCTCTGTGGGGACTTCCTTGGTTGTCCAGGGGTTAAGAATCTGCCTGCGAATGCAGAGGACACAGGTTCAATCCCTGGCCAGGGAAGATCCCACATGTCCAGGTATAACTAAGCCCATGTACCACAGCTACTGAAACCTGGGCTCTAGAGCCTGTGTTCCGCAACAAGAGAAGACTGCATGATGAGAAGCCCATGCCCCACAACTAGAGAGTAGCCCCTGCTTATCGCAGCTAAGGAAAGCCCGCACACAGCAGTGAAAACTCGGTACAGCCAACGATAAATCAAAATTTAGAAAAATTAAAAAACAAACCCTCTGTGTTCTCACTATTTATCCCTTCCTTTCTCAAACCCTTGGCAATCACTGATTCTTTTATTGTCTCCATAGTTTTGCCTTTTCCAGAAAGTCATGTAGTTGAAATCATAACAGCCTTTTCAGGTTAGCTTCTTTGGCTTAATGTGCATTGAAATTTCCTCTTTGTCTTTTCATGGCTTGAGAGCTCGTGTGTTTTTAGTGCCAAATAACAATTTGGCAATTGTGGATAAAGATGCTATCAATGTACGTGTAAAGGTTTTTCTGTGGACGTAAGTTGTAAATTCATTTGGGTAAATCCCGAGGAGCATAGTTGCTGAAATCCCATGGTAAGAGTATGTTTAGCTTTGTAAGAAATCACCAGACTGTCTCCCAGAGTGGCTGTACCATTTTGCCTTTTTCCACACCCTTTCCAGCCCTTGTTGGTGTCAGTGTTTTGGATATTGGCCATCTTAATGGGTATGAAGGGGAAGTCAGTGTTTCCTCTTAGTTACATTTTGGGTGATATTTCAAGTTCTGACTTTGGAGGCTGTAGTTAGATCCTCTTGAATAAAAGTGTAAGAGAACCAACTCAGACATTCTTCATTCATTTTACTACTCAAATATGGGAGTATTTCTTTTTGTTGTTGGTTTTTTTCTGTTTTTCATCGTATGTGTTGTTGCTTTTCAGACCCTAACTAAGTTGTGTCCGACTCTTTGTGACCCCATGCACTGCAGCACACCAGGCTTGCCTGTCCTTCACTATCTCCCTAAGTCTGCTCAGATTCATGTCCATTGAATCAGTGATGTCATCCAACCAACTCATCCTCTGTCGTCCCCTTCTCCTTTTGCTTTCAATCTTTCCCAGCATCAGGGCCTTTTCCAAAGAGTCAGCTCTTCACTTCAGGTGGCAAAGTATTGGAGATTCAGCTTCAGCCTCAGTCTTTGCAGTGAATATTCAGGTCTGATTTCTTTTAGGAGTGACTGGTTTGATCTCCTTGCTGTCCAAGGGACTCTTAAGAGTCTTCTCCAACACCATAATTTTTACTGTATAGATGTCACTAAAATCACTCTTAAAAAAATTTTTTTTATTGGAGTATAGTTGCTTTATAATGTTATTTTTGGCTGTACATCAAAGCAAATCAGCTACACATATATATATATATTCCCTCTGTTTTGGGTTTTCTTCCCATTTAGGTCACCGCAGAGTCCTGGGTAGAGTTCCCTGTGCTACCGAGCAGGCTGTCATTAGTCATCTTTATACACAGAAGTGCATGTATGTCAGTCTCCAGATCCCAGTTCATCCCAACGCCCCCTTCTCCCCTTGGTGTCCATACGTTTGTTCTCTGAGTCTGTTTTTGGCATGGGAATCCTCAAATAAAGAATGCTTTCTGGGTCCTCAAGGAGCTCACAGCCCAGTAGGGTAGAAAGACCAGAATGGAGTGACAGCACCTGAGGGGTATGTGACAGAGGGTACTGTGCTGGAGGGGAAGCCTCAAAAAGGGGCTGCAAGCCAAGATGGGGAGGGGATGGGCATGCTGGCCCAGGCCACCCAGAGCCTCATCAGAGGGTGGGGGTTAGAGGCTAGAGGTTGCAGTTTGCTATTTCAGGGCTGTTGGAGTTTCTGCTTTGAGGATGAGGAAGCAAACAGGCAAGGGACGCGACGGGGTCTGCCTGTCCCGGGCCAGCAGGCAGGGCACTGCAGATGTGGAGGCGGGGTCTGCAGACCGGCCCTGGCCGGTGTTCCTGCTCCAGATGCTTCCGCAGCAGTGGTCCCCGCCCTGGGAGGGCCTCTGGTCTAGCAGCAAATTATCCAGACCCTGGCTTTAGGGAGAGTTAGACCTCTCCCCTACTCCTCAGAGCGGGGCCCAGAGCTGCTGGCAAGCTATTTCGGAAGAGGCTGGGTTCAAGTTATTGATTCCCCTCTCCTTGACTCACGCTCAGGTGGAGGCTCAATGAGTCATGAAATGGCCATAAGCAGACGTCAGGAGGGGCCCACGTGTGCTGCCACTGTCCTTGAGTCCCTTGAAGACAGCTGTTATCACCCCCGGCTCCCTCCCCTGCGCTCCCTAACCACAGAGCATCTCCTGACTCAGCATCTCCGTGAGTGTCCGTGCAAAGGTCACCGACTGGGAGGCGGGGACGATGGGGGAAGCTTCGCCCTGCTTTAGGATGGGAGATGGCCCCCACAGCCTCCTTGATTTTGTCTTTCAAACTGAACCAGCAGCACTCACACACCATTAATCCCCCCAGTTAGGGCGACTGTGCTAAAAATCCATAAAGGAGAGAAATGTAAAATCTTTCCTACAAATGCAGGATATTGGTGTTTCTGAAGTCAGTAGCGGGACTGCACACCTTCTGAAGTCAGAGCCAAGGCCTGCAGGACAAACAGCGAGTGCAGCCTCTGCAGGACAGGCTTTTGGGGGTGGGCTGGGGAGTGCTCCTGTGGCCGTGACGTGGCGTTTCCTCTGCGTGAAGACCCTTCAACCATTTAAAAACACCGAGTGCCTCCTGCGCATTCGGCACTACTCCAGGCAGTAGGCACACGGTGACGGGCAAGATAGTGCATGCCCAGTCGCTCAGCCGTGTCCGACTCCTTGTGACCCCATGGACTGTAGCCCACCAGGCTCCTCTGCCCATGGGATTTTCCAGACAAGGATACTGGAGTGGATTGCCATTTCTGCTTCCAAGGGATCTTCCCAACTCAGGGATCAAACCTGCGTCTCCTGTGTCTTCTGCCTTGCAAGCAGGTTCTTTACCGCTGAGCCACCTGGGAAGCCTGTTTTTATGGAATCTATGGGGCTGGAGGTGGATGGAGGGGGTGAGTGTTTTAGAGACAGTGATTCGAGCTGTTGGAGTGGGGTTCCGAGCCCAGGGACCAAGCTTGGGAAACAGCGTGTGTGAAGGGCAGAGACTGGCATCCCGGAAAATGACCACGAGGCAGGGGGTGTGGATAGAGGGCCAATTCCTCCCTGGGTTGCCCTGGAGACCTGTGAGGCAGACACTCCACGTGGGTGGGAAACCAAGCACCTGTCTGTGGTGGTACAAGAGCCACAGTCACACACCAGGGTGTAAAAGAGTGAATTTCTGACTT
>SJYF01001098.1:2914482-2926484 GCA_006410515.1 Procapra przewalskii | reverse complement strand
GTAGGAAAGGGGACACAGAGGGCAGGAGGGGGCGGGATGCGAGAGAGAGAGAAACCCGTTAGTGACATCTGGGTCAGACAGGGCAGAGTGTGCGGGGTAGCCCAGCTCCACTTGGAGACACCTGGAGTCTAAATAGCTGCTCTAACAGTCACCCATGGGGACCTGGGGTGGAGGGTCCCAGCCGCCATAGGCTGGATGCTCCGGCCCCTGTTTGCAGACAGACCTTAACTTAAAAACAATCCCAGGGACAGAGGCACAGGCTTTGGCACCTGCCCCGGGCTAAGGTCGATGTGGCTCCTATGCTGAAAACCACGTTTACCCACACTGTTTTACAAATACAGACACCTGGGACTTCCCTGTGGTCCAGTGCTTAAGACTCTGTGCTCTCACAATGCAGGGGGGCCTAGGTTCTATCCCTGGTCAGGAAACTAGATCTGGCATGCTACAACTAAACCCCAGCACAGCCAAAAAAAACCACATCCCAAAATAAAACACCAAAACACAACAGCAAAAAAACAAAAAACACAACCCCACCTGCCCCTGGGGCGTGTACACCCATGTTCCCAGCAGCATTATTCACAGTAGCCAAAAAGTGGAAGTAAGCATCCATCGACAGAAGAAAGGATAAACAAGATGTGGTCTATGCAGACATGATGAAAGTGAAAGGGGAGAGTGAAAAAGTTGGCTTAAAGCTCAACATTCAGAAAACGAAGATCATGGCATCCGGTCCCATCACTTCATGGCAAATAGATGGAGAAACAGTGGAAACAGTGTCAGACTTTATTTTGGGGGGCTCCAAAATCACTGCAGATGGTGACTGCCAGCCATGAAATGAAAAGATGCTTGCTCCTTGGAAGAAAAGCTATGACCAAACTAGACAGCGTCTTAAAAAGCAGAGACATTACTTTGCCAACAAAGGTCCATCTAGTCAGAGCTATGGTTTTTCCAGTAGTCATGTATGGTTGTGAGAGCTGGACTATAAAGAAAGCTGAGCACTGAGGAACTGATGCTTTTGAACTGTGGTGTTGGAGAAGACTCTTGAGAGTCCCTTGGACTGCAAGGAGATCCAACCAGTCCATCCTAAAGGAAATCAGTCCTGAACATTCATTGGAAGGACTGATGCTGAAGCTGAAACTCCAATCTTTGGTCACCTGATGTAAAGAACTGACTCATTTGAAAAGACCCTGATGTTGGGAAAGACTGAAGGCAGGAGGAGAAGGGGATGACGGAGGATGAGATGGTTGGATGGCATCACTGACTCAATGGACATGAGTTTGAGTAAGCTCTGGGAATTGGTGATGGACAGGGAAGCCTGGCGTGCTGCAGTCCTTGGGGTCGCAGAGTTGGACATGATTGAGTGACTGAACTGACTGACCGACTGATACAGACATTTATCTGTAAAAAGGAAGGACATCCTGACACATGCTGTCACATGGATGAACCTTGAAGACATCACACTCAGTGACAAAAGCCAGACACAAAGAAAAACTACCGTAAGAATCCACTTACAGGAGGCACCTCGAGGAGTCTAGTAGGATGGGGGCTTCTGGGGTCCACAGGGAAAGGGTTGGGGAGTTACCCTTTGATGTATGGAGTGTTGCTGTGCAAGAAAAGCGTTCTGGAGATGAATGGTAGTGAGGGTTGGAAAACAATGTGAATGTGCTTAACACCATTGAATCGCACACTTGAGCATGGTTAAAATGGTACATTTTATGTATGTATATTGTGCCACACACACAAAAAGAAAAATACAGGGGCAACAGAAGCCCTGAGGGCCTGATCACACTATTTGTAAAAGCCTGAAAATTCCTTACTGCTAAGTTTTCATCAGCTTCAAGAACCATTAACTGAGCTGTGTTTTTTTGTTTTCTTAACTCTGAAAGAGAATGCCAGCATTTTACAAAATTCTTTTCTTTTCTTAAGTGTTCTTAAATCTTAATCTTGTTGAGCAAAGGAAATCATGGGAACACATTTCTAGCAAGGGGAACGTGGGTCTCTGATACCTCTGAAACACTTCCCTTGAGTTGTGGGCAAATTTCAGAGTAACTAGAAGAGACTTCTTGTGACTGGAGTTCTTGAACTTGAATCTGTGTGGTGACTCCGTGAATTTCAGGAGCAAGTGTGGCTATTAGGGGAGCAGAGCCTGATAACGTTTCAAGTAAGAAGCTAGGCGCTCCCCTCTGTTTCTGTGGAAGCTCTTAAAACAAACACATTTCTCCTTTTTACATATGCATCTCATGTGAGTGGGAGCCTTCTTCAAAACTTTACAGGTAAAAGTAGGCGATGGGTCAGGATTTGGGACCGGCATTGTCTGACTGCAAACCCCTTTTCACCACTGCACACTTGACAGCTAGCAGGTGCTTAATAAATGTTGCTTGTCTATCATCCCCATTCCCTTCGTCGGAACTCGAGTTACCGTCGAATCACGTACTCACAGCTTTGTAAAAGAGGAGCTTCCCTTTCTTCCTGCCCAGAGACACAAGTAGAGCTGCCATCACTCACTCAGCCTCCGTGCACAGAAGCCACTCAGATCAGGCGAAACACGGGCTTCAGGGGAAAAACAGTTTCTCGCGAAGTCACAGTTCTGTTATTCTTTTGCTCTGGGGTGTGTGTGTCCTTCCTAGCCAAATGGGATTCTTTCTAAAATCATGAGTGGTGGGCCATCCCCGAGCCGGCCCCCCACCCTTTGTGAGGGGGATAGAAGAGACGCAATCGCTATAGAATTTGCGGGTTTCAGAAGTTCAAAGACCTCACTTCCAGACAAGAATAGGGCTCACAACGGAGCTTTAAGAAGGGAAAGAAAATCTCAGGGAAGATCCTGGCTTTTCTATCACGGCTTCATCCCAGCCAAGGGAACTTCAAGAAGAGGGGTGGAGGAGCCACTCGGATGAGCCAGAAATGCCACTTAAAAAGTGCTAGAAACGGGCTATCAGGCGTTGAGTCCTTTAGTGTCTGCATTTCCCCAATCATCACCTGAACCTTTTGCCACAGCAGTGCTTATGCAGTGGGTGCAGCTTTCTCTGCTCCGGCAGGGAGCTGCAGCTCGGGGCAGGGACCCTGGCCGCTGGGGGGTGCTGAGCTGCGGGGCTATTGGGGGAGGCAGGCAGCTCAGAGACCCTCACGGTCCCCAACGCTGTCAGTTCTGTTCAGCACATGGGCTCACTCTTGACAGAACAGCGGTGGGTGAGGGCAACCTTCCTGATTAAACATTCATCTCCTGAAAACTATGCCAGGGTTCTGGATATTTTGTGCTTTGCAAAGAACATCTTATGAAAATCCCATTTGTGTCCTGGCTGATGGTGATGGCTCAACTTCCGTGCTGCCTTCACTTCCTAGAGCTCAAACTCAGCCTCTGAGCTGGCCTGCGACCCCTGGACTGAGATGCTGCTCAAGTCAGGCCACTTTCTGGATGATGGAATCTGGTTCTCAACTTTTCTTTCTGGAAAGTCCTCATTCATCCTAAAACCTCTGTTCCCACCACACCCCAAAATCTTGAGAAAGATGAAATTCCAACTAGATTTGCTCGTCTCTGCAGACCTGAAGAAAGCCTCTTATTAAAACCTTGAAAACTGATTGGCAAATTCTGTTTTAGGGATCAGCCCAAGTACTTGTGACTACCTCTTCCAGACTCACAGGAAAATATGTCAGAGGTCTGAGCTGGAGGAAATTTCCAAGGTCAAGTGGCACAAGGGGAGAGGCGGGCTCCCCAGTCTCCTTATTTCTTCCTTCCTGTCTCTCCTGTCAGGCACCTTTTCCCTTCCCTGGTCATGCCTTTCCAGTCATGCTGTGCAGCAGAGCTCATGGACATCCATCAGAAAACCCTGGGATAAAAGGGCTGCCAACCGTGGTCTGTTAAGTTCTGGAGAGTTCATATTCACTGGGAAGTTGATGTGAAGTTTGAGGGGTCCTCTGAGAGTTGGACTGTGAAGAAGGCTGAGCACTGAAGAACTGATGTTTTTGAACTGTGGTGTTGGAGAAGACTCTTGAGAGTCCCTTGGACTGCAAGGAGATCCAACCAGTGCATTGTGAAGGAGATCAGCCCTGGGATTTCTTTGGAAGGAATGATGCTAAAGCCGAAACTCCAGTACTTTGGCCACCTCATGCGAAGAGTTGACTCATTGGAAAAGACTGATGCTTGGAGGGATTGGGGACAGGAGGAGAAGGGGATGACCGAGGATGAGATGGCTGGATGGCATCACGGACTCAATGGAAGTGAGTCTGAGTGAACTCCGGGAGTTGGTGATGGACAGGGAGGCCTGGCGTGCTGCGATTCATGGGGTAGCAAAGAGTCGAACACAACTGAGCGACTGAACTGAACTGAGAGTTTAACTAAAGCACCCTTATGCTGACTTAGACGAGACACCTACGAAACAGCACCAACTTAAACTGGTTTTGCCTGCTTAAATAGATTGTTGATTTAATCAAAGAAAATACAGACAGCACTGCGCATATGCAAGATGGGAATCCATGTCTCCGGGATGACCCTGGAACCAGGAATCTTCAGTTTATGGAACCCACCAGAAGTGTTGGCACTGGAGCCCTACAGGAATCGAGAAGTCCTTCAATAAGGAAAACCTGGTTTCTGGCAGCACTCGCGGCTTGTATGGGCTGACTCAAGACCAGTCGACCAGCTTCCAAGTTTGAAATTCCCCCAACCCCTTTCGCCCCAAAACTGGATGGAGGAGACAGGTGAGTCCTGTCTCCTTGAGGGTCAACGTTTCAATAAAGTTCTTTCTCACTTCAAAAACCAGTGCCGCAGTCTTGGCTTCTTCTGTACCTTGGGCAGCGATCCCTTGCTAGGCAACGTCTGGAGGTGGTTTACTCCGAAGCTAGGAGCTTAAGATCAGGGCCTCTTGCTTGCTTGTTTTCCAAGGCCTTACTTGCTTTGTTTTGCAAGTTGGTTTCTTGTTCTTCAAAAGAGCTTCCGATTGCATGACTCAGGTACCTCCAAACCTGGGTCCCTTCCTGCCTGTGTCTACTGAAGCTTTCCTGTGGCCAGACCCACAGCATGCTACAGCTGCAGCAAATCTGTGCTCAGCCTCATGCTGCTGAAAGTGCTCTCTGATTTTCCAGGGGTGAAGCTTAAGGACTTAAATATGTGAAAGAAAACATGTAGCCTAAACCATTTAATTTTTTTCAAAAATGAAAATGTCACAAGTCTTTTCCAAATGACTGTTTTGAATGCCGACATATTATCTGACATGATCACCTCTTCTACAGGGATTTGTTTAAATATTTTAAAAGATGACTGTCTCCTGGAGCCTGGCTGTGGCTACTTCCCTTTGCTATGGGGACTGCTTTCATGTTAATGATGAACTTACCCTCTGGCCGCTCCCCCAGTTTCCCTTTGGCCAGCTTCTATCAGTGAGCACACATACTCATTGCTGTCTAAATCCTGCTGTAAACCATGACTTTGAAAACCATTTGCCACATTCAAACTGATTTCTGTTTAGGAGACCAGCTCCCATTTGGGGGTGCCCACGGACCAGGCTTTCTTCCACAGGATATTGTCCGTATAAATTTCCTACCAGCATGGAACAGGATACTAATGTGGGTTCCAACCATGGAAAGTGTGATGCCTCTCCCCAGTGGAATTCATAATTCTCATGATATTAACTTTGCATGTTTTGAGCATCTTCTTAGTAGAAACTCGATGACTAGGGAATATCTGATTAAAAAAAGTCCAGCTTTTTCCTCATTTTGCACACTGCCAGAATTCCAAGGAGAGTGGGCTGGTAAACCTTCCTGGTTGTAATTCCCGTGTGAGAATTTCCAGGGAGAAAATGGCCAATATTTTTAGGGTTACTGTGAAGATGACCCATGAAAAAAATATTCTTATACCTCTGCCTTTTTTTTTTACCTTTGTTTCTAATCCTTATTGGCCCATTTCTTCTTGATTTTTCTATTTAATTTTCTTTCTCTCTGATTTCACCAACTCTCTTCCTGCTCTTTCCTTCTTCATCTTTTCCTTTGTCAACTTCCCTCCCACTTTGTTCCCCCTCTTCTCTCTTTCTTCTGTTTTTCTTCCCCTCCCTCTGGCATCACCAACTGAACGGACATGAGTTTGAGCAAGCTCTGGGAGTTGGCAATGGACAGGGAGGCCTGGCGTGCTGCAGTCCACGGGGTCACAAAGAGTCGGACACGGCTGAGCGACTGAACTCAACAACTCTTCTCTGACCTTTTTGCTCCACCAACCTGCCTTGCTGGCTGTTTATCTGAGGACTCTTATCCTCAGCCAGTAGAGGGAGCCATCCCTGCTCACTTCGTTCTCTCACTCCTTGGAGAAGGGCTGTCCATCATCAACACCAAGAAGCCTTGAGGTGTATTTCAATGTATCTAACTAGTTATATAATCTTAAGGATAAACAACCAAGCCGCCAGAGATTGGACAGTGAGAATCCATCATCGAGAAGCGGAAGTTGAGAAACTCCTGCTTTCATTCCAAAGCAACATTTATGAAATACTAGGTTGAACCCTATGAAATCGCCTTTTTATTTAAGGCCAAAAATCATCCAAACGCTGACTACTAATAGAATAGAAACCTGACTGCTTGTGAGAATGTCTATGGGCAGACCCTGCTGTCGGCACCATAAAACTAATCCTGTCTGGAGTGCTGGAACATTTACTGTGGTTGCAGGAAGTCCTGACAGCTGGCTGAGTTACCGTCCAAACGAAGCGCTGGCATTTAACTTGCAAAGAACTGTATCATTTCAGATGTTCGGATGTCACACACATTATCACTTAATGTTACAGTTTAAAATACCATAGAGATAAGTTATTTTTGTTTCTGCAGATTTTCAAATAAAATTGTTCTTGCTGGCATAAATGTTATTTTTTTTTCTTGTCTGAGATAAACCTAGCAAACAGATTAAATGCTGCCAAACCCAAAGCTAGAAGTTTTCTAGATGGTCTCCTATATGAATTAAGAATAAAGGAAATTATTTACTTCTTTTGCTCCAATTCTGTCAGAAGTGTTAGCATCAGGCACTGGTTATCTCTGGCTGTGAAGCTGTGTTCTAGGGTCTTATGAATGCTCATTTACTTTAATAAAAACACTATCAGTTTCTAAAATTCACCTAAAATGTAGGTTAGAAGGAGTTCTTCGTTTTTATTCTCTTTTAAAAACATTATCATTTAAGTTTGCTCAAGTTATTTTTCTTTATCATATTTGAACTTTCAGACTATGCATGGAGAGGACTCCTGTGAGACCAGTTTAATAAATCTTTCAACTGCCAGCTTTAATTTGTTTTGATATTGGACGGAGGGGATTTAACAATGAGGTTAATTATGGCTGATTCATGTTGAGGTTTGACAGAAGAACAACAAAATTCTGTAAAGCAATTATCCTTCAATTAAAAAATAAATTTATAAAAAAAATAAAAATGAGTTTAAGTACATATAGCAAATGATTAAAAAAAAAATGGCCCAACAGTTATGTACTGTTTCTGTCTTTGTGTTTAGCACATGATCTGAAAGGATCTTTGTAGCTACACGTGCCAGCTTTAAATAAGCTATGACCCTGATGTAACACAGAACTTAAATTATTTGACAATCAAATGAGATATGCATAGTAAAATAAGGTAATAATAAATGCCAATAATAAGGAAAGTAGGAATAATGAAAATATGATCTTCAGTTGGCCCTGGGGTTATGTGCACGAAATTCTAGTGTGGGCTCCTCAGAAATTCACAGGTATTCATATGACAAGGGCTATACTTGGGTCACATACATCATTTCAATACTTTCGATGTCACTTCATTACTTCTCTAATGTTTTCTTCCTTAGGAATCTGTAGTAGAGGGAAGATCACTTAGGTACTAACCATCTCCATTCCTCAATTATGTGAGATGGTAAGTTAACAGTGAACTGTCCCATTTTTGAGATGCTAAGTAAGACCTCAGTGGGTACTTTGATGACAGCTATCTATCAATATTTACCTGATTCTCCGGCCCTGCAATATCAGTATGTTTTTCTAAGACTTAAAGCCTTTACCTTCACCTTCTAAAATAGTGCAATTTCCCTAGGAGCACTTTTCCTATCATTTGTGAAATGCCTTTCTGATCTAGACTTTAAAAATAAAACACCTGGCAAAAATTTGGCCTGAGATACCTAGACTCTCTCTGCAAAGGAACATGCCAAGTCTGGTGCTAAATATAAAGTCTCCAAATGTTCCTCCTTTCTAGGTGAGCACTAGAAATACTTCTAGGTCAGAGGAATCATGTTCCACAGCTAAATCAGTATTTACTGTTGATGGAGTGGGCAGCAAAATTATATGTCTGGGAAATATGGTTGCAAAGTGTCCTCTGATCAGAAAGATAAGGCTTCTATTCCCAGGAATGGTAACCTCTACTGGGCTAGTATTCCCTCTGTGTACAGGATGTATACAAAACTGGCCAAAATATGTGAGGCAAACATTTTTCAATAGGGCACAACAGACAAGGCAAGGCCGCGATCCCTGAAAGGGAAGAAACTCACAGGCAAGCCCCACAGTCAAGCAGCCCTTTCCTTGGGGAGAATTCCCCACCGTGGTATAGGCTGAACAGAATACAGAAGTTTTTCTGAGTAGAGAAAGCAGATATCAGAGGGTCAGAAGCTTAAGCAGCTGGATCTGTAGGGCAGGGCATCGCAGAAGAGGATGCTGTGCAGAGAAGAGGGCCAGAGATGCCAGTGAGTTCCAACTCCCCAAGTCTGTAGCCAACAGCTGTGCTGCCCACGTGCAGGATGAATCCCCTCTCCTGTCCCCTTTCCCCTGAAGCCAATGAGATGGCAGCTGTAATAAGGCTGAGAGAGGCACACAGACAGTGGAAGATGAGAAAGAGAGTGTCAGGGACGACTGATCACATTAACATCCCCCAAACCTTGTTAACATGCCTGGCATCCAGCTAGGGCATTCAGAAAGCTGAACCTTAGGAGAAAGACTCATGCCCTAAACGGAGACCCAGGACCACCCCTAATGTTGGAGAAGTCAAACCCTGACCAGGTATTTGAAAGAGACAGAATTTGGAGGCTGAGCTCCCTCAAACTAGAGGGCCTGAGAAACATCTTGGACTGCCCATAAATCTGCATTAACAAAATATAAATCACACCTGTAGAAGTTCAAGATGATTAGCCACTAATTGAACTGCCTGCTAAAACAAGGATCAACACTCTTCAGAAGATAACAAAATCTAGTCTGTACAAATATACTATCCAAAATGTATTCAATAAAATATCAATACACATATAAATAGAAAAATGTAATCTAGAGTTAAGGGGAAAAGTGGACACCAAACCCAACGTAGCCCAGATATGTTTAGCAGATATAGACTTCAAGCAGTATAATAATGTTCAAATACTATACGAAAATATGGCTTCAATGAGATAAGGAATCTCAGTACAGAAATAAAATTCAGCAGAGAAATTAAAAGAACCAAAAGAAAATTCTAGAACTAAAAAGCATACTAACCAAAGTGAAAAATTCTCTGCATTCACTTAACAGTAGTTGGAGGGGGCAGGAGAAAGAATCAGTGAACATGAAGACAGATCAAAAGAAATTATCTAATTTGAAGAACTGAGATAGAAATTTTGAAGAAAAATGCACAGTCTCAGGGACTTATCCTTTGGGGCAATGTCATCAAATGGTTTAACATATGAGGAGAGAAAATGAGATAAGGAAAAATAAATAAATTAATAAATTGAAGACAAAATAGGCAAAATGTCCCAGTTTGATGAAAAACGGTAACTTTCAGATCCAAGAAACTGAATGGACTCTGAGCAGTTTAACAGTGGAGATCACCCTTGGACTAGGTCAATAACTCATCTGGTACTGATGTTTCTACCCGGACAAACCGTCAACACTCAGACTAAAGTGCTGTGAAATGGTTCGTGCTTAGGGGAGCAAGTGAAGAGGGGAAAAAAGAGCTAATGCGTCATTGGTTAAGACTCATTTGTAACAGAGGAGAGGCTGAAGCTTCATAGATTTTTGCTTGGTCAGGGCTACATTATGGAGAGGTTGCCTTCAGTCCCCGCTGGTTTTGTGACCGACCACAGCAGATTTATCATCCTTCTGCATGGAAGGCCTGGGTGGAGTGGTTTCCCTGCCCTGGGAGAAGACTTCATGTCACTCTGTCCCATAAGACCATGCACCTGGGATACTTTGGTACGTAGTTAAGAAGAATACTTTCCTTAGAGTCGGACTTCTAAGGATGAAATAGCTTAGCCACTGGTTAGCTATTTCACAAACTTAGCATCCCCGAATCTCAGTCTCTTCAAAGGGGCAATTAGACTACTCAGAGCAGGTGATTCTGTAAGGATTCAATGAGATGATAATGTATGCAAAGCATTTAACCCAGGGCCTGGCACATAGCAAGCCATCCCTCTCTCTCTTTCCTTCTCTCATTTAACCAACACTTCTGAATTCAACTACCATAGGAACTAGGCTAGACAGCGGGGATACAGCACTGAACAAACAGTATTAAACATTCAGTTATTATTATTGCTTGAAATGCTTTTAGTAAGTGTTTGTCGCTCAGTTGTGTCCAACTCTGCGATCCCATGAATGGCAGCCTGCCAGGTTCCTCTGTCTGTGGAATTCTCCAGGCAAGAATACTGGAGTGGGTTGTCATTCCCTTCTCCAGGGGATCTTCTTGACCCAGGGATCAAACCTGGGTCTCCTGCAGGCAGATTCTTTAGTGTCTGAGCCACCAGGGAAGTCTATTAAAATGCTTTTAACAGAGGACAAAATCTTTCATCCACAATTAAAATTCATATATCCCTGAAAATTTGACTTAAATTCCCTTCGATGCATAGATGATTGAAAAGAGATCTTTTCCTAGGAGTAGATATTGACAGAGGAGAGAGGGTGAGGGTAATGGGATGTGGAGAGGGTAAGCATACGGGGAGCATGAACTGCTGGGGTCAAAGTGTGGCGTCTGAGTTGGGCAAGTTTACCGAAGTCCTCTGTGCCTCTGTTTATTGATCTGTAAAATGGGGATAAAATCAGTAGTAGTCTCGGAGGGCCAGTGAGAGTTATATGAAAGCCTTGGAAGGGTGCGTGGTAATGCTCCGTGCCGCTGAGGTGTGGCGTTCGGTACACACTATGCCGTGTGAACGTGAAGGAACTGGAGGGAGGAGGGTGGGGCAGAGACTCGTCAGCCTTCGCGTTCTGCCTGGTGCCAGCCTTGCCCATTCAGAGCTGTCTCCTCTCCCTTTACTCCCGTTAACACAGTCCATACACCACAAAAGCCATGAAGAACAACGGAAATAATAAAAAGACTCATGCTGTATGTAGTGCCTGGATGGCCTATAAATGCGCAGAGGAACGGAAGGTCATCTGGCGCAGTGACCCCGCGGCAGCCGGGAAGACAGGCTCTGCGCCGGAAGGAACCCTGAGCCCTTCAGCCAGCGCTGAGTCCTCTGTCTCCCATCGCGGGGGTGCTGACTGCCCCAGCCTGAGCGCCTCTGGGGTGGGGGGCTCCCTCCCGCCGGGAGCTCTGGGTGTTGGGCATTTCCCTCTTGGGCTGAGCACAGGTTGCCTCCTAGCCCACCTTCTGGTCCCGGTTTCCGACCTGTGGGGCCATGAACAGCATGTCTCATCTTAGTCCCCTAAAGACCTTTCAGATCCAGCCTCCCCCTGAACATGTTCTGACATATTGGGAGCACTCCCTGGCGCGGGTAGGAGCCTTAGGGGCCAAAAAGACGTCTCCCAGCCTTAAGCCCAGTGGAAGCCTGGGTTTCTCCGAACACAGGCGCCATGGCAGAGGAAGTGCAGGGGCCCCCAAGGCAGTTAATATTTAAATATATCTGTCTATGAGCAACTCGCTCTATAATTGGTAATGATTTCTCTGTAATTACACGTGTGCTGGGGAATTCTTATGAACTGAGAAAAACCCAACCTACAAATCATTTCTAAGAGGTAATGAAATTTTAATGAAAGCTAGATTTAACAATTAATGAAGTTGACATATTCATGGGTCTTGCAGACATTAAACATTTATTAATTTTGATTTTGCTGTTTTCATGTTT
>SJYF01001098.1:2887018-2914100 GCA_006410515.1 Procapra przewalskii | reverse complement strand
ATTGTATGGTTTGCTAACTTAAGGCTCTCTGGATAAATGGACTCGCTGACATCACACAGCCCTGACTCAGTCACTGTGACCCTGGCTCTCTGATCCTACACCCCACACTCTTGCCTTTTCCCGCCATGTCCAGTATTACTTAAATCTGCCTGTTTGTAAAGTTTTTCCTTCCACTGTCTTTCAGAATCATCCTATTCTCTTTTCCCCCCAAGTGGTTATTTTTTATAATTAAATTTATTTTTTAATTGAAGGATAACTGTTTTTACAATATTGTGTTGGTTTCTGGGAAACTATTCTCTTATTCTATTAGATCAAGAAACTTGATTTGATCTGGTGGGGGCAGAATTGGCAGGGGCAAGTAGAGAGAAAGTTAGCAAAGGACAATAAATGTTGATTTAAAAAAATAATCAGTCTGTGAGATGAAATCAGATTAATAGCCCGATGATAAACATAGACACATTATAATTTTTTTTCTTTTTAAATGTCAGAGGGAGTACTTCTAGGATAAATAAAATTGATTCACATTTCCACTACTTCAAAGTGAATTTCTACAAACCACGTCATTTCTTCCTAAGTATGGGGGAGCAGACCTCCCCCGAGCTTTCTGTACAGATGCCTGCAGGACAGCCCCTCTACCCCCAAGCATCCAAGGGGACCCAAGTCCACACACTGACATCAGAGTTCCCCTAACTGGCACCTACTTTGATATTTCCCGCTGGGGACTTCTATGGCCATCTCGTCCCCAAGCTGACAGGCAGGGGGCGCTCCTGGCTCCCCGCCCCCAGGCCTCACATGGACTCCACGTCCAAGTCCTGGAGGGTCACTGCCTCTTTTCTGAACACACATCTGTCTGTCTGTCATGGCCTCTGTTGTGGGTGATTCAGGTCTACGGACAGCGCCGGGGGCCACTGGGTCCCTTCCAGAAACACTTCTTTAGAGAGGTTTGCTCCTGATGGAGAGGCCGTGCCTGCCAGACCACTGAGGAAGGCCCTGAGGGTCAAGACCACCAGGCTGTGAGTTCAGGTGCCCCTGGAAAGACCCGCCCCGGCCCCTCCTCCCAGGTGCAGATTGAAAACAAAGCATCCGTCCCCACCTTCACAGATGCACGACATGGGGACCTCTCCGGAGACCAGCCCAGTCCATTTTTTGCCTTCAATGCCCAAACAGCCTGTCTGATTCTCTGCACTAAGGCTTGCAGGGCTGATTAAGATTTGGGCTGCAAGTGGGGAGAACTGGTGGCTGAGTCCCCCCCGCTGCACACTTAAAGAGAGGGTGGGGGAGTGGGTACAGACTGTGGCATAGGGAAAGCAGGGGGACTCGGGGACTCTCCAGAGGCCCATCCTTTTGGGGCAGTTCTGTCTCGCTCTGGACAGCAGCCTGGTTCTGGGTGAGGGGGCTTTCCAGTCCAAGAGGTTTCTGGAGGCAATGCTGTGTGAGTGCTCCTCCCACACAGTCCTGAACAAACTGACCCGCCACCCATCCCTGTTGCAGGTGGGCTAACCCTTCAGTGGACATTGCCTTCACTTTAAGCCTCCTTTCCCTCCCTGAGCCATGCGTGTCCTAGGAAGCTAGGCGATTGCTTATTACGGGTCAGTGAACACCGATGCAGGAAGGAGCCCTCATGGGGCGCCCCGGATCCTACCATGTCACTCTGGGACTGTGTGGCCCCGTATGCGGCCATCCCGTTGGAGGGCACGGCTGGCTGCGGGGTGTCGGGCTGAATGTACCCTCTTCGGTCGATAAGGCTACAAGAGAACACAGAACAACGCAGGATACGAGTGGATCAAAAGCTGAAAACGTCAACAACACTCTTTTAATTTCCATCCCTGGGGGGCCCCTTTCTGTGATGCCCACCCCACCCTGAGCACCTCAGAAAACACCTCTGCTTGCCTTCACATATGGTCAGCCTCCAGAGTTGGAGACCTCTGTCCTTAAAAACGCCTGGAGCATCTGACTCCTCCCTGCCACCTGCTGTGACCCCCCCCTCACACTGCCGCTGCTGTCCAGCCCCATCCTGATCTCGTCACCCCACCTGGCTGCACGGCCTCCATCACCTGCCGGCAGAGCCCAGATCCCTGTGCTTGGCCTTCTGGCTGCCCACAGCCTGTCCCCAGCCTTCCTCTCCAGGCTCAAACCCAGATCTTATCGCACGCCGCATTCCCAGCGTCATTCCATCAGCAGCGCGTCTGAGCACGGCTGTACCCGCGCGGCCCGGACTAGAAACCACGCATCCGCTGTGTGCTGTTTGCTTCGCTGTCTCTGCATTTTTTGTGCAGCCTCTGGCTTTTAACTGCCCAGACCCTCCACTGCCCTGCCCGTCTGTGCTGGTCTTTAGAGAGCCCCAGCCTCGCTCCTGACGCTTCATCTGCTTTCTTCCCACCTGGCTCCTCTCAGCTCTGCCTGTGACCCTCCCGATGGCCCATGTGACTGTTGGCTGGGGTCACAGGGATCTCCACCCACGTCTTCTCCAACGAGCAGCCTGCAAGCTCCCAAGGGAGGGCAGACTTCATCTCGTCTGCCCCAGGGCACCCGCCCTGGAGTGTCGGCCCCTCTCCTGCAGCCTCGGCCACCCTGGGCATCATATCACTGCATGCTGGCTCTGCCTGTGCCCACGTGCGCCTGCATGGAGTGCAGGCTCTGCCACCAGTTCCAAGCAGACATTTGCTGATTGAACAAGTAACACTGGGTCCTCGGTCTCCAGCAGACAAGTTTCCTGGGCAATCTCTGTCTTTACTCTATGGCCCGGTTGCCCAGGTGGGAGGTAAGGGCAAAGATTACTTTGCCATCAAAAGGGTTGCCTGTTTCCCTCTCTGACTGAAGACTCCGAGATGACCTTGGGTCTAAGGGCAGAACTGCCAAGGGCGACAGGCAGTTTGGCCAGTAAGTGGGGCTCCCGCTGAGGCCTCCCACAGTGTGGGGGGCACACTCCCGGCAGCCTCTGAGAGACGTCCCAAGCACACCCAGGTGCCCACCTACTCCCCTTCGTGGGGTAGGGGCTGGGCGGCTGAAAGCTGCTCCAGGTGTCAGGTCCGCTCTCAGAAGACAGTCACAGCCGCCACCTCAGGTCTTCAAGTGACAGGCTGATGAGCCCTTTTGCGCTAGGGTCTCAAGTGGGACTCTGACTCAGTTTCAGTCAAATCCCCCGAAGGTTTAGAAAAAAAAAAGAGAGACAAGAACCTCCATCTGCCAAAAGAGAGGTGCTGGACCCCACGCAGGACTGTCAGAGGGGTTCTCTTAGGAAGTATGCAGCCGCCTTCAAGGGTATCAAATATCAAAGGTGAAAGGGCACAGAAGGATGTCTTGGGGAGAGGGGTCCCCAGCTCCTGCCAGTGATGAGATCCAGGGCAGAGGCTGGTGAGGTGAGGGCAGGGGCTGAGCACGGCCCCTGGGGGAGAGCTGGTGGGAGGTGGCTGGAAGGGGCATGTCGGAGGTCAAACTGTCTGCCCCTCAAAAGATATGTTGGAATCTAGCTGGCTCTGGTAGGGAGGAAGGGGTGGAAAGTGTTAACTCTCAGGGAACTTTGAAGTTCTGATTCACTGAAATGACACTATTTTGGAGGAAATGAAAGTGCCCTGAGTCCTTTTTTTTCCCCAAATGACAGGAGAAATTAAAGGACAAGCAGAGGATTTCATCCAGGAGAAGAAAAAGAACTAGGTCATCAAGAGAGTTGGAAGGGACGGGAGGGATTATAGAAAGAGTGGTTCTGGACCCCCTCCTGTGTGTTCTGCCTGTTTCAAGGGCCAGCCATGCCCCCAGGCCTGTGACACTGCCCGCCCCCACCCCCAAGTCTCCTCCTGGGCCTCAGAAAGCCCTGAGAGCTCCCCTAAACTCATCTCATCTCTCTCTTTTCTAAAAGTTTGTTTTATTTATTTATTTTTGGTTGTGCTGGGTCTTTGTTGCCACGGGGGCGTTCTCTAGTTGGGGCAAGCGGGGGCTACTCTTTGGGGTAGTGTGAGGGGGTTTCAGTGGTAGGTGCGGTACTCGGGCTTAGCTGCTCCCTGGAATGTGGGAAACTTCCCAGGCCAGGACCAGAGATCGAACTTGTGCCCCCTGCATTGGCAGGTGGATTCTTAACCACTGGGCCACCAGGGAAGCCCCTCATCTCATCTCTTGCCTTGCTTGCCCCCCCAGGACCGGACCCCTCCCCATCACTCCCCCAGTTCCTCCTCTGACAAGCTGGGCTCTCCCCTCACCTGTGGGCCTTTGCACATGCCGTCCCCGCTCTCATCCCCTGATTCCTTTCCCCCAGCTCCTCCTGCTCCTTTGGTTCCCACCTTACACCCCCTCCTCTGGGAAGCCCTCCCACATGTCCCATGGGGCACCCCGACCCCATCACAGCCCCTCCCACTGCTCAGACTTGTCCCTGATAGACCTTTATGTTGACATTCTCTAGAGGGCATCCCCAGCCCAGAAAGAGTGGCCAAGAGAATTCTTAGGACCAACTGACCCACAGCACCAGCCCGTAGGGCCTGACCCTGAACACATCTTGGGACTTTCTGCTTTTCCAATCTTCCATTCTTTCTGCTGTTATGAGAATCCCCTCCCCGAGACCAGGCTGTCTCAGCCCTGCTGCCCCCACCCCCTGGAGGCTCTGCAAGGAACAGATCGTGGGTCTTTGCCCTCGTGGTCTGTGGCTCTTGTGGGGAAACTTGACACACTCTTCCTCCCTCGTGAGCACATTGTTGCACTGAGAACGCTTTAGAGAAATTTGTCTGAGGCAAGGATGCTGGGCACATGGGGGGTCCTGGGCCCCTGTCTGAGGCAAGGATGCTAGGCACATGGGGGGGGTCCTTGGCCGCTGTCTGGGGTACATGATGCTGGGCACACGGGGGGTCCTGAGCCCCTGTCTGAGGCAAGGATGTTGGGCACATGGGGGTCCTGGGCCCCTGTCTGAGGCAAGGATGCTGGGCACATGGGGGGTCCCAGGCCCCTGTCTGAGGCAAGGATGCTGGGCACACGGGGGGTCCCGGGCCCCTGTCTGAGGCAAGGATGCTGGGTACATGGGGGGTCCTGGGCCCCTGTCTGAGGCAAGGATGCTGGGCACATGGGGGGTCCCGGGCCCCTGTCTGAGGCAAGGATGCTGGGCACATGGGGGGTCCTGGGCCCCTGTCTTAGGCGAGGGTCACTGCTCATTCTACAGGCTTCTCTGGGATGCCAGGGAGATGCCCTGGCGCTCTCTGGGGCCCAGGGTTGGGTGAGGCAGGGCAGAGAGAAGCAAGGACCCCGGGAGGGAGCAGTGAAGACAAGCGGCACCCCTCCTTTCAGCAGTGCCAGCTCTGGGAGCCCAGGGACCTGGGACAGAGGGCAGCACCCAGCTTTCTGCACAGACCCTGGAGCGGCCAAGCTCTTCCGAGTGGAGGGCCAGTGCTGAGAAATGCCCTGCTCCAGAGGGACTTGGATTGTGGAAAGAATACAGTCCCAACTCGGCCAAACCAGCAAATTCAATCCACTTGTGGGAGTAATAATTTCAGCTACGACAAGATTTGATCTAAAAACAACACAAAGCAGTGCCTGCCAAGTGCAAATCGAAGACTTGGGAACCAGAAAAGAGATGTGGATAAAACGGGAGACCTTTGAATTCTTCTCCTGGACGCGGATGTCTACTTTAGAGACGACGGGAGGTGCTCATCCAGGTCTCTGGTCTCTTCTACCCTGTGTCTCACGGCCTATCCCCAGTGTCCACAAATAAACACACACCAGGAGGAAACACTTCAACTGTGAAAATCCAGGCATCTCTGGAGGGTTTCTCTGGCCTGGAGAGCCCCAAGAGGGATCCCTGGGTGAGCCTAGTGCTCGCTTGGAGAGGGTGCCCCCGGCACGCCTGACTCTCTGGCCTGGGGCGGCCCTTCCCTCTGAGCCCTTGGCTGTTCCTTCTGCTGCCACTCCCCAGAGGAGGCCTCGGAGGGACAGGCTGGGGGGCCCCCGACACCCCCAAATTCAGGTCAAGTGAGGCAAACTGGGCTCTCAGCTTTCTAGACACAAACTGGAAAATGGTCAATTTCCAATTATCCAATGACACCAGGAACTATGCTGCTGCTGCTGCTGCTGCTGAGTCGCTTCAGTCGTGTCCAACTCCGTGCGACCCCATAGACGGCAGCCCACCAGGCTCCCCCATCCCTGAGATTCTCCAGGCAAGAACACTGGAGTGGGTTGCCATTTCCTTCTCCAATGCATGAAAGTGAAAAGTGAAAGTGAAGTCCCTCAGTCGTGTCCGACTCCTAGTGACCCCATGGACTGCAGCCCACCAGGCTCCTCCGTCCATGGGGTTTGCCAGGCAAGAGTACTGACCTCTACAGACTTTCTAATCACTTCCTCCACTGTGTCCTGGGTCCCGCTCTCTAGTCCCCTGCGCATCACAGACATTCAACATCTTGTAGTAATTCATGGGGGGTCCCATGCCTCAGTTTCCCTATTTTGATCCTGAAGGGATTTCCCCAAACTTGACACAAATTCAGTGGAATGTTATGCCAAGCATAACACAATAAGCTTAACACAAGTCACATCTCTGTTTCTTTAAGGCTGTGTCTCTGTAGCATGAGCAGAGTGCTGACCGGGCTGGCGGTCTCCACAGTGGCCACCTGCTGCTGCTGCTAAGTCGCTTCAGTCGTGTCAGATTCTGTGTGACCCCACAGATGGCAGCCCACCCGGCTCCCCCATCCCTGGGATTCTCCAGGCAGGAACACTGCAGTGGGTACAGTGGCCGCCTGAGCCCTCTGCTAACACACGAGACTGTGCACTTCCCTGGGTCGACCCTGATGCTGGGAAAGATTGAAGGCAGGAGGAGAAGGGGATGACAGAGGATGAGATGGCTGGATGGCATCACCGACACAGTGGACACAGTGAAAGTTAAAGTTGCCTAGTAGTGTCTGACTCTCTGCGACCCCATGGATTATACAGTCCATGGGATTCTCCAGGGCAGAATACTGGAGTGGGCAGTCATTCCCTGCTCCAGGGGCATCTTCCCAATCTGGAGACTGAACCCAGATCTCCTGCATTGCAGGTGGATTCTTTACCAGCTGAGCCATCAGGGAAGCACATAAGGTTGAGCAAGCTCTGGGAGATGGTAAAGGACAGGGAAACCCGGAGTGCGGAAGGAAGTCCATGGGGGTCGCAAAGAGTGGGACACGACTGAGCAACTGAACAGTAACAGAAGCTGGCTGAATCTTACCTTGGAGAGACTGGCCCACACAGCGCGACACAGCAGTTTGTAAAGATGTTTCCGTAGCTGTAGGGGTTGTAATTTTCTTTACCTCTTTTATTTGACCAAGATCCTTTAATCTGAAAGAAAAGGACAGTCAGTGACACAGTCTGCCTCACACCAATGCCCCAGGTTGGGTCAGTCAGACCATGAGAAGTCCATAAAGAGTGCAATGGTGTTTACTCATTTCTTCAGCAGGAGAAACCGAGGAACTTTTCTCAAGGACAACTGACATTTACTCTAAACTTGGAAATATCGCCAAACAGCAGGTCAGACCAGGGGGAGAAGTAGCATTCTCTGGGGAAAATAATCTCTTATTTCCACAACCTGGTATTAAAGGCCAGTTCACATAAGCCAGTGGAGATCTTTTTTTTTTTTTTTAAACACCGTTTTTAAAGTCTTTATTGAATTTGTTACCATAGTGCTTCTGTTTTATGTTAGTTTTTTTGGCCATGAGGCTTATGGGATCTCAGCTCCCTGCGCAGGGTTCCAACCCGCATCCCTTGCTTTGGAAGGTGAAGTCCTAGCCACTGGACCACCAGGGATGTCCCACCAGTGGAGGATGTTTTCATATCACATTTAATGTGATAAATAGTAATGGAATTAATGGGGTAACGTGCCCCCTCCAATTGCCCATTGATAGCCTGGATTCAGCTCCTAAATACTGCAGAGTATTTCTGATGTTTTTAGTTACCAACCATAAGTAACTGTCTTAATAGTCTCTGAACTCATGTATCTCATCAGCACTGATTTTTCATGTCTTTAAGGCAACCTGACTAATTCTGCGACATTTAGTTCATGTACTGACAGAGACTTCTGTCAGAATCCAAATATTCGGAGCAGAAGGGACCAGAGTCATGACAAAACATTTGCCAACATTAGGTTTTCTGGTTTTATATCTCCTCTCTGTCATCATTAAATACAGGCAGATAATCCTAGACAAAAGGTTAAATTTGCAGTCAAGGAAGTCGCCTCCCCAAATATAATGGAATCATTATCTGCAAGAAGCCAGCCTGCATTATCTCTCTTCAGTGGGGCAGGGTGGCAAGTTGTTCCCAAAACATTGCAAAGGAACAGAACAGAAGCCCACCTCAGGCCTCGGAATTAGGGGTCAGCCAGCCGATCTGAGTATCTAAGTGGTGTGGTCGGGACAATGTGATGATTTGCGATAGAGAAATTGGAGATGGGTGTCGGAAAATGCTTCTCCTGCAGGCTCTTTGCTCCCAGGGGCTCACATTTGGAAAGGGAACTTGGAAGACCTGGCGGCCCCCACCTCTTCTTTCTCCATTTCCCACCAAAGAACACTCCCGTGCCCCACCCCACAGGAACTTACGTCTTCATTCGTGGTCTGGTTGGAGCTGATCAGGTACGTGTGGAAACCCGAAAGCCCCACGATGGACCAGACGGAGAAGAAGCAGACCACAGCCTCCAGCACGGTACCCGGAGTCAAGGAGGTGAACTGGCAGGACCGTGACGTTCTGAGGGCCCCAGGGGAGCCGGATGAATGAGATTTGGACAGGAGCCACCCGCAGGCCCTCACTCAGGTCCTGGCGTCCACCTAGCCCAGCGTCGGTGGTCTCCCAGCCAGGGAAGACCCTCTGGGGCAGGCACAAGGCCACATCCTCCTTCATGGTGCAGTGTTCATGCTCAGCAGGGGACTGGCAGGCTCACTGAACAGGCCTCGTTCATTTCTCACGGCTGGCAGCTCCTGACTGTCCTCCCCGCCTGACCTTGGCACTTTCCTCATGACCCACCGTGCAGCCACAGACAGTGGCAGCAAAACTAGGGAGCATGCTGGTTGGTGTGGGCAGCGGCCTGGGTCTTCACTGAATGGACTCAATACTGAATCTCACTTAAATCGCTACCTCTACCCTTGGCGTCTGAAAGCTGGGCTGGAGCACTGACAAGTTTCTCTCTCGACCTGATCTGAGGCTGTGACAGCCACTTGCAGGGCTGACAGCGGGCAACTGGAACCCGGGCAGAGTTTATCTTCCTGACTGTCTCCCTCCCTGGATGGCCCTTCCAGCCATGAGATGCCCACTCCCATTGTGGATGGGCTTCTGACACTGCGGGGGCATTTCTCAGTGTGGCATCAGGGTGAGTGGGGTTTTTTCTTAGGGGACCTTATCCCAGCCCCTCAGCCAACCCTGACACATAGGGCTGTCCTCAGCTATTTGACGGGCAACTAGGAAACTTGGATCCACACCAGACATTGAGTGATGGGGAGCTGTAAGTTCCACAAGATATGCTAAAACCAAAGGAAAAAATAAAACCCTGCATTCTTCAACAGATGAGATAAATCAACCAAGAGTGTGGCCATTTGAAAAGACTAGAGAATTTTTCTGTCCCACAAATATTGATAAGATTCTATTTACAAGATACAGATGGATCTCAGGGGAAAAAATTGTCAGAGGTCTAGGAGTTTAAATATACATCATGCATTTGCCATTGATAAATGACAGGCCAGAGAAAGTAAAATACTTGTGCTTTCCTCATGCTTCCAAGGACGGAAGGTATGGATCATGCTGTAATACATCACCATTGATTTTTTTCAGGTTTGGATATAATTTCTCTTTGGACCAGAGAAATGAATATATCAGCCAGGGCAATGCCACCATCTGCCATGCCATGATCAACAAATGCCACTGTCCGGCTGCACATGAAACAGGAGACGTGAATGGGCTCCCGCCTGTTGACTAACATTCAACCTCAGAATAAACCACTGGGTCTGCTCTTGGAAAAATGGAAACATGCTTTGCTTTTCTTTCTAAGGTTCAAATTTCTAGAAACTGCAAGGTCTCAGAAGAGCCCTACTCAGAAATTAAAAGGACATTTCAAGAGAACAATGCCCAGCTGGCTGAGCAGTGGGGCAGATCCAACACACAGAGCTCCGGGGGTCCCACTCGCCCTCACAGAGGACAGAGGTGAATGGGATGGAGGAGGAGCCGCACATCCCAAGAAGAGGAAGTCTATGGTGGACTCTGGAAAAGTGGGTAAGGACAGAGGGGTAGGGAGGATCAGAGTGGGGAGAGAGAGATGGAGAGAAGCAGAGCCCTGCCACCAGCCTGGGGAACCCTCCAATTTCTGCCAGGGTTACAGGGAGACAAACGGTTGCGGCGGAGGTCTCGCTGCACGTAGGGGCACGGGACGGTGGCTCAGATAGCAGATGGTCCTGTTCTCAGCTGCCTGCCTGCAGGTCAGGGCTCACAGACGCCCCTCCTCCCAGCCTCATCTCCCCGCCCAGAAGGGCACAGATGGGGGATGGCTGGGAAGCAGAGGCGAAGTGCAGCCCAGGGCAACTGATAAGGAAGCCCGAGTCGGGAGAACTGGGTGGTGTCAGAAGCCGACGCTGGCAAGGAGCTTGCGCAGGCGGGAAAGGAAAATCGAGAGGGCAGAGAGGTCAACGAGGAAGTGACAAACGGGATGGAAACAGGGTAGGAAAGCGAATGAAGAATGAACCAAAAGATCTATTTACTGAATCACGCATGAAGAGCCCGGAATGGCACCCCACTCCAGTCTTGCCTGGAGAATTCCACGGACAGAGGCGTCTGGCGAGCTGTAGTCCGTGGGATTGCAGAGTCGGAAACTACTGAGCGACTCACACACACACAACACACCAAGAGCTCATCTACCGTCTCGGAAATACTTATGCGTCATGAACAGTTTACAATCCAGGCAGAACGATGGGCCTGTCAAAACATATGTAATATCCATCCGTGAACATGCTAGCATGTGAAGGTGGAGGGGGTCATAGCATGTAGCGCGGCTACGGCTCGCTTCACAGCCGCTGTTCCTTTTGCAAAGCCACTGACGGGATGACCTCCAAAAGAGGCAGCGTTACCAGCAGACGCGGCGTTTTAAAGGTTTATAGCCGCCCCTCCCCCCACAAATACGCAGTGTTCTATGTTAATGTATCACGTGCTTTGGAAACATTTTACAAGTAACAGAATGCAGCTCCACTGTTAGCTCACAGCTGGGTCAAAACGACACGGACTCCAGGTAGCATGCGAGATGCAGCCCCCTCTGACTCCCCCCATAGCTGCCCCATCGCCCACAGGACGTCTGGAGGAGCAGTCACTGCCATGCCTAACAATGCTGGGGCATCACAGGCTGCGTGTCAGGCCCTGCTCCAAAGGCTTCACGGGGAACAACGCACTCAGTCCGGAGAACGCCGCAGGGAGAAGTCTGACTCCCACTGGACCTGTAGGGAAACCGAGGCAGGAAGCAGTTACGTGATTTGCATAGGAAACAGCAGAGCAGGTATTTGAACCTTGAAAGTGTGGAAGGCTGGGTCCTTTGCTGATTCTTGCTGAGAGACAGGCAGTTCTAGGCTGTTCCCAACCTCGGCTGGGGGAGATGGGGGACCGTCTTCATCAGGGATTCTCAAACCCATGGCACCTTCAAGACTGCACTTCCCTCAAATTCACTCTCAGACTGAATATCTGAAGAATGCATCCTCTCACTGACCCGACAGCTTCATGTTGAAAACATCTACACCATAATAAGATTAAGAAACATAAATTCTGCTTTAATGTATCAAAACCCATTTACTGATTAAAAAAAAAAAGACATGAGTGGAAATAGGCCAACAGCAGTAGGAGCCAATTTAATAAGCAGCTGGATGTTTACTGCCTCAAAGATGTTTCAAAGCACAGCAGTGACCTCTGCCAACCTCCATGTGTCTTCCCCAGCCCCCAAGAAGACAAGAGCCTCCTCTGTGGCCAAGAGTATGGCTTCAGATGCCCTTCGACCCCAGCTCAACCTGCTGCACCCTGAGGTGCTCGCTAGATGGCTAGGGAATTGAAAAAGACTAAAAATGCCGGTGGGTGGGTGTCCCTCCTCGGGCTTCCACACGATCCCCAAAATGCCTGCTCTGTGCCTTTTGGGGCACCCAGCCCTGCACTCAGGACAGTAGGGGAAGGTAAGCTCCTCACCCTCAGGGAATAGGGGTCTGCTTGCCCGTGGGAAGGTAAAGAAGAAGAGACGGCCTGGCAAAGATGCAGAAATATTGCCAGGCACAATGGTGAGGGCACCTCAGTATTTGGGGAATTGTAAAAGGTGAGAGGTCATGGAACCAAAGGTTTTTAACCGTCATTTCAGTTCAGTTCAGTTGCTCAGTCATGTCGACTCTTTGAGACCCCATGGACTGCAGCATACCAGGCCTCCCTGTCCATCTCCAACTCCTGGAGCTTACTCAAACTCATGTCCATTGAGTCGGTGATGCCATCCAACCATCTCATCCTGTCATCCCCTTCTCCTCCTGCCTTCAGTCTTTCCCAGCATCAGGGTCTTTTCCAAAGAGTCGTTCTTTACATCTGGTGGCCAAAGTGTTGGAGTTTCAGCTTCAGCATCAGTCCTTCCAAAGAATATTCAGGACTGATTTCCTTTAGGATGGACTGGTTGGATCTCCTTGCAGTCCAAGGGACTCTCAAGAGTCTTCTCCAACACCACAGTTCAGAAGCATCAAATCTTTGGCACTCAGCTTTCTTTATGGTCCAACTCTCACATCCATACATGACTACTGGAAAAATCCTAGCTTTGACTAGACAGATCTTTGTTGGCAAAGTAAAAAAACATTCACACAGACACTTTTTTTTCTTAAAATTTCAGGAGGCTTAAAAACGCCCCTGATGCCTCTCCATGGATAGTCATGAACTTTAAGTAAAGATGTCCTGATTTATTCTAATCCTTTCATTTGATAAAATACTTATTTGTAAAATGAAGAACTAAGGCCCAGAGAAGTCAAGCTACTTATAAAAACTCAGACAGCAATTCACAGCAGAACGGAACATGGTCTCCAGACTTGCAGGAGAGAAAGAGCTTCCTGAGGCCCCAGGCCATGGCGCGTCCCATGACAGGCCCTAACTCTGAGACCTCAGAGCTCTGACAGCACGGCTGAGACTGCCCATGACATCACAGCCCGTTCACCAGTCCCACAGCCTCAGCACCACCACGGGGGAAAAACTTGTCTCTGCTGACATGTCATCGCCCAGCTTCCCACATTCCAGCTGCCAGGCTGGCCACGGGATTTTTTTTTTTTTTGCCAAGTGCCAAATCCAGATAACAGTTTATTTTGAAAAGTCTGTATTTCATGTGAATTTCCTCATTGACCAAAATCCCCAGATTCCAGAACGGCCAAGGAATGCTCGCCTTGGACCCTTTCTGCTCTGAGCACCCTTTCCGTATGTGACTGGGGTGCCACGTGGTGCCAGGTGGCCTTTCTCAGTGGGCACTGGCCACCCACCCCTGGGTCTTCTTGTATCTTTTTCTGCTTCAGGTCTCTGTCTGAGGTTCTGATACTTAAAATACAAGGAACAGATGATATGGGTAATCTTTTTGTCCTTTAGTTTTTCTAAAAACGATGGTAAGATAGGCCATGCTCACTTACAGGAAGGGCTCTGATGGATGAGCAGACATCAACAACAGACCCCTTTGTTCTCCAGATGGAATGTCTACATCAGCCTTTAATGCGATATTTAGGTTCAGGAACTTGTCAGCCTATTTTTCTCATCAGTTAGATGATTCTCGAATCCTTAGACAGAGATAAGAAACTACAGCTTGTGTTCCTGTCACTTGAGGGCCTGTCACTGAGCCTGGGGTTGGGGCTGCTGACTTTCTGATGATTTACACGACAGACGCATTGAAGATCAAGTTACCAGGACCCTTCAGACTGGATCACTGGGCCATCGTCTTTCCATCTTTCCAACCCTTTCTCTTAAATGCTTATATGCTGCTGCTGCTGCTGCTAAGTCGGGTCAGTCGTGTCTGACTCTGTGTGACCCTATAGACGGCAGCCCACCAGGCTCCCCCATCCCTGGGATTCTCCAGGTAAGAGTACTGGAGTGGGGTGCCATTGCCTTCTCCGAAATGCTTATATAGAGGTGCATAAAAGTGAAAGTGAAGTCACTCAATCGTGTCTGACTCCTTCTGACCCCATGGACTGCAGCCTACCAGGCTCCTCCATCCATGAGATTCTCCAGGCAAGAATATTGGAGTGGGTTGCCATTTCCTTCTCCATAGAGGTGCATTCTGCTGCTGCTGCTGCTGCTAAGTCACTTCAGTCGTGTCCGACTCTGTGCGACCCCATAGACGGCAGCCCACCAGGCTCCCCCATCCCTAGGATTCTCCAGGCAAGAACACTGGAGTGGGTTGCCATTTCCTTTTCCAATGCATGAAAGTGAAAAGTGAAAGTGAATTCACTCAGTCGTGTTCGACTCTTAGCGACCCCATGGACTGCAGCCTACCAGGCTCCTCCTTCTGGAATTTTCCAGGCAAGAGTACTGGAGTGAGTCACCATGCCCTACTCCAGGGGGTCTTCCCAACCCAGGGATCGAGCTCAGGTCCTTGCACTGGCAGGTGGGTTCTTTGCCACTGAGTCAACAGGGAAGCCCAGGAGCCATGTAGGATGAGATTTATAGATAGAGCTTGTTAGTTAATTATACTTTTGGGTTAAAAAGTTAAGTTAAAAGGCAATTGACAGATTGGGAGAAAAATATTGGAAAGAGCTAGTTATAAAATTATTACTGAGAATATACAAATACATGCTAATAGGAAAAGAACAAACAATGGAAAAACGTTCAAAAAGTTTGAACTGGCACTGAGGTGAGAAAAAGGGTCAACAATCATGGAAATATGTGCACGCTGATTATTATCCAGAAAATGGAAATTAAAACAACGATTTTTTCCCCCTCCCCATCAAATTGGCAAAATCATGGTCCTGATGAGATTGTCACCGACATGGGTGAAGGAGGGAGAAACGGAGCATGAGCTGGCACTCTCTCTTCAGGGACATTCCCCAGTGGCTCAGTCGGTAAAGAATCTGCCTGCAGTGCAGGAGACTCAGGTTTGATTCCTGGGTCAGGAAGATCCCCTGGAGAGGGAAATGGCAACCCTGGCGGCCCGCAGTCCGTGGAGTCGCAAAGAGTTGGCCACGACTGAGCGACTACATCACCACCACATTCAGCATTTAAACTATGCTTAGCTTCTGACTCAGTGACTCTACATCTAGCTGACAGTCCTAGGGAAATACTAACACTTGTGCCAAAGAGATACATACATGAGAACCCACTACCTCATTTTCTGAGTAGTTAAAAAAAAAGTCTAAATAGCCATTTATAGAAGAACACACTATGGTTCGTCTATACTCTGGAACTCTATTAAACAGTTGAAAGAAGAATGACATCTATGTGTTGACATGCCTTCAGAAAATATTTGAAAAACGAATTGTAGAACAATTCAAAGGGTACGTATGATTGCCTTTAGGTAAAGCGGTTCCCCCATCTGCTGTGTATGAATACACACACAGTATATGTATGTGAACTCTGAGAAGATCGTACGGAAAGACTCGCAAAACCCCACAGGCACTCTACAGAATGATGAGGGGTCAAGGGCAAAACTTCCTTTTTATGCTGATGGCTAAAATTCATTCTGTGAGAATATGTTCCTGTATCAGTTGGGTGATTTAAAAAACCCAAAACATCATGCCCCCTCTGCAATCTTCTGAGATATAATCTGTGCTTCTTCACAGAACTCCCTCCATCCGCCCGTCAGGGCAGCAGGGGAGAGTCTCAGTTCCCTGGCTGGAGGGGGCTGAGCGCTAGTTCTGGAAATGCCGCTGAGCTTAAATGGGGGTCATTAACCTCCCCATGAGATCCTGCTGGGAGACCTCAGGCACCTGCCCTATCTTTTCCTGGGCCCCCTGAGCATCATTTGACCCTAGGATGGATGGGCCCTGAGAGATGAGTGAAAACCTGTTCTGCCTTCAAAGGTCCATCTAGTCAAAGCTATGGTTTTTCCAGTAGTCATGTATGGATGTGAGAGTTAGATCATAAAGAAAGCTGAGCACCAAAGAATTGATGCTTTTGAACTGTGGTGTTGGAGAAGACTCTTGAGAGTCCCTTGGACTGCAAGGAGATCCAACTAGTCCATCCTAAAGGAGATCAGTCCTGGGTGTTCATTGGAAGAACTGATGTTGAAGCTGAAACTCCAATACTTTGGCCACCTGGTGCAAAGAACTGCCTTATTGGAAAAGATCCTGAAGCTAGGAAAGATTGAAGGCAGGAGGAAAAGGGGACAACAGAGGATGAGATGGTTGGATGGCAACACCAACTCAATGGACATGAGTTTGAGTAAGCTCTGGGAGTTGGTGATGGTCAGGGAAGCCTGGCGTGCTGCAGTCCATGGAGTCGCAAAGAGTCAGACACAACAGCGACTGAACTGAACTGTCCTGCCTTCATGAATTTTCCACTGGCCCCAGGTGCCCCCTTTCTGACAGCCCCTGGGCCAACTCCAAGCCTTCCACCAAATTCCACTAAAATAGAATGGTGCCCATCAGGCCATGGGTGCCTGTCAGACGGTGCTGTGAAATGAGAGCAATCTGGGCCCCCAGGCAGGGCTCAGCCATCACGGTGCCCTGCCCCAGCCCCACCGTGTGTGTGTGTGTGTGTGTGTGTGTGTGTGTGTGTGTGCATCTGTGAGAGCATCTGGGTGCCGACACTATTAGGTCTCCCAGTGCCCGCTTTGCTAACCGTGCCGAGTGAAGGAGTGAACCCAAGCCCAGCTCCAGCCCTGCAGACAGCCTCCTGCCTCCCCTACTCGCCCCACACTCATCCTGATCAGAACTGCACCTTCCTCAGCCCCGTGCTCACGCCACCTGCCGAAGCCTCTTGACTTCCCTGCAGGAGGTGCAGGCTCCTTCTGGAACTGCCCCCTCCTCTGGGCACGCTGTGGCATTTTTATGCCACTGAAGACTAACTCCGCTTTTCAGAAACCAGAGTCAGAGCTCAGATCTTGGCATCCGCAGATGTTCGTCAAGAAGAATGAGTCACCCTTGCTGCCCATGGCTGCTCTGGCCTGATGTGCTTCGAAGCTCAGGGCTGTCGGATTGTTCTAGACTTTATCACCCTGGCAGATGTTGCATGTGGTAGGTGTTCAGCACAATGACCATGAAGGAAGCAGATACAGGGAGGGCCTCCTTTGCTGGACCCACCTGGCTGGGGGGACTGAAGACCGCTGCCCTGGAGGAGATTCTCCTTTCGTCTCTTTCCCGAGGGGAGGCGGGGAAGGGGGCGCTGAAAGTCCAGGCAGCCGCTGCATGCCCGGGCTTCTCTGGTGCAGAGACCAAAGGGAGAAAACGGTCACAGGGACCCAGGACAGGCAATGGGAGGTGGAGAGGGAGGAGGAAGAGGAGGACGCAGGATGCTCCAGGCTGGACGTGCTCCTGCCAAGGGTGATTCTGGTGGTCCCTCCCTCCGCACTGGCAGGGGGAGGTGCAGCCAGGGAAGGGCCTGTGCAGTGCCAGCCAAGTCAGAGCCAGGCATTCTCGCCCTAGCCACTGATGACGTTCCCTCTCTCCTTGCCCCTGTTTCTCACCTGCATCCCCTGCCCGCCTCCTCTCGGGCTTTGCACTGCTCTGCAATCAGACCCCACGCCCCGGACACCGGCTCACTTCCTGAACAAGCTGTCTGATGCTCTTCTCCCAAAGGCCTGGCCAGTTCCATGTGGGCCCGATGACAAGCTTTTAGCTTATCCGCGTTCCCATCACTCACAGCAGTATTTTTCGAGTCCCGGTTACTTCACCGTTTTGGTTTCTAATCTCTATCGCTTCATCAATGACAATGTTTTGAGTTGGAGAGTTTGCTGATGACATCCACAGTGAGAAATATTTGCCTGGTTTGTATCATGGTCAGGAGATCAGACCAGAGGCTACTGAAACGTTTTAAATTCTTGCCTGAGATCACTTCTGCAGGGGTCACTTGCAGAGGCTGCCCTGGACACTCCTGGGTTTGGGCAATTTACCGGAAAACCTCCTCTTGTTTAGGAACTTGGTGCTTTGCAGATTCCTGTTCGCACACAGACTCCAGGTCCGGGGAGGACGCGCCGTGGGCAGTGCCGCTGTCATCAGAAGATGGCTTTCATGAGCGTGAAGCTTCATACATCAGTCTCACCCATCACAAACCAACCACCTCAATAGAGACTCCCAAACTCCTAGAGCCTCAGCAGAGGGAGGGAGCTAGAGTGACAGAGCTCAACATCCATCTGATGCTGGAATCTCCAAGCACCCTGATCAGCAGGATGCAGCCTCTTTTTGAGGACCTCTGTCCCTGTGACCTGTCCTCCCCAGGCCATGCCATTCCTGAGCAGCCCTGGCGGTTCACGTGCCTTTCTCTGCACTAAAAACTGTCCTTAGAAGCTTCCACCCAGCCACCTCCAGGCCGCTTCCAAAGTCATACAGGTGTCCAGAGGAACGGCAGGAGCCAGAAATACTGAACGAGCCACCTGAGGGGCTCCAGCCTTACTTATTACTCGTGTTGCTCAGTTGCTAAGTCGTGTCCGACTCTTTGTGACCCCATGGACTGTAGCCCGCCAGGCTCCTCTGTCCATGGGATTCTCCAGGCAAGATTACTGGAGTGGATTGTCAGGCCCTCCTCCAGGGGATCTTCCTGACCTAGGGACTGATCCACGTCTCCTGCATTGGCAGGTGGATTCTTTACTGCTGAGCCACCAGGGAAGACAATTATCCCTTATAACCAGAAGCTAATTTTTTTTTTCAAAAATACATCATAATCCAGTAGGAGGACCCAAAGCATACTTTTTCTTCTGGAATATGAATTTATGGTAAAACATCAGAACTCAGCACTTCATAAAAGACTCACTCAATTAGAGGAAATCTCCTCCAAAACATGTATTTCAAACAGCAAGTACCTGGTCAGGACAGAGCACTGATTGAGGAGGAGTGTGAGAGGCACACCTAAAAAGTGTCTGTGCTTTGTAAAGAAGAAACATCTCACTTTGATGTATGGCTATGTCTGACATTCCCCAAATGCTCCACTACTTCTGAAAAAAATAAAGAAGATCCAGGCTGGGGGTGTTGCCCAGGCCTCTCGAGTCCCCTCCCTGCTCCTCCCTCGCTACTGGGCAGCTTTGCTTCACGTTCCTCCTCAGCCTTGCTCTTGGTTCTGCTTTTCCCCGAGAGAGAAATGGCGTGGTTTGATCAGAGGGTCTGTAGCTTGGCTGGGCAGCTCCCTGGGATACTCAGGCTTCAGCTTTAGGTCATCTTTCTCCAGGCAGGAGCCCAGAGCGACAGTGGATCAGGAGGTCCCACAAAACCACGTGGCGACCAAGTCAGCAGGAGCCAAGTTAGATAATAGTGGCCCCCACCCCCTGTGACGGGCTGGCTAATTCAGTGAGGACCTCCTGGGGCTCTCTACTAACATTTTCAACCTGAACTCAGGGTGGAGATACATATGTGTGTGTATGAATTCTATGTGTGTGTATACACACACACATGCACATATATACACAGGTGTGTATATGTGTGTTAAAGCATTTCAGTCGTGTCTGACTCTTTGCGACCCCATGGACCATAGTTCGCTAGGATTCTGCAGGCAAGAATACTGGAGGGGGTTGCCACCCAGGGGATCTTCCCGACCCAGGGATGCAACCCGCATCTCTTATGTCTCCTGCATTGGCAGATGGGTTCTTTACCACCAGCCCCACCTGTCTTCCCTCACATATAATATATATGCACATATGTGCATATATGTGAGTATAGATTTACATATGTATAAATGTATGTATTATATATATACACATTTTCAAAAGCCATTTTTGTCTCCCATCCCCTCTCTCCTAGATTAACAGAAGGACAGAAAAGGAAGGGAAAGAAGAGACAGAAGTGACCTGGTGGGGACTTCCCTGGTGGTCCAGTGGCAAGGACTCTGGACCAATGCTGGATGCCCAGGTTCAACCCCTGGTTAGGGAACCAAGATCCCACCTGCCACAGCTAAGAGTTCACATGCCACACCTAAAGATTCCGCATGCTGCAACTAAGACTTGGAGCAACTAAATAAATAAATATTAAAAAAAAAAAAAGTGACCTGGTGACTTCTAGTGAGCTTCCCAAATGGGCTCAGAGAAAAATCCTCTCAAATCCACCTGCACATGAGTGCCTGATTCCTGGGTACCCCTTACCTGAGGGCTTGTGGGGTAGACAGGATAGTGGCCTCCCCAAAGGTGCCCTAATCCCTGGTATCTGTGAATACTTCATGCACATGGCAAAGGGGAGTTTGTAGACCGAAGGTCGTGAACCTAGAGACAGGGAGACTTTCCTGAGTGATCTGGGTGTGTCCTCTCCTTAAAACCAGATAGCCTTTCTGGCTGAGGTCTGAGACGCGAGTGGACGAGGCAGGAGGGACACAGAGTGTGAGCTCCCCTGTTACTGGCCTTGAAGACAGAGGGAGTCTGGAGTCAGGGGACGGGGCCAGGAAAGGAGCCTCAGTCCTACACCCCATGATTTTAGTCAAGTACCTGAACGAGCCAGAAAAGGATGCTCCCCTGAGACCTCAGATCAGCATGCAGGCTGGCCTCATGGTGGTTTCAGCCTTGGATCTAGGGTACCAATCAGCCAAGCCTATTGGACTTCTGGTCTGCAGAACTGGGCGATGGTAAATTTCCGTTGCTTTAAGTCTCTACATTTGTGGCCATTTGTTACACAGCAGCTGGGAGCTGATAGAGCTGGCACGTGCGAGAGCGGGCCCTGGCCTGGATGTGCCAGGGAGCCTTGGAGCTGTGTCTGGAGGCCAGAAGGGGCTGGTCATGCACTCAGAGCCCTTGTGCTATCACAGCTCCGGCTGCCAAGCTCCCGAATGTGGAGGACACGCCTGGGGAGCACCCACAAAAGGGGAAAACGCCCGGTTGTTGCTGGAGAGGGTCAGCCCTGGACATGGCAACACAGTTTGGAAAGTCAGCAGTTGAGATTTTCATGAGTTTTCAAGAACTGGGCCACAGGAGAAACTCTTTACTGCTACCTGAGAAGGATATTTCAAAGGAAAATCAGCTAAAATTTGCTCTACACCAAACAAGAGCATTTGTCTCCTTCCTCCCCTTTCCATATGAACAGCGTGCCACTCAAATACACTGTCGCTCCTCTCAGCACCATTTGTCTGCTCCCCTCGCTGGGGAACAGGGTGCTCTTGATGACACAGATGACAGGCACAGTCAACCTTGAGAACAAGCAGACGTGTAGGCTCTAGGAGGACGCTCTGGCAGAGCCTACCCGTTGCAGACAGTGCCACAGAAAGAAGCCTTTCTGAAACCACTCCTGCCCTGCAGGAAGCATTGCTCTGGCATTCAGCATTCTCCCTTATATTCCATGTCACTGCACTTGTCAGCTTAGCACTGCCAAGCTCAGGGCAGTTCACGATTACAGGCCAAACAACTGAGATACAGAAGAGTTAAAAGAAAGGACCCCAGACCTTATTAATTGTGGCAGAGTGGAAATTAAAAGGCTCTTACTCCAGACTAGGACTCGCTGCCTGTCTTTTGTGACTGCTTCTCTGGGATTATGATTCGAGTGAGGAGGTCTGGAGCAGATACCAGGAAGACCCAGCAACAACAAACCCAATCACCCAGCCCCTCTCTGCTCCAGCGGAAATTGCGGGACCCAAAGGAGAACGAGCAGCTGAAATGCCCCAGGCTCAGGTCAGCCCTTCTCCACTCTCCCTGCTGAGAAAGGGAAAGTGTTAGTCGCTCAGTCGTGTCCAACTCTTTGCCACCCCATGTGGACTGTAGCCTGCCAGGCTCCTCTGTCCATGGGATTTTCCAGACAAGAATACTGGAGTGTGTAGCCATTTCCTTCTCCAGGGGATCTTCTTGACCCAGGGACTGAACCCAGGTCTCCTGTATTGCAGGCAGATTCTTTAGCATCTGAGCCAGCAGCGAAACCCCGTGGAGAGGAGTCCGTTCATTGACCGCTGCCATGGTCTGAAATGTTTCCTGGGCATCCAGCACAGACCCACGGTCTCAGGAGAGACGCAGGTGCCCAGGGACAGGGGAGGGGAGGTGGCTGAGGCTGCCACACTCCCGAGGCTTCAGGAAGCATTCCAGCTGGCAGCCTAAGACCTCAAGGCCGGTTCTGAGTTGCATTTATTAAACTTAACAAGACCAGCATGTTTTCATAATGGAACTGATTTCCTGAAAGACTGAGACAAACCTCTTCTTCAGGAAAGAAAAGGCAAGGCTTGGCTATGAAATATGCCAAAGCAATGTGCCTTGAAAACCAAAGGACACAGAGGGGTGATGATGGAGGAGGATGATCACCCCTGGCAGGGTTGGGGAGAGAAACAAAGATGGCATTTCCCAAAGGACCTGCTTTTAGCAGCCACAGAGGTCGAGAATTTCATTTCCAGCAAAACCTTGACTTCTGGCCAACTTCTAGCTAACTGTAGCTTCTCAGATCATTAACAGAAGACAGGACAAACCTGTGAGATGTACTCGCCAAGAGCCTTCATATATCTTCATATGTCCCTGTCCCCTTTCTAAGAGACTAGCCACTGACCACAGAGTCTGCACTCATGCCAACATTCTGTGCTGCCCATAAACACAGAGGTGCCAGAAAGGAGACACTTTTACCATCTAAGTACACACACACACACACACACACACACACACACACACAGGACATACATATCTAAATACCACCACCACCACTACTATTACCACACACACATGCACACAACCAGCTTCTAGGCACACAAGCTGGTTCACCTTAACAGCTAAATGATGGTCATGACATGTACATTTTAGCAGAGTTCTTCATTCTTTAAGAATTCTCTGCCACAAGATGAAGCTTACTCCCAGGGGTAGCTTCTCAGTTGCGTCTGACTCTTTGCGACCTCATGACTATAGCCTGCCAAGCTCCTCTGTCCAGGAGATTATCCCAGCAAGAATACTGGAGTGGGTTGCCATTCTCTTCTCCAGAGGACTTTCCCAACCCAGGGATTGTACCCAGGTCTCCCATATTGCAGGCAGATCCTTCACCATCTGAGCCACTAGGGAAGCCCAAATCCAGTCTAACTGGTTACATGAAAAAGACAGACAGCTGGGTCTCAGATGGAGCCAGGTCAGTGCGTCCAGCTAGCTGACTCTACACCAATTAGTGTCAAACCCAGGAGGGCAGGGGAGGGTGTGGGAGACCATTCATGCTCTTCAGGGGTGAATGTTTTTCTTTCAAGCAGTTCAAAATACTATGCTACATGCTTGTGTACACTGTTTGGGAGGATGGGATGACTCCAAATGACTTGAGGCTGACCATCTTTACTCAGGGCTATGAACAGATGTTCAGTTTCCGAGAAATAATTGCTGGGTTATCCATATTGCCCAGACACCGAACTGAACTCCTAGACAGAACCTACAGAGGGTCAGAGAATCTCCATGTGACTGCAACAAGAAGGGCCCCACACCGGGGCGCCCATAAGTATTCTGCAGGGACTGCCTGCTGATCAAAATGAAGTCAGCTGGAACTCAGCCTGGCTACTCCGTAAACCAATCTGACTTAATGCAAATCAGTGTGGGTTTCTGGAGGCGGGCAAGAATTCACACTTAGTTTTCCAGCGCAAGAGCACTTCAGTTTCAACAAGGCTAAATGAGTTACTTCGAGGTTTAAGCAATTCAAAGGCTGTTACTCACGCAGGTGAATATCAAGGAGCTCTTTGGATGCTTCACAGAAGGAGAAGGAATATGATTTATGAGAAGGAAAGCCAAGGCCCAAGATGAAGTAACTGAGGAGAAGGCCAGTCCAATACTTAACACGTTAACGTGGTGAAAAACTACAGCCTGGAAAGGATATCTTGCAGGACTGTCTTTAAGAGCGTTGAGGAATCCCGCCTGCTGTGAACCTGGGGGAATGAAACAGAATTTAGTAATCAGACGTCACTTCCAAGAAACAGCCTTCATGCTGAAAGCTCTCTCATCTACACAAAAATAATTGGTGCCTCGAGATCAATAAAATTACATTTGGTAGAGCTCCGATACTGATTGGACAGTGAGATTCCACCAAAGTTATTCAACAAGAAAATGGCAGATTCATAAGTAGACCCAATATCTGGAGGATATTTGTTCAGTAAAAGCAGATGGATGTCTGCATACATTCCCATAAGTTACAGTTCTGATTATTCCTTTGTTTTCCTCATTTTAATAGGGAAATAGAATACCGTATATGCTATTTTCTCTCTTCTTTTACAAAAGACTGTTTCCCTGAAGTTGCTTAACGTTTGACCCTGGGTGTCCTGTAAACGAGACTAAGTATCAAAGACACCTTTCTCTGCACTCAGAGTAAACAAACTCATAAACCCGAAGTCTATACTGCTGACTGCTTTGGGGTTTGAGACATGTGAATACAGACTGTCTGTGCAAGAAAACATTTCTTCAGGGGCCGGAGTGACGATGCATCTGACAAAAAGCAGTTTTTATTTAGTGTATTGGCATTAGAGGCTTTTGAGAAAGAAAAGTCCATTCAGAGGAGCTCTTAGTGGCCCCACCTTGGGTTGGTAAGGCTGGGTCCCTGTGTTCTGGGAACATAAACTGTCCCTAGCACAGTAGTGAAATGAGCAACAGGACAGATGCCACGGGACTGGTTCTAGTGTGTCTCTGTGGCATCGTCTGTTCCAGACCCTCGGTGGAACCGGAAGCCAGGCTGGCTGGGGGGAGCCTAACAGTGTGATGGCTCCAGTTTTTCCCTGAGTTCCCACCCCCTCTTGCCCACTGGCCACCTCGGAGGCCCGAGAATGTGCCGTGTGCTCTAAGGACGCCAACTGATTGAAGAACTGATGAGGAAAGCTTGAGGTGTTCCCGTCCCTCCCTGCTAGGCCAGGGTGGTGTGGACATGCTGAGGATCTTGGAGCAAACGCAATCTTGTGGCACAGGGACGGACAAGAAGAGACAATTTCTCTCTCCCTGCTGAACCCAGACCATATTGCTTTCTCAAGCTCTGCTTCCTCTAAGAGGAAATCCAGACGTCATCTTCCCGGTGATCTCTGGACGACAGGCTTCCTCCCCGGCCGCCCCTGGCTATCCGGTGTCCCCTCTCAGAGCCCACTTCCTGGCAGGGAGGACCCAGGGCACGGTCCCCAGCTGCTTTCAAACAGCTCTCTGCCTTTGCCAAGGCTTCCAGGATCACAGCGGGGATCACGGAGTCATGTGAAGCTTCTGCCTTTCTTGAGCACAAATCGGGGGTCGGGGTGGGGTTGTTTAGTGGGGGTTATGGTGGGGGCTGGAGAACTGGGAGAGGAAAACCTCTATTTGCTTTTGTCCAAAATATTGCAGTAACTTGCAGGCTTTTTTTTTGGGGGGGGGGGATAGTGGAAGATTGGGTTAATAATGTATCAGAATAAGCTAGAGCAAACTCCATTTTGCTGAAACCAGAATGAGCAAAAATTTGTTGCTGTTTAGTCGTGTCGGACTCTTTTTTTGACCCCAAGGACTGCAGCGGAGTGAAAATGCCACTGGGGTGGCAAGTGGCGGGCTTCACGGTGTGTGTGAGAGTGCGTGTGTGTTACCAGAGTTAAAGTGTGGCACAAAAACTGCCGGAAACCCAGAATGTAGGGGCAAGGCTATAAATACAGTGTGATTATATATATGTGTAGGCATTTTGAAGTTGCTAAAGGTGATATAAGAGGTAATGTTTAAAGACTATTTTTCAGTGTCATAAATATGCTGGAATATCAGTACTTCTTCCTTCTCCAGTTGTGTAAATAATCGCTTCTTCTGTCTGTTAATACATACATTTTCTTTGGAAGGACTGATGCTGAAGCTGAAACTCCAATACTTTGGCCACATGATGCGAAGAACTGACTCATTTGAAAAGACCCTGATGCTGGGGAAGATTGAAGGTGGGAAGAGAAGGGGACAACCGAGGATGAGATGGTTGGATGGCATCACTGACTCAATGGACATGAGTTTGAACAAGCTCCAGGAGTTGGTGATGGACAGGGGGGCCAGGCATGCTGCAGTCCATGGGGCTGCAAAGAGTCAGACGGGACTGAGCGACTAAACTGAGGACCCTAGTTACATTGTTGCCACTTTGAGACTCTGAAAATAAAACAGGTACCCCCGAGAGCCCTCAGGCCATCCTTCCCAGGTGGTGAGGAAGGGTAAAGGGGTCTCTGACCGGTGACAGTCCTCTTCCTGCTGTCCCAGTAAGTTATGGCTCTCATACAGATATTACAAATTTGTGTTACATTTACATGAAAAGATTGGGAAAAAATGAATGGAAACTAGCATTTAAAATGCCTGTGAAAATTTGGAATAGTCCATGAAGGTCCAAAGTAAAAAACTAATATGAAACTTCCAATACCACCCACTCCCCCCAACCCCCATTCAAACCCCACCAAGAGAGCAAGTAGAGAATGTGCATGTCTAAATTTGGTCTTAGCACCCTGCGGTCTAAGGTCTAATCGCTGCTTCAGGGAAGAAAGTGAGGCGTGTGTCTAGATACTTCTAGAAACATTCCAGAGAGAGGCTCTGGACTTGCTAATGGATGGTTGTACTTCAGGAATATGGGCAGAGGCGATGCCGGTCTTTAATGTTGCTAATGGAGCTGTAACAGAAGTTTAAAGGCTCACCTTTACAGGTCAAAGCCAAGTGGCTTCCTTCTCATCACATCCCTATTATAGGAAAGTGAGTTCAAAGTTATGACCTTTGAAAGGGGAGTGAAAAATGCCATTTGTTAAGGCAAATATATATTAAAATCACCTATATCCCAATTTCATTTTTAATAAAGTTGCTTCCTTCATAGCTTGCCAATGTCCTGGCAGATAATTAAACATCTTATCAAATGTGTATCTCACATTTATAGATTTGTGTGTGAGAAAGCTCAGTCTTTATCCCCCATTTTTTTTTTTTTTTAGGGAGGGTGACAATTCCTGTTTAAGTAGATTCACATTTTAAAAAAAGGTTCTGTTTTTCAGTGGGTATCATGACAACACATTATCCTCTGGGAAAATGTGGGGATGGTTCCTCCTGGGGATCCCTCAAGTGGAAGAGAAAGTGAAGTCACAAGGTTGGAACAGGGACCACGTGTCAAGGAGAAAGTCTTGTAAGTGAAAG